>CM041791.1:50388416-50749537 GCA_023375725.1 Nephotettix cincticeps
CATTTATATATATATGTGTGTGTGTGTGTGTGTGTGTGTGTGTGTGTGTGTCTGTGAACACGATAACTCTCGTCAAAATGGTCCGATCAAGACAAAATTTGGTAGAGACGTGTATTCCTACATTTGCTTGGACGAGTTCGTAAACCAGACATCAGTCGGAATAGGTAGTTTGGGGGGTTTTGTACCCAAAAATTGGGTTTTTTGCCATGTAATTTTAAATTTTATCTTTCACCATTAGAATCAGCTTAAAAAACTACACAATTTAGTTCCTTAAAGTTTTTCTCTATCTCCAACGGTTACCGAGATATTAAAAAATCTAAACACAGTACGTTGTATTTTGGAGCTCCAATGTTAATCTCATGGAGGATTTAAAAAGATTAATATTTCACTTATCAATCAATATTTTTGGATAAAACTTTATATTTAGCTTCATGTGCTTCAGAGATCCATCCATTTGCTTAAAAATCATAGTTTATTTATTTATCATAGCAGCTAACCTGCATACTCTTTTCCAATGTTAATCATATGGGGAATAGGTACACTCTTTTATTCATGGACAGACTAGAAATATCATTTATAAAAATTTCGTGAAATGTTTCCAACCAGTTAAAATTGATAGCTACTCAATCTACATTTTTACCTGGTATTCAGTGTACGTTGGTATGAGCGCTTATAAATAGATGAACAAAAATTAAATTAAATTAAACTTATCACTAAATTAAACTTGCCTTCTCTTGAATTGCAGATATTAATAAAGTACATTACAATAAACTCTGACACAGTTACAATAATACTCTTTGCTTTTTAATAACACAAAATTGTTTATACTTAAACTTAAGCGCGAAACCCACCCGAATTTAGTATCCATACACTGCAATTTAGTTAAAACTACTAATAAAGTGAAACCACGACCCCAGTAAATATTATTGAAAATTAGGGTTAATGCTTCCAACCAGCTAAAGTTTATAGTAAATTGACCTTACATTGTTCTTAGCATGTGTTGGGTGAGCGCTTACAAATAGATGACCAAAAATTATCTGTGCTCACCTCCAAATAGGATCAGTGGCTCTCCCAGGTGAAGACGTCCATCCCTCTAGAGGTTGTTGGTGATCAGCGACAAACCAGCAGGGCGAAGCCACCAGGACGCCACCTTGTCATGGACACAGCTCTCCATGGACGTGTAGAAACTGGCTAGCACTGAGTTTCTTCAGGAGTTCCGTCTCATTCTATTTACGGTGTAGGAAATGGCCAGGAGGTGGTTCCTCCAGGACGCCACCTCATCATGGACACAGCTCTCCATGGACATGTAGAAACTGGCTAGCACTGAGTTTCTTCAGGAGTTCCGTCTCATTCTATTTACAGTTAGGCTGGTTTGGTCCTCCAGCGATGTTGACACAGTAAGTTCTGGCTAGCAGGAGCTGGGTTCCTCTCTTCTTCTTCTCTTGGTTTGGCTACGGTGATGTTGACAGAAGTTCTGCAGCAGGAGCTGGGTGTCATCCAGAATGTTAATCACGGCCCCTATGCCTCCCAGGTGAAATACACCCGTGTGCAATGAGGACAAGGGGCCGGAGTATAGGGCCTCACAGCAATGCGTCCTCTTCTCTGAAATTAAAATTCCTACCCTAGGCTCTTAAAGCCTTGCACCCGCCTCGGGGGTACGCAGCCAAAAGCCCAAAAGGAGCTAATTAAATCTACTTAACATTACGCGCTGACAATCCTCTTGATGCCTTCGTCTCTTCACGACTGCTGGGGGGGTTCTTCTGAATGTTAATCACGGCCCCTATGCCTCCCAGGTGGAATACACCCGTGTGCAATGAGGACAAGGGGCCGGAGTATAGGGCCTCACAGCAATGCGTCCTCTTCTCTGAAATTAAAATTCCTACCCTAGGCTCTTAAAGCCTTGCACCCGCCTCGGGGGTACGCAGCCAAAAGCCCAAAGGAGCTAATTAAATCTACTTATACTATAATCTTCGTCCATAGGACACCCCTGTAAAGAAGAAAATAAAAAATTAAAATCACGAATTTAGGATATTTCTTTTACCTTAATTCAAATTGATTTTAGTCCAAACAAATCATTTAATGTATAAATAAATTTACTTTGTTCCTCTGTAAATGCCTGTATAATATGCTCATTTTAAATCAGACTGTTTCATTCAATTTCAACTTATATATTTTACTTGATTTTAATTAGAGAATTAAAGTACACAGATTTGTTTACTGAGGTGGTTTTAAAAAGATTAAAAATTACTTCAAATTACTTTTCATTCACTCGTCAAATTTTAAATCCATCTATAACACCTTTTGAATAAATAATCTTGAATAAGTATTGTGTAATTGAAATACTACTCAAGATAAGAAACAGTTTTTTCAAACTGTAATAAGAAGATGTCGAGAACAACAAAATATTATCTTCAAACACATCTTAACATGAATATAGTCATTCATTAACTTTTTAGGAAAAAAATTAAATGATGTTATAATAATAACTAGGATAAAATAAATGGAAATAAAAATATGTTACACTTACCTTACTGACAGATCAAAGAAAGTTTTAATTCTTCGTTTATTTTTTACTTTACACTGATCTACACTACATGACTATAATAATAGCTGGTTGGAAACATTAAACATTTTAATAAGTTATTTATTAATAGCTGTATAAGTTTAACCTAAACAGTTAAATTAACAGCTCTAATAAGTTAAAAATAATATCACAAATTTGTAGGAGTTCGTCTCACTTCTAGAGCTAGTATATTTAATTAAATTGACTAAATTAAAAATATTCTTGCTGTGAATTCATATGGTGGCAGTATTTTTGCATTATTATTATTATTATTAGATTATTTGGTAAAACTGGGACCGTGGCGTGTCCTGCTACTTGGAGGTAAAGAATTGTGGATAGTTGTAAGCGATGGTCGGTGGGTGTTATCTTGTGTGGATTAACGTCCACACTATTAAATACTACGTTAATACGCAAAGACCAGCTTCATAATTAAACCAGTTCATAGTCCAGTTCGGACTCCACGTTGAACTATATGTCCTTTAGATTATGCCATTGACCGTTGGTTATTAACAGTTCTGAACATGTCAGTTTTAGTCAGTAACAAGACTACAAGATCGCGTCCCAATCATCCTACACTCATTTCTCATTCATACTTGGCTTAAAATACCTACCTGGGTAGGTCGACATTTCATTTAAAAGTATAAAGTTTATAGTATTATTCACTTTGCTTACAATATTCCTTATCTTCAGGGTAAACCGGAAGGTTACAAAAATATTGTTCATGTCTAGGAAAGATTTTGGCATCCATGTGTGGAAATCGTCCCGTAATAATGTCCTATTCCAAAATATGCGCCTTAAGTAATCCTCATGAGATGGAGTACGCAACAATATTTATAACATTATTATTGAAATGTTGAAAATTATGTAATCACACAAATAAACACTTTTCCTAAAGATGAATATTATGCTAAAGTATTCATAAAGTACAGTCATAAAACTACAGAAAGGTATTGACTTAAACTGTGTACATCGGGCGCCAACATTATAATAGATAACATAAAATAGCTGTAGGATTTAACTAGATCTATCATTGGTCACTTATGTAACATGTTCTCGTAAAAAAAAATTTTCAAAGGTTCCTGGAACGAGAAATCTCTATAGTGGTGAGACTATGGATGTGGATTTTCTCGAAATAAACCTTGTATTATGTAAATAGAAATTTTGCACATTTCAATCTAATATTGAGCGCTGAGGATACAAATTCAAATTACAGTACTATGAAATCCAAGTATCCGGATTTCAATAAAATGAAACCTTCTTTTTACCAAAACAAACGTAACTTTTTAGTATTAAATAGTAAAATAGTATCAAAATTTAGTTAGATAAATAGTTGTTCTTTCTAACTAAAATAATTTCATTTTTCTCTAAAAGTATTTGTTTCCTACAATTAATTCCTTCATATGGAGGGAGGCTATGTAATAAAACCTGCATTGTAAAATTTTAAATTTTCTAAAAACAACAGTTATAACATATTACTAAAATATTAAGCAAAATATAAAAATATTTCTGACTCACAAACTCTGTTGATTGGTGCTATAATTATTTTAACATTTTTTAAAAACTAACTAAAGATTTTAATTTCCTTCTTAATCACCTAGCAACTATAATATCAAACAATTTATGGCTGAACCTTGAAATAGTTTTATAATTTGTTTTTCTTGTTTGCCATTTGGCAGGCTCAGCATTTCGCTAAGTAGCCTCGAAGTTCACAGTTTATTAACCCTAGAAGTGGCAAGCTTTTTACTCTTAACTGTAACATAAAAATAATTACTAATATCTTCTTGAAATATCAAAGTTTAAACAAAAAAAGCTTAAATTATGCCCCCCCTTATAATCACTAGCCACAAAAGCAAAACAGGTGTCCATTGCAATCCCAATTAAGCCTACAAATGCCGTCAACTTCCACCAGTCACCGTTTATTTAAGGTGGGCCCTCCACTCCGCTTTACCACACATTTGCAAGCCAAATTGGGATTGCTCATGGTCGGGATTCGAACCCTAGCACTTCCGAATGGCTAGAACGTTACGCTCGTCAGCCGGCTCGGACAATCAGTGCCTAGAAGTAGAAAGGGCTTACTTGGTTATAGACCTGCCTGGTGGCAGGCTCGTGTACTACGAGAGCAGTTTCGGTTGTTTGCCCCCAGAGGGCAAGACCTCCTACACAATCACCTACGAGACCCGTAGGTGATTGTGTCGAACAAGTACACGAAACCCACGACAGATGCCTCCACCTGCCAATTCTTATTGAATATGTAAATGTGTCGTAAATTACGACTTTGCCATTTCTAGGCTTAAGTTTATCAGTGTATGTGTTCACATATTAAATATTTCTATTAATTGCCTTCAGATAGGTGTTCATCTCTTGATATACAGTGGAACTTGGTTATAACGTCATTAAAGGGACCACACAATTAATGACGCTATATCAGAGTGACGTTATAAAAGAGGTTACATAATTTTAATTTAAAACCGAGGAAAAATAGGGAAACACATTTTTTACATGAAGTTAAGACATTTAATGAAGGTAATTTGAAATACTACGTAAGTTTATGTTTATGACTGACTGACTACTCTACTATATAAAAAATCAAATTTGAAAATATTGCAATGAAGTTCGGCTTGGTGAATTCAACTGTTGGTTCGATTTTAAAAAACAAGCCCGAACACACGTCTGCTATCTTACGTCCCTCCTCACACGCTCTTATAACTCACACCTTTTCTTCAGCAAAACCTTTCTCTTAACACTTGCCATTATTTTTCAATACTGTATTCGTCAATTAAAATAACGAAAAACAAACTGTAAAAGACATACACTGAACTAACGATATCTACACGAACTGTAGGTACGTACGAACGGCATCACAGTGCTTTGATGCGACGTGAGTCACTGACACTGACCTTGATGACCGGCGAAAGCGGATGTAGGGTAGGGCAGGGGGTTGGGGTGGTTAGCGGTAAGACAGCAATAAAATGCCGTTTCTAAAAATAGAATGTAGCTAAACAATAGCCGCAGCCCTCACGTTGCACCACCGACCGAACTTTCTCTATTTAGCTATATGTTGCCTTCATCTCGGCCCGATTTTCTTGACGTTATATACGAGGTTTCAGAATTTACTGACGATATATCCGAGGTTTTTCCCTATGTAAATACATATAGTTTGGCGGGATCTAAAAATAAATAACGTTATATCCGAGTTGACGTTATGGCCGAGGCCGCAATAACCGAGTTGCACTGTATTTCAAGATTGCCTAAGCTGATTATTTCTTTTAAATTCTATGAAAAATTGTTACTGAGTTTCTTAGTCGTTTTAAAATATTAGAATCAGTTCAAAAAACTACACAATTTAGTTTCTTAAAGTTTTTTTAAGTACTTTGTATTTAGGGGCATGAATGTTAATCTTATGGAGGATAAGGAAAAACTAATATTTTCCTTACTAATCAACAATTTTGGATGGAACTTTGTATTTAGCTTCATGTGGTTGAGATCCATACATTTATTCTTAAAAATCATAGTTTATGTGTTTATCATGGCAGCTAATCTGCATACTCTTCCCATGTTAATCATATATAGATTAGGCAAACTCCTTTATTTGTGGACAGATGTTGATGAAGCTTGATACAAATGGTCAAAATATAAATTGTTTACGCTAGAAACACCTACTTTCAGCGTTCCTCGCAGCAGCAAACCTGCACACTCTTTCCCATGATAATCTTATAGGGAATAGGCAAATAACTCTCATATTTATCGAAAGATAATGATAAAACTTGTCATATATTATTATGTTATTGATTTGGAAATTCGCTGAGTATGCAGGTCTGCTGCGACGGGGGTATTTTGGTTTGGTTTCAATGAGACTTTACCTAAGTGTATTCAGGATATGTAGAGCTGAGGAGTACCACAAGGATCAGTCCTGGGCCCTGGGTCTCTTTCTATTCATCCTCTTTACAAATGATTTCTCCAGAGTCTTCAATGACAGCCATATCCAAACCATAATGCATGTAGATGATACAACCCTTCTATTTTCAGATGACACAGCTCAACAATTACACTCAAATATCCTAACATCAATAGATAAACCTCTTCATCCTAACATCAATAGATAAACCTCTTCCTTACTCCCTACAAAATGACCTGGCTATAAATCCATCCAAAACTACACAGATAAATTTTAGCAGACGACATGAACAAATAAACCGATATTTCAACTGAAAGAAAATCAAAACTATTGGGATTAACAATTGATGCTGAAATCTCCTGGACAGATCATGTACACAATCTGGCTAGGAAAATGTCATCTCTAATATATGCAGTGAAAATAATGAAATGGATAGGAGGTGTTGAAATATTTAAACAGTGTACTATGCTTTAGTTGAGTCACAAATCAGATATGGATTAATTGTTTGGGGAGGAATGTATGAGTACAACCTTGATAAAATTCTTGTGCTCCAGAAAAAAAGGCACTCTCTGGCCTTGGTCCTAGAGATAGCTGCAGAGAGGCTTTTAAATCTCTAAAGCTACTAACAGTCACAGGGCTTTCCATCCATGCAGTTGTCATATACACAGTTGGACCTACCAAGGAATGGGAATTTTTATTCATACAATAATAGAAGGGCAGCAGATTTCACCCTTCTCATTCACCATACAATACAGTTTAATTTTCAAACACTAAACAGGATATTCACTGGGCAGAATACAAAAAAGTGAGATATAGACTGAACGACGCTGTGTGGAAAGCTAAAAGAAAAGTTTTTCACAAATAAACTGGGAGACTGTAAGATTCAAGAATTTTTTGGAAGTGCCTTAAACAGAGTGGTATAGTGACAAAAAAGAGTAAAAATGAAATTTCAAAAGAGTTCAAGGTAAATGAAATGAATGAATTTTTTGCAAGAATGGGGTCGTTTCATGAAGTAGATACACAATTAAAAGCTTGTATAATGAAGAGACACATATAACAAATTTAAGTTCAGGAAAATAACAGTCTCCGAGTTGAGAGCTGCCATCACTACTAGAGCTGTCAGTATTGATGGAATAAGCATTGCATGCAATGATTAAATCCGCCAGCCCTTTTGCCATCGAAGCAATTACACACCAAATGAATGTGTCTCTTTAGAAAGGTGACTTTCCATAATCGTGGAAGAAATGTATCATAATCCCTTTCCCTAAGAAACGAAATCCTTTGAATCTCAGTGAATCAAGGCCAATATCAGCTTTGCCAGCTATGTCCAAAGAACTTGAGAAATAAGTGATTCGACAGATGCTTGAATTTATAAATAAAGAAAATCTGTTTCCAAAATTGTGTTCATTTGAGTTCAGAAAGAACCACAACACCTGTACTGCACTGCTGAATATGTTTACACACTTGTTTGGGGAGAGGGACGCAGTCAGGTGTAGTTCTATTGTCATGCTTGATTATTCGCAAGCCTTCGATTCCATAAGCCATACTTTGCTCCTTGCGAAACTGAAACATTTTGGTTTCGATTTTGGTGGTAAGAGTGGGTACCGATATCTCACCACCCCTAGAGAAATCAAGGGGAGTGCCCCAGGGGAGCTGTCTGGGGCCAATTTTGTTCACTTTATACTGCAGATCTCTCCAGCAGTGTGAGACACGATAATGTTATCTCATATGCCGTTGACTCCCAATTGCACTTTTCATATGAGATTGAAACTGGCAACCAAGCTTTTGCAGGAGTTAACTCTGACCTGGTAAGAGTGAGTGAGTGGTCTCGCAAACGTCTCTCAAGTTAAACGCTGAAAAATGCATGGTTCTCCACATTGCTACGCCCACTGCACTGCGAACAATGGCAAACCGAGACATGCACGTTTAACTTGAAGGTAAAAATTTGATGATGAGTGACTCTTTCAAAACCTTGGGCATGGTTTGGCCTTGGGCAACCTCTGACCATATCACTCATGTCTCCCAGGTGGCGTTGGAAAGGCTGTGAGGTCTGTACTGATACAGGAACATCGTACCAGAGGCAGCGAAGTTGCAGCTGGCACAGTCACTCGTGTTGTCGGTGCTTAATTACTGTCTTCCTGCATACAGTAACAGCATTTAAGGACGAAATGTCCCGGCTGCAAAAACTGCAGAACATAACCTTGCGCTTCTTGTACGGCATCCGTAGACGACAGCAAATATCCCCTTTCCAGGACGTCGTGGGGCTGATGACAGTGGATGCCGTATGCAGGATGCAGACCTGCAACCTCATACACCAGGCCTTGGTTCAGCAGGAACCCCAATACCTGTACCTCCCGGGGAGATGGCTGAGCGTGAGACCCGGCACAACACGCTGTTCCACTTCCCAAAATTGCGACTGGAGGTAGGGAGTAGAGGATTCTCCTATTTTGGTCCCAAGATATACGATGACCCCCCCTTTGGCCCAAAAAACAGCTTGGGGTAGCTTTCAAGAACAAACTAAAATAGAGGTTTTTTTAAATACATCAATTGATTGTACTGCAATATGTGTATGTTTTTCAATAAAAAATTGTTGGATTTGATTTGACAGAGGTTAGCATGTAAATAGTTTATAGTTGATTTTATACATATTTTTAGTTGCTACCTTTGTTTTGGTATTTGAATGTATTTTTATAATTGGATTGTTTAGTTTTAAATGACGTGAGTAGCTCTCAAAATCAATTTTGTAATTGAAAGATGCTTCAAATAAAGGCATTTTTATTTATTTAATTTAGTTTAAAATTCCATTCAATTTTTCTACTGAACTTCTCAACAACAGTCTGCAAATCTACTGCAGATCTAACACAGTCCAGATTTAAGGAAAAATACTAAATAAACTAATGGAAAATAAACTACAACTAGGAATCAGCCCAAATAGCCGAGGACAGTAAAAATAACCTAATCAAGGCTCAACAGAACGGTTAGTGATCACAACAGGAATCTTCAGATATTTATGTATTTTTTTAATAATAATGAGGCTCCAGCACAGCTGGCCATTTCCACACCTACCCTGTTTTGTATATCAATGAATGGACAGAAGAAATTCACAGAAATAGGGAAGGTAGAAACTGATCAGTGAAATAGAGAAATTTAAACACATTTAATAATACAAAACTCACCCATTAACTTCCAGATAGTGTTCAAGGAAATGTATTACTGTGTCTAAAAGATTTTGGCCACAAATTGTTCAAGTTTATCCAAGATGTAATGTGAGGTGTAATGTGTTGTGTGTTGCAGAGCTGCTGAGGCAAGTACTGAGCAAAACAGATCTCAACTTGGCCTCCGAGCTCCATCTCTTGCTGGAACACACCAATGGCACACTGGGAGAGTTGCGTCCCCTCATCATGGGTCTGTATATATCTTTCGTTTTGTGTCATCTCGCATAATTTAGCATACTATTGAACGGAGTTTGTTCAGCTTGTGATAGTTTTACTGTTATATGAACAACATTTGTATTAAAGTTTTAAATTAATTGTATATACAATGTAACTTTGTTATAACGTTATTTCAAGGGACCAAACAATTATTGACGCTATATCAGAGTGATAATAAAAAAATTGGATTTTCATAAAATCAACCCAAAAATCATACCAAAAACTCCCGTCGCAGCAGACCTGCGTACTCAGAGAATTTCCAAATTAATAATGTAATAATAATATTATATGCCAAGTTTTATCAATATCTGTCGATAAATATACCCAATACTATAATACGAGCAAGGTTTGTGTGTATATATATATATATATATATATATATATATATATATATATATATTATTAAATTAAATGAACTTGAGCTTCCTTTAAACATTTTATTTTTACATAATACACGACATGTGTTTCGAATCTTAGTTCATTTTCACAGTGTAATTTTATATGCACACGGATCTCGAAAACGGCACTAAGGATTTTCTTTAAATTTTGGAAATAACTAATTTCTGAGTAGAAAATAAGTTCTAGATAGGTCTTCTAGGAAATTTCTTGTTTTCTTGTAATATTAAGTTTACAATCTAAAAATTTAACATTACACTTATGGAGAATCAAATGTAAACAATACAAACCAAAACATCTGTTTATAACCGTTTGACAGTTCTTGATTGAAGACGGCGGGGAACAATATGTGAATAGAGGTCTTACATAAATATTATATATGTAATAAATGCAAAATTATCAAGTTACTAAATAATGTGTAAAAACTTAAGGGTAACATAACTGTGCGAAATAAAAGCAGAAAAAGTATTTCCAAAATCTTTCGTGTTTGATAGAAAACGTATTCATTGTATTGCTTGAAGCCACTGTCCCAAACCAATTAATAGGTGTAAATTAAATTTTTTTTTGCTTTTTAATCCTCATTCTGTTTCTAACAAAATCAGTTGATCACAGGCTAATAATAACTTTATGGTTAATTAAACAGGATCATTTACGGCAAAAACAATTGAGGTTGGTTAAAAGATCTTAAACGGTAATGCTCATTTGCAGAGCCGTAGTCCAGCGGTAGCATGTCGGCCTCAAGAACTAAAGGTCACGAGTTCCATCCCCGTCGGGGACGCTACTTTTTGTTCAGTGCTATATTAATTATGGTGTTTTAAATCGGTTTTATTTAACCCATATCATTGTTTTCATTTAGTAATTGTTAATATGTCAAGTATATAAAAATAGATTAATTTAATCAGAACAGAATTTAATAATCATAACAAACTATGTATAACTAAAATAAACGGTACCAGTGGACTGACACATACTTTCTCCCTTAAGTAAATTTAAAAAAGACAATCTGTAATAAAACTATCATGTTCTACAAAGTTAATCTAAATTTAATAATTTATTGTTTCAAAAATAATCATCCAATTTCTAAAAATAAAACACGAGAGACAAAGTTAAATTAATTGTTCAAATTGTATGGGGGGGACAACCCCCCCCCCCCCCCGTAACACCAAGCTTTTTTGAGCTGGTTTTGTTCGGTGATTTGACCTTACGCTTCATACCAAGTTTCATGGAAAACGGTTGGAAAGTAAGGAAGAAATTGATTTTTTTATATTCTCCATAAGAATAACATTGGGCGCTTTCAGACAACGTACTGCGTTTATCGTAGACAGTAAATTTAACTTTTCTCTGGAACCGTTTGTCGTAGACAAATAATTCAAAATACTAATTTGTTTAGTTTTTTTAAGCTGGTTTCAATGGTACCAGTCAAGTTATACTTTACTTTTATTGTTTTCGCTGAAAATATAAAAACTTGATTTTTTTGACATTTAAAAGCCCATAACTTTTGAACCGTCATTTTTACAGATATGCGGGTGGTGTCAAATTATTTAGTACTCTGTACACTATAAACTGTCAAATTTTAATCAAAATCGTTAGAGCCGTTTTTGAGAAAATTGGATTTTTCACGTTTTTTAAGGGTTTTTAGGGTGAACTACCCTTAAAAATCAAAAATTCAAAAAAATGAAAAAAAACGCCTGGAGATACGGTGACTATATATATACATGCCAAATTTCATCTAAATCGGACCAACGGGGTAGGCTGTGGCACTGTACACATCCAGACACACACACACACACACACACACACACACACGGACGGACAGACATCACGTCCAAACCCACTTTTTTGGATTCAGGGGACCCCAAAACGTATATATATCCACCCTGAACTCAAATTTGAAAATTTTGACGAAAACAATACTTTCTCCATATACTATGTATAAGGGGAGAAAGTAAAAACAAAATATAAACATAAACACGATCATATGATTTAACTTAGTAATTAACATATTGCCAACATCTTCTCTTTTCCGGAAATCAGTTTTTTATACTCGCCAAAACTTTCTGTTTCTTATAAATTCTTTTCCTTATACCTCAATCTTATATTGTCTTCTGCCTTCTTTCTGAAGTACCTTGCCTTGCACCCAGGGCTCATTCTCTAGTTGAGGTCGTTGTTTTAGCCAAACATTTTGACCTACTTACAAAGGATCCACGGTCGTATTGCTTCTTACATATTAGTTTCTTGTGATCCCACCTTTCTTTAATATCGTTGGGTATTTGAGGTAATAGCAAGTTTGGATTGATGGGGAGCAGACTTTGGGTCCTTCTATTCATGAGGAGTTGGGCGGGACTATAGCCTATTACTTGAAGTGTAGTATTTTTAAGCTCCAGAAGTGCTTGTTGGAAATCTAACCCATCTTCACGTGATTTTTTCAGTAAGCTTTTAAATATTTTCACTGCTGATTCCGCTTTGCCATTAGCTTGGTGATGATAAGGTGGAGACAGTATTATTTTGAATTTCCAATCAAGTGCGAAATCTTTGAAAAGTTGAGATTTTAGAGGTGTGCCACTGTCTGCAACCACAACTTCTGGTATACCGTATCTAGCAAAAAGCTCGTTACAGAAGTTTATGAGAACCTCGCTTGTACACTTTGTCGTTTTCTTTACTTCAAAAAATGACGAATAGTAGTCACTTACAATTATATAATGTGTAGAACCTTCCTGAGCAAAGTCAACAGCAATTTTCTGCCATGGTCTCTCTGGAGATGCATCTTGTAGAAGAGGATCTTGTTGTTGATCTGGAGCATACTATTTGCACACCTTGCAGGAACTAATTTCATTTCTTATGTCTCTACTCATTTTAGGCCAGAAAAATACATCTCTTGCTCTTCTAATGCACGAATCCGAGCCCTGATGAAATGAATGTATTGTTCGAATTAAAGCTTGCCTCAAACTGTTTGGAACAACAATTCTTTCACCTTTCAGAATTATTCCATCCTCCGTTGTTAATTCATTACGAAATGACCAGAAAGATTTCAGAACTTCTGGTACCTAATTTTTTGTTGAATGCGACCTACTTTGAATTGTATTAATTAGATGTACCATTGAGGGATCTTCCAATGTATTACTTCTAATCTGTGAGAGTCTTTCGAACCCCACACCTGACACCATGTTAATATCTCAAGTATATAAAAATAGATTAATTTAAACAGAACAGAATTTAATAATCATAACAAACTATGTATAACTAAAATACCCCCGTCAGCATATCCTCTTTGATGTGAACTCAGGCCGTCATCCCGCCATTACCGAGCGACCCAACCGCCCAGTGAGATGGAATGTCGCCAAATTCAACGCTGCTGCTGCAGCTGCAAGAATCAATGAGGGGAAAGATAACGTGCTACTGCTCGATTTTCAGGCTGAGGAATTGGCTGAGGCAACCATGCGCCTCATTCACCGTGCCTGTGATTCTTCCATGCCAAGGAAGAACACCTCTCGTTTGGCACGAAAGCCAGTATACTGGTGGACGAACGAGATCGCGACGTTGAGAAGAGCGTGTCTCCGCTGCAGACGGAGGTTGGTCAGAGCCAGGAGGAGAGGCTTCGATGCTGCTGCTCCAGCTGCCCTGGAATTCCGGGAGGCAAGAATTGCCCTGAAGAGAGCTATCCGCCGCAGCAAGAGGGAGAAGTGGGAAGAACTGAGGAGGGACGTTAACCTTGATCCCTGGGGCCTCGGATACAGACTCGTTATGCGTAAGCTTTGTGCCAAAACAGCGTGCCCTGTCTTCGACCCACCAACGATGGAAAACATCGTTCATTCCCTCTTTCCCGATCACCCCAGCAGAGCGGTTGAGCAGTATGCGGAGGCGATTCCGGAAGTTCCTTTGTTCACGGAAGCGGAGTTGTGCGTGGCGGTCAAGTCAATGCGTGTTGGCAGTGCTCCTGGTCCGGATGGTATTCCGACTGAGGTGCTCAGGGTTGTTGCTGGTACCTGCCCTTCTCTTCTTTTGAACATGTACAATCGATGTCTTCGCGAGGGAGTTTTCTGTCGCAGATGGAAGCTCCAACGCCTGACATTGATTAGCAAGGGCAAGGAGCTATCACCAAGCACTCCCTCGGCATTTCGACCCTTGTGTATGTTGGACACAGCCGGAAAACTTCTTGAAAGACTGATAAAGCCCCGTCTGTTGTCTGCGGTCGATGCTAACGGTGGGCTGTCAGACAGGCAGCACGGATTCAGGAGAGGTCGTTCTACCATCGGAGCAATTCAAGAGGTTGTAGGTGCTGCCAGAAACGCTCAGCGAGGAAATCATTACTCCCGCTGTATCACGTTGCTCGTCACCTTAGACGTGAGAAACGCGTTCAACAGTGCAAGTTGGTCCGTCATTTTGAGTTCCTTGGAGGAAATGTTCCACGTTCCTGAATATCTGCTTCGGATCATCCGAAGCTATTTGAGGGACAGGGAATTAATCTTTGAGACGTCGGAGGGTCCTCGTCGGAAGACTATCACCGCTGGTGCCGCTCAGGGTTCCATCCTTGGTCCAGATCTTTGGAACATTGCATACAATGGTATCTTTGGACTGGACTTACCTGAAGAATGTTTTCTGGTGGGTTATGCAGACGACATTGCGGCAGTTATTGTCGCTAGAAACGTCCAGCGCGCCCAGTGGAGACTTAATGAAACGATGAGATATGTCTCTTCTTGGATGGAGGATCACCACCTGAGCTTGGCAACCGAGAAAACGGAGATTGTCATGATGACAGGACGTCAGATTCCGACTTTGGTAAACTTTCGTGTCAACACGGAATATATTCGTTCCAAGCCAGCCGTGAAGTACCTGGGGGTTAGACTTGACACCAAGCTTTCCTTCAGAGAACAAATCAAGTATGTGTCAGAAAAGGCGGCAAGGATTACGACTGCGCTCAGTCGTCTTATGGCGAATGTTGGCGGCCCATCAGCGGAGAAGCGGAAACTCCTTCTGTCCGTCACAAACTCAATCCTTCTTTACGGAAGTGAGATTTGGGCGGACGCTCTCAAGAGGGAGTGCTACCGCAAACAGGTGGGAGCAGTGCAAAGAAGAGCTGCGTTGAGGATCTCCTCAGCTTACCGGACGGTGTCGGAGCCTAACAACAAACTAAATAACAAAAATAAAATAAAATATAAAAATAAATAAAAAACAAAATATAAACATAAACACGATCATATGATTTAACTTAGTAATTAACATATTGCCAACAGTAATAAATGTGTTTTAATTTTTATAATACATGTCTTATTCTATACAAGCAAAGCTTGGTCACCAAGTACTAAGTTAGTTATTTTTGACTATTCTTCATAAGATTAACATGGGAAAGAGTATGTAGGTTTGCTGCTGTGAGGAACACTGAAAGTAGACATTTATAGCATAAACAATTTTTATTTTGACAATTTGTACAGACTTTCTGTCCATAAATAAAGGAGTTTTCTATTTTCCATATGATTAACATGGAAAAAGAATATGCAGGTTAGCTGCTGTGAGGAACACTGAAAGTTTGAATTTCTGGCACAAACAATTTTTATTTTGACCAAATATACAGTAGAACTTGGATAATTCGAACCTCAAGGGACCAGAAAAAAATTCGAATTATCCAAAAATTCGAATTAGAAAAGTTTATGCAAGTGGTTGAAATAAGCAATCAAACATAATGTTTTAACATTGTATATTAAAAAAGTTAGGTTAATGAAGATATTATTGATTAAAAATCCTAATTTTTGTTAAATGTCAATAATGTGTTGGGAGGGATTCCGAAACTAGCTATTACAAACTTTTTTCAAATCTCTTCTCTACCTCCTTGATCGCCGCTATTTATTCTTGCAACGTAGAGAGATTTGTAGGTTCGCTTTGACGAAGCCATCATACACACGACGTGGTAACATGAAAGCAGACGAAGTCACAAATGCCAACACGAAACAAATACAACGAATATCGGAACAAACCACCACCGATGATACACACAGATGTCAATGTTGTGATTTATGAGCAGTAGTGGACTAGTGAGTGGGGTGGGCGCGTTGATCTAGCTAAAAATAGTCTGAGGACAGGAAGCCCGAACGTCTCCTGGAAAATCGCACACAATGACTTGTTCACTTATACACACACTATAGATTTCCGCTGTAAAAACTTCGAATTATCCAAAAAATTATTCGAATTAACCAAGATATTTTAACATTGTTTTTATATAAAATTCTAGGGACCAAGACAAAATTTCGAAATAAAGAAGTTTTCGAATTACAGAAGTTCGAATTATCCAAGTTCCACTGTACCAAGTTTCATCAACATCTGTCCATAAATAAAGGAGTTTACCTATTACCTATATGATTAACATGGGAAAAGAGTATGCAGGTTAGCTGCCGTGATAAATACATAAACAAACATAAATGGATGGATCTTAACCATTATCCAAGTTCCACTGTACCAAGTTTCATCAACATCTGTCCATAAATAAAGGAGTTTACCTATTACCTATATGATTAACATGGGAAAAGAGTATGCAGGTTAGCTGCAATGATAAATACATAAACTATGATTTTAAACATAAATGGATGGATCTTAACCACATAAAGCTAAATATCTAGTTTTATCCAAAAATATTGATTGATAAGTGAAATATTCATACTTGGCTTAAAATACCTACCTGGGTAGGTCGCCATTTCAGTTAAAAGTATAAAGTATTAATTTTTCCTTATCCTCCATAAGATTAACATTGGAGCCCCAAAATACAACGTACTGTGTTTAGATTTTTCAATATCTAGGTAACCATTGGAGATAGAGAAAAACTTTAAGAAACTAAATTGTGTAGTTTATTAAGTTGATGGTGAAGGATAAAATTTAAAAACTTAAAATTACATATGAAAAACGCAATAAGCCAATAACCAATTTTTGAGTACAAAACCCCCCCCCAAACTACCCGTTCCGATTGACCTATATGTCTGGTTTACGAACTCATCCTAGCAAATGTAAGAACACACATCTCTACCAAATTTGGTCTTGATCGGACAATTTTTACGAGAGTTATTGTGTTCACAGACATACACACACATATATATATATATATTGTTACTAACATAAAATTAACTGTAAAAAACATTTAGAAAACACAGTACCTTTTTTTATAAATTTATTAAACTGACATGTTTCATACCAAAGGACATTTTCATAAGTTCTCTTAACCTAATATGTTAAAATTATTATTAAATGTAAATAAATGTTTGATATCTTTATCAGCAGCTGATTTTCATGGTCTTGGGGTGTAGTTGTGATTTTTTCAAATAAAATATTTTTTTTGTGTTAGCATTTTATTACTCAATCTGTTGGATTGTGTTTTATAGTTTTTGGGAGTAGTGCCAGCTGTTCCTCTTCTATGACAGGGAATGGGGAGGTCTACGTTGATGAGAAGGAGAAATGTGATGCTTTTGCCGAATTTTTCTCCTCAGTGTTTGAACCTCCTTTAGACCTCCCTCTCCAGAGCTCATACTCAGCTAAAAAATTTTTATCTTGTTGTGTGTTCTCATTTGATGAGGTTTATAAGGCTTTGGCTACTCTGGACAGGACTAAAGGGTGTGGACCTGACCTAATTCCACCCATTGTGCTGAGAGACTGCAGAGTGCAGATCCTTGCTTTCGGAGCCTCTACAACTTTTTAATAAGTCAATCAGTAATGGTGTCTTTTCTGATGCATTGAAGAGCAGCTACATCATTCCTGTACACAAGTCCGGTTCTACCTCTGATATCCACAACTACAGGCCTATTGCTATTCAATCAACCATATCCAAAGTTTTTGAGAAACTCATGCTGTCAAGAGTATTTCCGCTGCTAAAAAGTTCGCTTTCCCCCTATCAACATGGTTTTATGCCTGGAAGATCAACCTTATCAAATTTGGCCATTTTACAGTCTAATATTATCTCAGCGTTTAAGAATAGGAAGCAAGTTGACGTACTTTACTTGGACTTCTCAAAAGCTTTTGACCGTGACTGTCACTCTTTGCTGTTGCAGAAGTTAGATGCATGTGGCATTCATGGTCAAATCCTGCTTTGGTTCAAAAGCTATCTTTAAGACCGTCAGCTAATAGTCAAGTATGGATCTGAAACTTCTCAAGTCTTCACTGCTTCTTCGAGTGTACCCCAAGGTTCTCACCTTGGCCCTATTTTATTCAATGTCTTTGTGAATTACCTTTCAAGCTCATTAAAATCCTACCACACCTTCTTTGCTGATGACATCAAATTGTACACCACCATCTCATCTACAGAAGACTATGCTACACTTCAAAATGATCTATTTCTGGTGGAACCTTGGTGTGATGAAAATGGTATGAGGCTGAATACGAATAAGTGTATGTCCATTACTTTCCACAAAATTGTGTCACCTGTAGTTTTTTTCTTATCAGCTCAATGGGACTGAAATTGTAAGGGTGAACGAGGTCAATGACTTGGGCGTAATTTTGTCATCTTCTCTGAACCCTGCACCTCATATTGCTCGGGCTTCCGCTAAGACCAACAGGAATCTTGGACTTATCTTCAGGGTATTACGCTTCAGCCTGCAGCATTGAGAACTATATATATCATACATTCGTCCTCATCTGAATATGCCTCTGTAATTTGGTGCCCCTAGCAAAGATACCTTGTGGAGATGATTGACAGAATCCAGATTCGATTTCTCTGAATGGTGGGCGTACGTCTTAATTTCTGCTTTTTTGAAGTCCCAGTTGACTCTTTGGCCGCCCAACTATGCCTTCCTTCCTTGGAGACCAGAAAAGACATACAAGATGTCATTTTCCTATTTAAGATCGTTAACGGTTTCATCGACTGCCCTGCAATTCTGGAGCATGTCGTCTTCCGTATACCCTCTCGTACCAGATCTGTTGAGCTGTTCGCTAGACACCATCATGGAACTAGATATGAACAAAATGGGCTAATGTCTCGCATTCAGATGAAGGCTAATTTGCTCCCTCCCGAAGTTGATTTCTTCATCTCCACTGCCTCAACTATCAGAAGAAGTCTCCTGATGGCCAACACCAATGATTAAGATTACTTTTTTATATACTACTTTACTCTTCACTATTTATTTATATAACTATATGTGTTTACGTTAGCTGCATATGTGCATATATATTTGTTATAACATTCTTTATAGTTTATAGGTTATTGTTGTTGTTATTCCCATATATTTTATTTATTGTTATTGATATTCATTCTTGCATTGTATTGATTAATTATTAAGTGACTGCTTTGTACTGTACACTATGTGCTTATTGTATTCAAAGTCTTATATTTATATAAGTCTTATATTTATATATCGTATTTTACTATTTCATTGTAAAAAGGGTTTTCCGTCAAATAAATAAATAAATAAAGATACTGAAAGTAACATTATTAAGAGGCTCTTATTAAAGGGAAATTGAAAACCGTTGCATTATGAGTTCATAATGATACAGGTTTTAGACCAATCAGCTCAGCATTTGATTAAAGTAATGTCAAAATCAGCTGATTTATCCATAAAGATAGTGAGTTTTAGTGGCTAACCTCAAAAGTGAGTTTTGAACCAATAAGAACAGCGTCATTCACACTTCAGCTGATTACTCCAAGAATTAAATACACCAATTATTTTTTGATACCCTGAATATTGCAATGCTCGTAGATAAAATAAATGTAAAACTCTTGTTTTTAAAAGTCTGAATATTGTTATCGTAGGTGAAATAGTGTATGCGACGATTGTATTACGCATTAAAGCCACTCGTGGGATATTAGCCACCCGCTACTCTAGTGCTCCAGCTTATATCTTACTCGTGGCTTTAAGGCATTCATAATATAATCCTTGCATAAACTACTATAATATAACAATTGTTTGCTCATTAACTTCATTATTGTTTATATCTATAAATAAACTCATAAAAATTTACAGTTAATTAGAATTACTGCATTTTGTATATTGTAATTACTCTACAACATTTTTATACTTCATCTTCCATCATTTCAAGACTTGAAGTTCATAATTAATTTTTTTATAGTCTCAACTTTAGTTCTAAAATGAATATACTGTTTATATAAGTATTAAATATTGTCTTCAATCAATTCTTCATGCAAATGAAACATAAATATTGATGTTTATTACAAAAGATGTGTTTAAACTTTTAAATGATAAAGACGCTTTAAAACAACATTCAAATCTTTGTTTGGAAAGCCTGAGATCGTGTCCAACAAATTAAAAACATATAAAAATAATAAATCAAGTTCAACTCATAATTATTTTATCACCTAAGTTATAAGAAAGCTTCCAATATGGGAATCCATTCCCAATAATATTATATTTTTACTATGAGACCATTTTCAAATCCAATGTAAATTTATAACCAGAATATTTTTTAAGAGTTAGCACTCATTACTCAATGTTTGTCTCAGGGTTGTTTGACAAGTGTGTCCATGAGAGAGCCATGCTGCGGACAACGGTGCAGCTGCAATATGCAGATATGCACACCAAACTGCAGCAAGCCTTGCAGCAGTCACAGAGAGGCCTACTGGTGCCTTCCAGCTGCTCTACATGTCACTACAAGCTGCATTCCACACTGCACGTCTTCAGGTACATTATCAATATATATCCACAGCTAAAGTATATTCAAACAAAGCACAAATTTTGAGACTCTTTTTAATCTCAATTAATTCATGTAAATCCATTTATTAACTTATTAAAACTTTTATTTAATAAAGTATTTATTAGCGAATTTCCCATAAGGAAGAAGCTATTACCGTAGGTCTCATGGCAAGAGTTAAGCCCGGGACCATGTTATTTTTTCTTCTTTAGGTGCCCAGAGACCAAAAACAATAGTCGTTAAAATTTTTATATATACATATATATGTATATATATATACAGGGTGATTCACGAGGATATGCGGTAACTTTGAGAGCTCATTCAATATGTAAAAATAATGAAAAAAACTTATATAAACATAGGTCCGGAAATGTTTCGTTAGCGAGTTATACAGGGTTAAAGATTTCGCCTGGATTTCAGTTCCGCTGAGTAAATGAAGACTCTCTGAAATTCTGGGAAGTTAAATTTAGGGGCAAATGCCATTGTTTCTTATGGTTTTTTACCTGAAAAATTGATTAGAACAGGTCCCAGAACTGTAAGATGAGTAGTTTTTGAGTAATCCAGTGTAAAATGCAAAAACATTGAGTAAAAAAACACAATTTTTACATTTGGCCAGCAATCGCTTTGTTATTTTACCAATAAACTGATCAAATTTCAGAACAAAACTTGTAGAAAATTTAATTCTAAACAAAACGGTATGATTAAAGTATACAGAAAGTGAACAGATAATCGATTAAAGGAAGTTTTATTGAAAACAGAACACACGTTTTTCATTTGGCCGACAATAACTCTGTTGATTTCTTATTAAAGATCTGTAAAAAGTTAATGATTTTTACTTAAATTTAACACCTTAATTTTTTTACTAAATTTCAAAATAAAATAATATTAAAACACAGTTTTAAAATAAAGAAATAAACATAAACAACAAACATAAATAATAAAAAAAAAATACACATGTTAAGCGGATAATTTGTTTTTCATAAGTTGGCACTACAATAACAGCTGATCAACAATGATGTGATTTGAAATGTAGAATTTTAATTCCTTGAGAGGTAACAACTGAGTTTTAGTCCACGTGTGTATTGTTCTGTTCATCGTATTGAATTTTAGTCCGTGTTAGCATTGTTTTGTCCATAGTAATTATTAAATTGTTGGAGTAGTAATGCCATACCGGTACTTATTTTCAACTGAAGAATACGCCGATATGGTGTTTATTTACGGTGTATGTGAAGGCAATGCTACAATCGCTGTGGAAGAATACAGACAACGTTACCCTTATCGTAGAATTCCAAATGCTAGAACCATTATTTCTACATTTCGTACGTTACGGGAAACAGGATCACTTCCAAGCGTAAAGATCCAGTCTGACCGCCCTCGCCAACATGATGTTAATGTAGAAGAAAACATTATTGCTGCTGTTGAACGTAGTCCAGGTATTAGTACAAGACGTATTTCAAAGCGGTTTAGGGTTTCGCAAAGTAAAGTTTGGAGAACACTTAATAAGAACAACCTTTATCCCTACCATAAACAAAAAGTACAGCATTTACAACCAGGAGACAATGAACATCGCTTGGAGTACTGCAATTGGTTAGTCAATCATCGTCAACTCTTCAAGTACATTTTATTTACCGATGAGTCACAGTTCACTCGTGATGGTATCAACAATTTACGAAACCAACATTCATGGGCAGAAGAGAACCCTCATGCAACAATTGAACGTAACTTTCAATACCGTTTTAACATTAATGTATGGTGTGGTCTCCCTCATGCAACAATTGAACGTAACTTTCAATACCGTTTTAACATTAATGTATGGTGTGGTGTTATTGATGATAAGCTAATTGGACCGTTTATTTTTCAAGAGCGCTTAACAGGTCAGGCGTACTTACAGTTTCTTCAAGAAGAATTACCGACATTGCTGGAAGATGTTCCTCTTGCAACGCGACGCAAGATGTACTTCCAGCATGATGGCGCACCGCCACATTTTTCAAATGATGTTTCCACCTATCTAAATCATCAGTTCCCAAATAAATGGATCGGTCGTGGTGGTCCTATACACTGGCCACCAAGGTCACCAGATCATACGCCATTGGACTTCTGCATATGGGGATGGATGAAAGATCATGTTTACGAGGTCAAAGTAAATTCCCGTGAGGCGTTACTTGATCGAATTAATGAAGCCTTTGTGCAGTTAAAGGAGAGCCCCGTAGAACTACGAAAAGCAACAAGAGCAATTCTTAAACGAGCAGAAAGATGCATTGAAGTTAATGGCAACATTTTTGAGCATTTACTGTAATTTTATTGCATAACTTTACATTACAGTTTTCAATAAAACTTCCTTTAATCGATTATCTGTTCACTTTCTGTATACTTTAATCATACCGTTTTGTTTAGAATTAAATTTTCTACAAGTTTTGTTCTGAAATTTGATCAGTTTATTGGTAAAATAACAAAGCGATTGCTGGCCAAATGTAAAAATTGTGTTTTTTTACTCAATGTTTTTGCATTTTACACTGGATTACTCAAAAACTACTCATCTTACAGTTCTGGGACCTGTTCTAATCAATTTTTCAGGTAAAAAACCATAAGAAACAATGGCATTTGCCCCTAAATTTAACTTCCCAGAATTTCAGAGAGTCTTCATTTACTCAGCGGAACTGAAATCCAGGCGAAATCTTTAACCCTGTATAACTCGCTAACGAAACATTTCCGGACCTATGTTTATATAGGTTTTTTTCATTATTTTTACATACAGGGTGATTCACGAGGAGATGCGGTAACTTTGAGAGCTCATTCCTGTATATAGAGACGTGTATTCCTACAAATGCTCGGACGAGTTCGTAAACCAGACATATCAATCAATGGGAACGGGTAGTTTGGGGGGGTTTAGTACCCCAAAATGGGGTTTTTTGCGTTTTTCACACGTAGTTTTTAAATATTTCTAATTTTATATTTCACCATTGGAATCAGCTTAAAAAACTACACAATTAAGTTCCTTAAAGTTTTTCTCTATCTCCAACGGTTACCGAGATATTAAAAGATCTAAACACAGTACGTTGTATTGTGGGGCTCCAATGTTAATCTTATGGAGGATAGGGAAAAATAAATATTTCCCATATTAATCAATATCTTTGGATAAAACTTGATATTTAGCTTCATGTGGTTGAGATCTATCCATTTATTAAAAAATCATAGTTTATGTGTTTATCATGGCAGCAAACCTGCATACTCTTTTCCCATATTAATCATATAGGGAATAGGCAAACTCCTTTATTTATGGACAGATGTTGATGAAAGTTGGTATAAATGTTAAAAATAAAAATTTTTTATGGTATAAAAGCCTACTTTCAGTGTTCCTCACAGCTGCTAACCTGCACACTCTTTCCCATATTAATCTTATGGAGAATAGGCAAATGATTCTCATGTTTATGGATAGATTTTAATAAATCTTGTTATATATTATTATTATTATATTATTGATTTGGAAATTCGCTGAGTACGCAGATCTGCTGCGACGGGGGTATTTTATATTTTATTTTAATAACTGATTGCGAACAATTCAAAAAGCTTGTAAAACCATAATAATTTAACAAAATGTGATTTTGTTTTGTCACACAGCTGATAAGCAGCTGTTCTAACAAAAGACTACATACTTAATCAGGTTTTTTAAACTATTATGGTTTTATGAGCTTATTGCATTGCTTTGAATCAGATATTAAAATAAAACATAAATACTTAAATTAGATGAAAGTTAAAATAAGTTTGTTAATAAACGTTGTAAAATTAATTTTTTATTAGGAGTAAAAAAAACCATAAAATTTGTATTTTGTTTGAATAGCTGCACATCAGCTGCGTGATAAAACATTGTTTCTTAGGCTAAACATAACTGTATTTGTTGTTGTTTTTCATGAGTTTTGTGTATTAGTTTGAATCAATTATTAAAAGATAGTGTGAACAATTTATTAAATGAAGAAATTAATAACAATGAATAAGATTTAATACTTTTACTTTCTCCCCTTATACATAGTATATGGAGAAAGTATTGTTTTCGTCAAAATTTTCGAATTTGAGTTGAGGGTGGATATATCCGTTTTGGGGTCCCCTGAATCCAAAAAAGTGGGTTTTGGCGTGATGTCTGTCCGTCCGTGTGTCTGGATGTGTACAGTGCCACAGCCTACCCCGTTTGTCCAATTTAGATGAAATTTGGCATGTATATATATAGTCACCGTATCTCCAGGCATTTTTTTAATTTTTTTGAATTTTTGATTTTTAAGGGTAGTTCACCCCTAAAAACCCTTAAAAAACGTGAAAAATCCAATTTTCTCAAAAACGGCTCTAACGATTTTAGTTAAAATTTGATAGTTTATAGTGCACAGAGCACTAAATAATTTGACACCACCCGCATGTCTGTAAACATGACGGTTCAAAAGTTATGGGCTTTTAAATGTCAAAAAAATCAAATTTTTAAATTTTCAGTGAAAACAATAAAAGTAAAGTATAAGTTGACTGGTACCATTGAAACCAGCTTAAAAAACTAAATAAATTAGTATCTTGAACTATTTGTCTACGACTAACGGTTCCAGAGAAAAGTTAAATTTACTGTCCACGATAAACGCAGTACGTTGTCTGAAAGCGCCCAATGTTATTCTTATGGAAAATATAAAAAAAGCAATTTCTTTCTTACTCTCCACCCGTTTTCCATGAAACTTGGTATGAAGTGTAAGGTCAAATCACCGAACAAAACCAGCTCAAAAAAGCTTGGTGTAACCGGGGGGGGGGGGGGTCCCCATACAATTTGAACAATAAATTATTAAATGATATTTAGAATTACTTTGTAGAACATGATAGTTTTATTACAAATTGTCTCTTTTAAATTTACTCAAGGGAGAAAGTATGTGTCAGTTCACTGGTACCGTTTATTTTGTAAAGTTTTACTTAACCAACTGAACTTGGCCTAATTTGAGTTCCATATTATTTTCTCCTCTGGTGGTTTTACTAAATAAATTCCGCTCCTTTACAAGTGGAGAAAACATATTGGTGTATCATTCCTTTTCCAATTTACTATACGACAAAATTCAACACATGTTTTTAAAATTTAAATTTATTAGCATATTTTGATTTGAAGATTACATTTTTACACACATGAAGATGGGATTATAACCCGAAACTATGGTTTTTACTTATAGGCCTATTACAAAACTATAGTATAGTATAGTATGTATAAAGATTAGATTATTTAAATGGCGACCATACTACATGGTAGGTGTTTCAAGCCAAGTATGAATGAGGATTGAGTGCAAGATGATTTTGGCGTGACATTGTAGTCTTGTTACTGACTAAGGCTGACATGTTCCTTAGACAGGACTGTTAATTAATAGCCCAATAGCCGATGGCAACTAAGGGATCTACAGTTTAACGAGGAATCCTAACCACAGCCTCTGAATTATGAATTGGTATATAATAGTGAGGTCCTTAATCCACACAAGAGAATACCACACCTACCGACACAAGTATCCACAATTCGTGATGGGATGGTGGGGATATTAACCCCACGATAATTACTATATATATATTTATTTATTTATTTATTAATTCAAATTCAAATTCAAATTCCTTTATTGTACGTAAACACAGCTTAGTGTAATGTACATTGTCAAATGAAACTAGAATAAAGTCTGTATTACCAATCAGTGATTATAGAACAAAAAACGAGACATATAATCTAATTTTTCAGAGATTAGAGATTCAGAGATTACAATCAGAGATTTTAGAACAGAAAACATAGAGACATGTAGTCTAATTTTTGAAAGATGATAGCCTACTTTAATATAATTTTAAGTTATAATTAGATACAATACTAAAGCCAACTCAGCGATGATGACAAGTACACCATATTACAAATCAGAGACATCATTAAATATAGCCTACTCTAATATATTCTCAGGAACAGGTGATTTCGAAGTATTTATAGATACCAACTTGAAGCTAACATAGCGACAATGATGAGTACATAATATTACAAATCAGAGACATTGTTAATCATATAAAAACCTATTATCTTATTATTATTTGTTTTTTATTTTTATTTATTTATTTTTTTTTCACTAATATTCCTCAACTTATAAAATTTATAAAAAGGCGTTTCCACACCACCACTTATCCTAAACACTCACTCCTGGTGGTAAGTTAGCCTACTCAAATATGTTTTCAGGGACAGTCAATTCCCAGTTATTCAGTAGATACAAAACTTAAGCTAACTTAGTAATGATAACAATTCTGTATTACCAATCAGAGATTATAGAACAGAAACATAGAGACATTTAATCTAATTTTAGAAAGACGATAGCCTACTATAATATATTTTCAGGACCAGTTGAGGTTATAATTAGATACAATATTTAGACTAACTCAGCGATGATGACAAGTACACAATATTACAACTCAGAGACATCATTAAATATAGCCTACTCAATATATTCTCAGGAAAAGTTAATGTTATAATTAGATACAAAACTTAAGCTAAATTGGTGATCAAAACAAGTCCATATTACCATGGAGACATTAAAGAACAAAAACATCAGAGACATATAACCTTATTTTTTTTTAAAAAAGATAATAGTCTACTTTAATATACATTCAGGACCAGTTGAAGTTATTCAGTATATACAAAACTCAAGCTAACTAGGTGATGATAACAGGTCTGTATTACCAATCAGAGATTATATAACATAAAAGCACAGAGACATACAATCTTATTTCAGAGAGATGATAGCCTACTTTAATATATTTTCAGGACCATTTGATGTTATAATTAGATACAAAACTTAGGCCCACTCAGCGATGATGACAAATACACAATATTATAAATCAGAGACATCATTAAATATAGCCTACTCTAATTTATACTCAGGAACAGTTGACGTTATAATTAGTTACAAAACTTAAGCTAACTTAGTGATCAAAACAAGTCCATATTACCATGGAGACATTATAGAACAAAAACATAAGAGACATGTAACCATATTTTTAAAAAGATAATAGTCTACTTTAATACACTATCAGGACCAGTTTAAGTTATTCAGTAGATACAAAAACTCAAGCCAACTAGGTGATGATACAGGTCTGTATTACCAATCAGAGATTATGGACAGACAAACACAGAGACATACAATCCTATTTCAGAGAGATAGCCTACTTTAATATATTTTCAGGACCAGTTGATGTTATACTTAGATACAAAACTTAAGCCAACTATGCGATGATGACAAGTACACAACACTACAAATCAGAGACTTCATTAAACCAAATCATCAGAGATATATCACCTTATTTTGAAAATATTCCTCCAGCTTATAAAAGGGGTTCTCAGACAGCCATTTGTACAGCCTTATCCTAAATGCCCTGAGAGAGAGATTTATGGAATCTTTGTGTAGTACATTGAATAATTTGAGACCCAAAATGTGATGGCTCCTAGCCCAACTCGTCAATCTGTGGTTTGGCAAATCCAATAAGGAGCTACTTCTTGTGAAATGTGAATGAAAATCCTTTCTTACCAGTAGTCTGTCAGTTTTACATCTTATTTCTACAAGGCAAACATATATAAAAAGATTTATTACAGTTAATATCCTTGTGTCCTTGAACAGAGGCCTACAGTTAGCTCTTAATGGTGACTTTGTGATTATCCTGATGGCCTTCTTTTGAAGTAACAACACATCCTTAACATTACTACTACCACCCCATAAAACCAATCCATAACTCAACACAGATTGAAAAAACGTAAAATATCCTACTCTAACATATTTTCCAGGAACAGTTAATTTCAAGTTATTCAATAGATACAGAACTTTGGCTAACTTAGCACATACAGATTCAACATGAGGAGACCATGTAAGATTACAGTCCATCGTTATGCCCAGAACTTTTATAGGCTTATTGCATATATCAACATTCACATGTTTGTTTTTGGTAAGGCATACAAGCTGTTGTGTCTTTTCCAGATTTATAACAAGTTTATTGGCGTTAAACCACAAACAAGCCTGTTTCATGGTCTGTTCAGCCGCGAACCGAAGACCATCATAATTTGAGTTAACCGTCAGAAAGGACGTATCGTCCGCAAACATTGTCACTATTGACCCTCCAATGCCAATTGGCAAATCATTAACTGAAATTACGAACAGTAGGGGCCCCAGAACTGAGCCCTGGGGCACCCCCGCACTGACCTCAAGGCAACTAGACACAGACCCTTTAACATCTACATATTGACTCCGTTCGCTCAGATATGAACTAAAAAACCTTAGAGGCCAACCCCTGATGCCATAGTGTTCCAGCTTAGTCACCAGGATACCATGGTCCACAGAGTCAAAAGCCTTGCTCAGATCACAAGCGGTGATCTGGGCAAGGCTTCGACCCTCCATGGCCCGAAAAACTCCAGTGACAAGACTGTCAACCGCCATCACTGTTGATTTTTTCCTTAAGAAACCATATTGGCTTTCAGAAAAAAGTTTCAACCCATCAAAATGATTATATAACTGCGCTTTGACAATTCTCTCTAACAATTTTCCTACGACTGGAACCAATGATACTGGTCGATAATTTTTAACCTCCTCTCTGCTACCCTTCTTATAAACAGGGATTACTCTGGATATCTTTTGTGACTTGGGGAAAACACCCTCTCTCAAACAGGCATTAAAACATAAGACAAGTGGCACAAGAATTGATCTTACAACAAACTTAATTATATAACTAGATAAACCATATACATCTTTACTTTTAGATGTTTTCATAGCCTTCACCTCACTTTCCACATCTTCACTAGTCACATACCTCCACTTTAGTAGGGTCTCACAACGGACACTCCTCATCAACAGTTCCTCCGCACTCACCTCCGGCCGCACGATAGCACTCCTCGCCTCCTCCACAGATCCGATAAAGAAGTTATTAAACTGCGACGGTGTGATATGGGATGCTTCTTCCTCCGGCTTAGTAGAATACACCCGTCTTATCAGCTTCCAGGCAGCCTGACACTTATTGGATGAATTTTCAATGATCTGAGCATTTGCATTCAATTTGGCTTGATTTAATGCGGTCTTATATAGGTTCCTACTGCACACATAGGCTTTACGGGCTAAATCCGTCGAGGATACCCTATAAATAGTAAGAAAACTCATTGTTCTGTCTTTCATTTCTCTGAGTTCTGGAGTATACCATGTATTACCAAATTTTAAGTCCTTTTTTGCTTTCTTCTTGGGCCTAATACTCACTAAAGGGCAGCATTCATTAAATGACTCTAGCAGTTTTGTGAAAAAACGGCAAAATAGCTCCTCTGCTGGGAGATCCCCGAAATTTAGCAGGTTCAACCAGTTTACATTGAATAACCTCAATCTAAGCTCTTCTAAGCATGTCCGTGATACATCTCGACTCTTAAACTCTGGGCCTACTATACCGGTTTGTTGAGTTGACCCACTCACCTGTATTTCCATTTCCAGTCCATCATGGTCTGACATGTGTGGATTCACCACCTTGACACTGTACAAATCAATTGGGATGTTCGTAATTATATTGTCCAAACACGCCATGTTTCGAGTAGGCCTGTTGTTAACCCAGTGACAACCAAACTGCTTCAGCAGGTTAGACAACTGTTTCACAGTGGGCAGACCACGGTTAACATCAAACTTTGCATTAAAGTCCCCCCCGATCATCACATAGCCCTTAAAGTGAAACAGTTGAATCAACAAAAATTCCAGGTTCCGCAGAAAAATGCTACTATCACCGGATGGAGCGTGATATATAGAAACCACTACCAGTTTCAAGTCCTTGATAATTACACCTGAACACTCAAAATGACTCTCCAGACAAAGCCACTCAAGGTTCAAGACCTCATATGAAATAAAATTGGCTACAAATATGCCAGTTCCACCTCTTATGGCCTGTGATCTGCAAAAGAACGCAGCCCTAGAATAATTCTGAAGATTTGTGAAGCTCAATTCCTCCTTAACGAGCCAATGCTCATTTACACAGATAATGTCCAAACCATTGTTCCCAGCATGCACATTCAGCATGTTAACTTTTCCTTGCAAGCCTTGTATATTTAGAAAAAATAATCTGACTTGCATCCTATGTGCGTTAACCTCACTAGGGATAGGGCTGGTTTCTAAACTAGCACTCGTTTCTTGTTGTCCTTGTCTGGGGTGGGAAACCCTAAAAAAACTGATTGATTTGCACTCTCCCTAATTATTTAGACTTTACCTTCCGCGTCAAGTGTTTAACTACACTACGTTTCGGTAGGTAAGGAAACTCCTCCCGTTATCAAGTGACCTTAATTAGAATCTACTTAACTTACATTTTTTTAGGGGTTTTATTTTTTCCATTATTTTACATCATCCATCCGAATATTAATTAACTAACACATGGAACATTTGTACAAAAAATTCATTCACGGGCTCTTAAAGCGGAAGGAAAAGTCTAAATAATTAAATAAATAAATCGAAATCCTCCGCTGTTATGAGTTTTCAAAATTCAGTACTATATATATATATAGTAAAGTATATGTATAATTTAACAACTGAAACTATTGTTATTGTTGTTAAACTGAATGTTATTAAAAATACTTATCGTTTCAGTATTGTTATTCACTATGCCGTGACCCAGAATATATAATCTTTATATATATATATATATATATATATATTATATTGTAAATGAATACCATAGTACACTTGCATTATTTCATTTTATTTAACACAACATGTTTCGAGGATTATCCCATTTTCAAGTGTGTACAAAAATGTAACCTCTAAATATAATTACATAATAAATTTAAGTTTTGGTTTAAGAAACATGTGTTGATTTTTTCATGCAGTGTGATAGAATAGATATGTATATTAATATTATAGTTTCTTCAATTTTTTCAAATATGGGGTTGATTTTATCTAATTGCATTAGGTTCAATATGTTTTCTGGTTCATGTTTGTAGGGTGAATATATTTCAAATTCTTCCAAAACGTTCATCTTTTCTCCCTTTTTTTCAGCGCCGCGTGGTGTGTGGGCCCTGTAATCTAACATTAGAAGTGCATTTTCTCGCTTATTCGTGCACAAATTTTGTTCACCATAGTACCATTCAATTTGAAATTAAATTTGCAATCTTTTTTAAATCTTGTAAAAATTTTATTAAGTTAATAGTTTTTTTGTTATTTAAATTAAAAGAAATTTAACCACCGCCATTTAGAAAATATAGAATAAAATTAAATGATACTTAAAAATATTTTTATCTTTGGCCATTAACCCTAGAAATGGCAAAGTCGTAATTTACGACGCATTTACATATTCAATAAGAATTGGCAGGTGGAGGCATTTGTCGTCAGTTTTGTGGAATTGTTAGACACTATCGCCTACGCGACCGAATCAGCTTAAAAAACTACACAGTTTAGTTCCTTAAAGTTTTTCTCTATCTCCAATGGTTACCGAGATATTAAAAAATCTAAACACTGTACGTTTTATTTTGGGGCTCCAATGTTTATCTTATCGAGGATAAAGAAAAATTAATATTTCGCTTGTAAATCAATATTACTGAATTAAACTTGGTATTTCATGTGGTTGAGATCTTATGCTTCAAACGCTTGAAAATCATAGTTTATGAGTTTATCATGGCAGCTAACCTGCATACCTTTTTCCTCATGTTATTCATATAGAAAATAGGTAAACTCCTTTATTTATGGACAGATGTTTATAAAACTTGGTATGAATGGTCGAAGTAAAAATATTTTATGCTAAAAATGCCTACTCTCAATGTTCCTCTCAGCAGCAAACCTGCATACTCTTTCCCATGTTGATCTTTTAGGCAAATAACTCTCACATTTATTGACAGTTAGTGATAATACTTGTCATATGTACTATTATTATTATATTATTGATTTGGAAATTTGCTGAGTACACAGGTATTCTGCGACAGGGGTATTTTATTTCTTTGGCATTAAAAAATCTTATATTTTATATAAAAAAACTATTTTGCAGAGTATAAAAAATTGGAAAAAAGAGTAGCCTATAACAAATTATCTACTATATCTCAAAATTAAAAATTTTGAAAAATATTTTTTTATATATTTGCCAAATATGCCTTCATGTGGTTTGCTTAAAATGCTTAAAAATTATAGTTTATGTGTTTATCATGGCAGCAACATACTCTTTTCCCATGTTAATCATATAGAGAATAGGAAAACTGCTTTATTTGTGGACAGATATTGATGAAACTTGGTAAAAATTGTTCTACTATGTTAATTTTATGGAGAATAGGCAAATAACCAACTCTCATATTTATTGACAGATATTTATAAAACTTGTCATACGAGTATATTATTATTTATTATTAAATTATTGATTTGGAAATTTGCTGAGTACCTAGGTCTGCTGCGAAGGGGGTATTTAACAATGGTTGATTAAATGTTTCTTATTACCATGAAATCGCACAGGGAAGTGTGATATTCCTCTTCCAAGACCCTTTGCATGATGGCAGGGAGTTGTTTAGGATCGTTTGCTCAATGCCAAGTGTGTTTTTCGGGCGGTAGCTATAATTTGCAGGTGCAGAACATTTATGTTTAAACATTGTTTGCTATTTTTGTTGCCAATCGAAGATAAGCTGCAATGTGGTTAATCGGCTATTGGATATAATCAGGAGTATACTTTATTTACAGAAAAAAATATATTAAAAAATAAGACTAAATGGGAAGCCTTATTAACTATTTTTTTTATTTCTACCTAATTTTTTCTATTATAAATAACTTTATTTTACTACCTTTTTTAATTTTTAATAGACACATATATTTCTTAAAAAAATGACAAAATTAATCGTTTTCACTACTCACCAACTAATTGTCTGTCTGCAGATGTGGCCACGTTTTCCACATAGACTGCCTAGCATCTCCATCACAGTGCAATGAATGTTTCAAACATGATATCCTTAGTTAGTTAATATACCACATATTGTTATTTATTGTTACCTATTTAATTTATTAGTCATATCTATTAAATATTTTTTTATCAAAGCTACCATAGTTCATTATTTTATCTGAAAACCTAACAGTACTTCGTAGTGGTTTAAATATTCTCAGTGTGGTTGTTGCATTTTCAAAGTGTCTTATATATAATTGAAACTACAATTTTCAAATCTAACAGAAAATAAAGCAAATGTGTTAAAAACAAAACATTTTTCCCCAAAAGTATACAATACATTTTACAGAAATCTAATTGTTTTAAGTGAATCATAATGTAACGCTCACAAGCACAATGTAATCCATCAGCACATGAAAAAGCAGCACAGCAGGGCTGCGACAGAAGTCCTCAATAAGTTCACAGCTTTAAGAGCTGTGGACTTAACTTTCATTCAGGAATCATGGGTTTGGAACGGGAATATTTAGGGTCAAAGGGGCACTTGGTCTCAGGTTTTGTCCCCTCCTTTTGTGTGGGTCTTGAACTGACTTCAGATCTCAAGTTTTGTTCCTGCTACATGGTCAAGAAAAGGACTGTATAAGGGTCTCTAGAAAAGAACTTCTTCTGGCTTCTATCTGTATGCCTGGAGATGCAGATGTGGTTCCTCCGGCTGGTCTCGTGGAGATGGGATTAGCTGCATTGGCAAGAATGGACCCATTGGTGCAACTCCAACTCCATTTGGTGCTGCAGGGAGACCAACCTCAGAGGTAGGCTAATCCTGGATCACATTACATCTAGTGATTTGTCTATAACTAATGTCAGCTCTGAAACGTCTTTTTGAGGTATTATGGGCAGCTTTGTGATAACTACAGCCTGAGGGCCTTTAGGGTAGAATAATGTGCATGTCTCTCTTAGGCCCTTTTTATCTGACCACCGACATATTCTCTTTAGTGTAGGAAATTTTTACACCCTAATTGATTGTATTTTAGAATCCTAAAAGGACGAACTGGGTTTCTTCAAGCTTCAAGTGTGAGCTTGGAGAGAGAATCGAGTGGAAGAGCCATGAAAACTGTGAAACTGGGACACTGGCATTGGCGAAGGCTACCAGACTCAACTGGGGAAACTCAAGAGCTGGTTAGCCTAAGAAAAAGGGTAAGAGGTATCTTTAAGAGAAAAAAGTCAAACAAAAATAGATAGGTATCACAACTTACTCACCAAATAAAATCTCGTAGTCGGAAGGGCAAAGAGGCAATCTTGGCGCACCTTCTGATCTAATCAGGTCAAGAGGGCTCTGATAAGATCTCTAGACTTTGCAAGATCTCTTCTCCTAAATCAACACGCCTACACCCAAGGTAGGTTTTGAGTCAGCCCTAAACCAGTCACCAACTTGTGTAGGGTCAACAGAATATTTCAGTTTTCCACTAGGAGGATTCCTGAATATCTAAGAAGAAACAAGGGTGTACAAAAAGCCGCTTGTGGCTGGAATGTCGTGGTGATAATTGTTCCACCCTTTTTATGATGATGTTACCTTTTTAAAATATAAAAAAAAATTGAGGACTGTTATGAACTTAAAGCCCTCCACAATAGGTCTCTAATCCAATATTATAATACGAGCAAGGTTTGTATATATATTTGGACACGGATCTCGAAAACGGCATTAAGAATTTTCTTTAAATTAAATAACTAAATAAACTAAATAACCAAACTACTAAATTCTGAGTTCTAAATAGGTCTAGTGTCCAGGAAAATTCCGGTTTTCTTGTAATATTAAGTTAAAAATCTTAAAAAAATTAACATTACGCTTATGGAGAATCGAAATGTAAATAATACAATTCAAAACATCTGTTTATAACCGTTTGACAGTTGTTGATTGAAGATGGTGGTGAACAATATGTGAATAGAGGTTTTGCATAAATATTTATTTTATGTATAAATGAAAAATTATCAAATTACGAAACAATTTGTAAAAACTAAAGGGTAAAATATGGGTAAAATAATATAGATATGGTGACTGGGATGGTGGCGACATCCTGTAATCCAGCTACTTGGAGGTCACGAATTGTGGATAGTTGTGAGCTATGGTCGGTGGGTGTAGTGTTCTCTTGTGTGGATTAACGTCCGCACTATTGAATACTACGTTAATCCACAAAAGACTATCCTCATAATTAGACCAATTCGTAATTCAGAGGGCGTGGTTCAGATTCCACGTTAAACTGTAGGTCCCTTAGTTGCCATCGGCTGTTGGGCTGTTAATTAACAGTCCTGTCTGAGGAACAGGTCATCCTTAGTCAGTAACAAGACTACAAGATCGCGCCACAATCATCTTACATTCAATCCTCATTCATACTTGGCTTAAAATACCTACCTTGTTGTATGGTCGCTATTTCAAATAATCTAATCTAATCTAAAAGCAGAGAAAAGTATTTCCAAAATCTTTCGTGTTTTGAAAGAAAACGTATTCATTCTATTGCTTTAAGCCACTGTAACAAACCAATTAACTGGTGTAAATTAAATTTCTCTTTTGCGTTTCAATCCTCATTCCTTTTCTAACAAAATCAGTTGATCACAGGATAATAATAACAACTCTATGGACAATTAAATTCAGTATAAGATCAGCTAAAACAATTGAGGTTGGTGAAAAACTCTTAAACAACGATCTCATTATTAGACGACGCCATAGTGCAGTGGCTAGCGGTCAAGACTCATGTGCTGGAGGTCTTGAGGACGATTCCCATCCGGGATATACACATTTTTGTTCAGTGTTTATGCCATATTGCTTAAGGTATATGAAAGCGGTTTTATTTAAACCATATAAATGTTTTCTTTGACCAATAAATTTGATTTAATTTTGTTAATTAACTTGTAACATGTCTTATTCTATCCGAGCAAAGCTCGGTCACCAGGTACTCTAATCTTATCACAACATCAAAACAAACTTATTTCTAAGAAATTCAGAATTATCACACCAGTTGGTTTTAAAATCAAAATTGTCTACAGGATTTAATCTCAGATAGTTAATTAATAATTAATTATTAATCTAAATAAATTATTCAACTCAATTGCCTAAAATCATATGATTTCAAAGTTTGTCTTGTAAACTTTCCCTTGTATTTACGAGTATTTATGATTTGTTATTTCATGTTTACAATTGTTCCTTCATTGCTAGAAAACGCTTTTTATTCAAACTATTATTAGCAAATCAGACATATTCATTCAGTACACTACTCTACATAAAAAAAGGATTATTACAAATAAAGTTAAATTTATTTTCTCTCTTTTAAAGAATATCATTCAAATGAAATATTGTGAAATTGTTCTGTAAGTCTATTTGTGTCTATAGTTTAATGGTTTTTATTACATTATATTTCACAACAAAGATAGTTTGTTGATCATGAGATCTTCAAAACCCTACAACCCTAGCGTAAACCAAAAGGCTATTGTCGCTAGGGCTTCGTAATGTTTATGTGTTCCTAGTGTTTTTTTTTATAAATATTTACTTTATGTACTATAGTATTGTAAAACTATAAAATACATTATTTCTACATGTGTATTTATATGCTCAAATGTATGAAACATATAATACATATTATTAGTAAATAAAAATACAAGAGGCCTTTTTATACATTTTGGGAATAAAAATTACCGAACATTTCACTGTGCTTTTATTGTACTTTTCGATTTTGTATTTTTCAATATATTCTTATGTATTATTATTTTAGGATTCTTTGTTTGAAATTGATTATTAGTGATGGTGGATTGATGTTATTTAGATTTTTACTGCGGACATTTTTCATCACAATTTTTTTGTTTTATATAAAATCGTGATGGAAAATGTCCGCAATAAAAATCTAAATAACATTTTAGGATTGTTTATTATTGTATTTACAGTATTTATATTTATTATTTATTCAAAGTATTTTTCAATTTTGATTGCTAAAAATTAATAATTACGTTAAAAACATGATAGGCTACTTTATGCAATAATTAAGTTAACTTTGATTTAACAATATATTTTTACTTTCTCCCCTTACAGGGACATAACATATGGAAATAGTATTGTTTTCGTCAAAATTTTTGATTCGAGTTGAGAATGGATATATCCGTTTTGGGGTAGTGGATTTTGACGTGATGTCTGTCCGTCCGTGTGTCTGTGTGTGCGTGTGTGTGTCTGGATGTGTAAAAAGAGCCACAGCCTACCCCGTTGGTCCGATTTAGATGAAATTTGGCATGTATGTTTATATTTACCGTATCTCTAGGCCCTTTTTTTCATTTTTTGAAAATTTTGATTTTAAGGGTAGTTTACCCCTAAAAACCCTTAATAAACGTGAAAAATCTAAATTTCTCAATAACAGCTCTAACGATTTTGATTAAAATATGATGGTTTTTAGTGCACAGTGTACTAAATAATATGACACCACTCGCATGTCTGTAAAAATTACGGTTCAAAAGTTATGGGCTTTTAAATGTCAGAAAAATCAAATTTTTAAATTTTCAGCGAAAACAATAAAAGTTGGTTTTAGTGTGTGAACTCCAAATCTGTATCTCACATTAATTATGGTATACTTTTATTGTCCAGCAATTGAAATAACAACTACACACAAATGCCACTTTGTAGGTCATTTTTATTATAAGATAAAAAATACCCCCGTCGCAGCAGACCTGCGTACTCAGCGAATTTCCAAATCAATAATATAAAAATAATATATGAAAAGTTTTAAAAAAATCTGTCCACAAACATGAAAATTATTTCCCTATTCTCCATAAAATTAACATGGCAAAGAGTGTACAGGTTTGCTGCTGTGAGGAACACTGAAATTAGGCATTTCTACCATAAATAATTTTTATCTTATCATTTATACCAACTTTCATCAACATCTGTCCATAAATAAAGGAGTTTGCCTATTCCTTATATGATTAATATGGGAAAAGAGTATGCAGGTTTGCTGCCATGATAAACACGTAAACTATGATTTTTAAGCATAAATGGATAGATCTCAACTACATGAAGCTAAATATCAAGTTTTAACCAAAAATATTCATTAATATGGGAAATATTAATTTTTCTCTATCCTCCATAAGATTAACATTGGAGCCCCACAATACAACGTACTGTGTTTAGATTTTTTAATATCTCGGTAACCGTTGAAGATAGAGAAAAACTTTAAGGTACTTAATTATGTAGTTTTTTAAGCTGATTCTAATGGTGAAACATAAAATTAGAAATTTAAAAAAATTACATGTGAAAAACGCAAAAAACCCCATTTTGGGGTACAAAACCCCCCTAAACTACCCGTTCCCATTGACCAATATGTCTGGTTTACGAACTCGTCCGAGCAGTTGTAGGAATACACGTCTCTACCAAATTTGGTCTCGATCGGACCATTTTTACGAGAGTTATCGTGCTAACAGACACATATATATATACATATATACATATATACATATATATATATACCCCCGTCGCAGCAGATCTGCGTACTCAGCGAATTTCAAATCAATAATATAATAATAATGATAAAATATGACAAGTTTTATCAACATCTGTCCATAAATAAAGGAGTTTGCCTATTCCCCTTTATGATTGATATGGGAAAAGAGTATGCAGGTTTGCTGCCATGATAAACACATAAACTATGATTTTTAAGCATAAAAGAATAGATCTCAACTACATGAAGCTAAATATCAAGTTTCATCAAAAAATATTGATTAATATGGGAAATATTAATTTTTCCCTATCCTCCATAAGATTAACATTGGAGCCCCACAATACAACGTACTGTGTTTAGATTTTTTAATATCTCGGTAACCGTTGGAGATAGAGAAAAACTTTAAGGAACTTAATTGTGCAGTTTTTTAAGCTGATTCAAATGGTGAAATATAAAATTAGAAATTTTTAAAAACTACATGTGAAAAACGCATAAAACCACATTTTGGGGTACAAAACCCCCCCAAAATACCCGTTCCCATTGACCGATATGTCTGGTTTACGAACTCGTCCAAGCATTTGTAGGAATACACGTCTCTACCAAATTTGGTCTCGATCGCACCATTTTTACGCGAGTTATCGTGCTAACAGACACATATATATATATATATATATATATATATATATATATATACATATATATATACATATATATATATAAAAATTTTAACGAATATTGTTTTTGGTCTCTGGGCACCTAAAGAAGAAAAAATAACATGGTCCCGGGCTTAAGTCTCACCATGAGACCTACGGTAATAGCTTCTTCCCTATGGGAAATTCGCTAATACTTTTTTGGATCAGTTCTTGTTAGTTTAAAGGTTACAAAATATATTTTGAAGAGAACAATAGGTGAATAAACCTGTGCTGTCTGGGAAGGAAAGGCCTATAGGAGTCTGTGCATAGGCCTGAGTTGCAATATTAATCATCCTTAGATAGCCAACAGTAATTAGGTTAAAACAATAGGAAAAATAAACAATATTGAAACTAAAAGTAAAATCTTTTTTAAAGATTGCTTCCTTTCCTTTCCTTGTGTTGCCACTTTTAGGCTTCTATTCTATGCCGAGTATATGTGCATCAGTACCCATAAATGTCTTAGTTTACAGTGCTTGGGGTCCCAAATAATATAAAATCACCCACATTTCTCTAAATAAACGGTACCAGTGGGCTGACACATACTTTCTCCCTTAAGTAAATTAAAAAAAAAGGCAATCTGTAATAAAACTATAATCTTCAACAAAGTTAATCTAAATATCATTTAATAATATATTGTTTCAAAATAATCATCCCATTTTTGAAAGTAAAAACAAGAGAGACAAAGTTAAATTAATTGTTGGCATTATATGGGGGGGAAACCACCCCCCCCCCGGTAATACCAAGCTTTTTTGAGTTGGTTTTGTTGGGTGATTTACCTTAAGTTTGATACCAAGTTTCATGGAAAATGGTTGAAAAATAGGGAAGAAATTGATTTTTTTATATACTCCATAAGAATAATATTGGGCGCTTTCAGTCAAAATATTGCGTTTATCATGGACAGTAAATTTAACTTTTCTCTGGAACCGTTAGTCGTAGACAAATAATTCAATATACTAATTTGTTTAGCTTTTTAAGCTGGTTTCAATGGTACCAGTCAAGTTATACTTTACTTTTATTGTTTTCACTGAATATTTAAAAAATTTGATTTTTTTGACATTTAAAAGCCCATAACTTTTGAACCGTGATTTTTACAGACATGCGGGTGGTGTCAAACTATTTAGTACTCTGTGCACTATAAACTATCAAATTTTAATCAAAATTGTTAGAGCCGTTTTTTAGAAATTTAGATTTTTCATGTTTTTTAAGGGTTTTAGGGGTGAACTACCCTTAAAAAATCAAAAATTGATAAAAATGAAAAAACGCCTGGAGATAAGGTGAATATACACATACATGCCAAATTTCATCTAAATCGGACCAACGGCGTAGGCTGTGGCACTGTACACATCCAGACACACACACACACACACGGACGGACAGACATCACGTCCAAACCCACTTTTTTGGATTCAGGGGACCCCAAAACGGATATATCCACCCTGAACTCAAATTCGAAAATTTTGACGAAAACAATACTTTCTCCATATACTATGTATAAGGGGAGAAAGTAAAAAGAGTCAAAAAAGTTCTGTTTAAAAGCTTTTAAATGTATCAAAATTATTTTTCTTTTGATTTTGCTGCAACGCAATAAATTTGTAAAGTACCGTATTTTGAATTATGTCAGTCTACAACTGATGTTCGCAGGGAAAAGTTAAATATACTGTGATAAATGTAGTATGTTGACTGAGACCATCCAATTTTATTCTTATGCAGAATAATAAAAAAACAATTTATTCCTTCCATTTAACCTGAAATTTGGTATGCAGCTTGATGTCATTTCATCCAATAAAACCCGCTCAAAAATGTTTGTTATTATACCAGTGGTGTGGGTGGGTGTGGGGTGGGGGTTAGTTGAGGGTTTCCCTCAAAATCTTTGAACCTCTAGAAAAGAGATGTGTGAAAAAATGTTATAACTACTTTTCAAATATACAAAATTTTCAAATATCTTTAATTTAAGAACACTACAGTGTAATTAAATGTGTGTAATTTCTTAATTTTAAAGTTGAAAGGGAGAAATATATCAGTTCACTGATAATGTTTGCTGAATTTTATCTGAATAAAGGAATACAATAAATAATACATATATAATTGGTTGTAGAGAAAACGTTTAATTTAACTATCAATAATGTCAATAAACTTCACTGAGACAAGCGTTGACTCTTTCCTGGAAGGCTCTTGTGGCTTGCCTCATCTTTTGCAGTCTGTTTCCACACATTGTAATTTAGTCTGACATACATTTTTCAAAAAGATTTTTAGTCTATTTAGTTGAACAGATGTTTGAATTGTTTTTCAAAGAAGATTTTTTAATTGTTGATTTTTCATCAACCATTTTCATTGATTCATTCACACCTAAGTTTAATTCACATAGGGAATTATTATTGTATGAACGCTCAATAAATCGCTAGGAGTGGTTGTTTTGGAAGAACTGAAACATATTTTGTAAGTAATAATTTGTTTCAATTTTATTTTGAAATAAAAAGTGCGTTCAGTTGCAAAACTAATTATGAACATTGCATTAATGTGCAATTTCAAAAGGGTCAGCCTTTTCAGGTGCTATTTTATACCAACCAATACTTAGTGTGATTAATTACATCTAAATAATTAAATGTATGAATACAGTAATTACTTTCTTCCTAACTTTAAATAAAATCTAAAAGTCTTCTTAATAGCTTCATAATATCGCATCAGTTCTTCTTGGAAGACAATATAGTAAGGGATTAAAGTGTATATAAAGAACTGTTTTACATTCATGTGTTTACTCTTTACTATTTTGAAAATATTGAAAGTAAAAATAGTACTCAGAAAAAAAATTCATTTAAAAAATACTTTACTTTCTCACTACTATACCGACAAACACGAACATGATGAGATTTAACCCCATTAGGTCTGAATTTCTTTTTTACCTGATGTTTCGAGAAAATAGCCTGCTCTGTTCATAGACTAACTTAACCCATCAGGCAGTGATATCTATCAAGAACTTCGTAAACTACATTCCGAGCTGCCCCCTATGATCGAGTCTCGTAACTATGTCTCGAAGTTCAATATTTTGCTAGGATATGTTTTGTAGCCAACTAAGCGCTCTGTTACTCTATGCACGTGTAGCCGAGATTGTTGAGGCGTATCACTGATGAGTGAAACATTAAGGCCTTTTGGGAGTGCTTGGGTTTGAATCCCGACCATGAGCAACCCAATTTGGATTGCAAATGTGTAATATAGAGGGGGGAGGGCCCATCTTGGTGTCCAGCTTGGGTGGAAGTTAACGGTATTTGTAGGCTAAATAGGTATTACAGTGGACACCTGTTTTACTTTTATGGTTAGTGGTTTTAAGGGGTGGCACAATTTTTATTTAAATTTTTAATTTGTTTTGAATTAATTAGTTAATGTCAAGAGACGGGCACCGACCGTCTTTGGACTACAGTGGGTTAAAAAAATGTTAGGCTATCCAGAGACACTCAGTGTCACCAGAGGGGTAAGAGTCCCTAGGTGGACAAAATTAAACTCTTGTGAGTTTGTTTATACTAGTTCCAGTGCAAGTAAAACACTAGTTTTCTAATGTAACTTGGAAATCAATTTAATCAGTACTCAAATTTAGGACGATCTTATTTATAGAACAAAGGTTTGGTATACAGACTAATTATAGTATGGATTTTAATATCCTTAAATTGAAGGATATTATTACATGTTGTGTAGTCATAGAATAGAGAAAGAGAAAGAAAGACTAGATTAGATTAGATTAGATCATTGAAATGGCAACCATACTACAATGTAGGTATTTTAAGCCAAGTATGAATGAGAATTGAGTGTAGGATGATTGTGGCGCGATCTTTTAGTCTTGTTACTGACTAAGGCTGACATGTTCCTTAGACAGGACTGTTAATTAATAGCCCAACAGCCAATGGCAACTAATGGACCTACAGTTTAACGAGGAATCCTAACCACAGCCTCTGAATTACAAATTGGTCTAATTATGAGAATAGGCTTTGCGGATTAACGTAGTATCAATAGTGCAGACGTTAATCCACATAAGAGAACACCACAACAACCGATCTTGCTATCTACTCACAACTATCCACAATTCGCGACCTCCAAGTAGCTGGATTACAGGACGTCGCCACCGTCCCAGTCTATAAAATCCAGTCTGTACACATGAGAGATTTGGTCGTGCGTTGGATCGCTTGCAGCGCACGTTGTTGAAATACTGAGTAGCAATTGCTGTGGACTCACTGGTTTAAAAATGGACGCACATGAGACATGCGTCTCAATATATCTTTCTAGAATGTGTGTCTGGTCTTGTGCTTTGAGTTGCCATGATTGAAATCTGACTGTATAGCGCACACTTTTGTGTTGTGTATACCAGTTGTTTGTAGCAACAAGGACTTTGTTTCATTTTACTGCCTCTGACCACTTCAATGTTTCTGCATCCCTGCATGTGGACCCTGGGCCTGGCCTTAAAACACACTCAGGCTTGGTCATCGCATCTCCGGAGACAGTTGAATGATATTGATATCAATATGTTTCATAATTATCTCAAGACTACATACTGGAGGGACATATATGGTGTAAATGATATTAATACTGAAATTTTTTTTTATGATTTTAATTTAAATTTATGTGAATTGTTGTTTTCCATTCAAGAGAACATATCATAGATATCTTGGTAACTGGTATACTGAGGAGTTAAGATGTTTAAAAGATAAATGTATGGAGTATTATTATCCAAGTAGAGATACAGGTATTCAATTTTTTAAAGATCGGTATAAGTTTTTAAGTAAGATTTATAGTAAAAAAGTTAAGGAAGCCAAGCTGAAGCTTAATAATGCCTGTATTGCCAATGCTTCCAAAAAGCCTAGGATGATTTGGAACATTGTAAAGTGAAATATCTCTTTTAACACATTTTCTCGCGATAAGTTGGCCAATGCAAATCTGGATTCTGAAAGTTTTAACTCTTTTTTCGTTTCTAGTATTTATGATATTGTAGACAGTATTCCTGTTAGTGTATCTAGGTTTAGTGATTTTATATCAAATGTACCTGATGTAAGTTTTCAATTAGGTGAAGGGTCTGTTGAAACTGTGCACAATGCCATTTTGTCCTTGAGTAGTAGTGCAAGTCTAGATATTTTTGGTTTGAGCTCTAAGATACTTAAGTTTGGTAGTGCCATTTATGTGAAGTATTCACCCATATTGTTAATTCATGTATAATGGGTAATTTTTCCCCGGACAGTTTGAAAATTTCTAAGGTTATCCCTATCTTTAAGACGGGTAATAAGAATTTTGCCAACAATTATAGGCCAGTTGCCTTGGTGCCTGCTGTCTCAAAGGTCCTTCAGAGGTTGCTCTCGTGGCAAATTATTCATTTTCTTGATAAAAATTAGTTGTTGTCAAGTATGCAATTTGGTTTCCGTAAACATAGGTCTACCATTGACGCAGTGTTGTTGTATATCCAAGATACACTTGAAGCCATGGAATGAGGTCAGAATGTTTGTTCTAGGTTTTTTGACCTCTCGAAGGCTTTTGACACAGTCCCACACAATGTGCACATACTTGTTGTTTTTTTTACTTAGTAAATTGAGACTTTTAGGTTTTAATGATAATGCTGTTCTCTTAATTGAATCGTACCTAAGTAGTAGATACCAGGCTGTCTATTTTAATGATTCATTGTCTGAGCTCAAACTCACTCATCATGGCAAACAGGGGTCCATTTTGGGTCCCCTTCTTTTCATAACTTACGTTAATGATCTCCCCTACAATATTCAAAATTTTAATAGTTCTTGTTTTATGTATGCTGACAATATCTGTATCAATATTAGGATAAATAAAGAGGTACATGATAGTGTTACAGTTGACACGATTACTATGGTTGAATGTTATAGGGCTAATAAACTGTCTCTTAATTTGAACAAAACTCAAAATGTGGCTATGTCTTATGATAATTCTAAAGATATGCAGACACCAGTAAAATTTCTGGGTGTAATGCTTTAGAGTAATCTGAAATGGAATTCTCATATTGATTATGTATCATCCAAAGTTTCTAAAGGGTTGTTTTTGTTAAGAAAATTTAAATCAATGGTTTCTAATGATGTTCTATTCATTGTATATTTTAGTTATGTTCATTGTCATTTGAACTATGGTGCCATCTTATGGGCCAATAGTAGCTATGCTAACTCCTTGATTGTTTTACAAAAAAGAGCCATGAGACTGATAGCTGGTGCTTCACCGCGTACACATTGTAAACCTATTTTTAAGAAATTTTCTGTGATGCCATTAGCTTGTATATACATTTTTCAGTGTCTCTTCTATGTAAAAATAACTTGGATAATTTTTTGTGCAACAAAAATGTTCATATTTATGGGACTAGAAATCGTAAAAAACTTACGATTGAATGGTGCACGTATAGCAAGTTTTAAGTTCACTGGAACTAAATTGTACAATGAGTTTCTTAATAGTTATTAAGAAATTTCTCCTTGAACATTGTTTTTATAACTTGGATGAATACTTCAACGTATGAACCTTATAGTTAGTTAGTTTTAGTCTACTTGACACAGCCTATACACTTTTGTAACTCTTGTACAATATGTTTCGGAATAAAGAATATTTGGTTTTATTTGATTTGATTACCGCTTCCAACATTTTTACGTAATTAAAAAAACTTCAAATACGAATGTTGCAAATGAACCGTAAGTTATTCTGACACTTATAATCGGATGACCCACTATTTCCTTTGCCTTTGTCTTCGTGCCAATCAATCAATTACAATCACCAAATCCTAAACCTTTCCAAAGCTCCTGATACAGGAGAGATCAAAAGCCAAAAGCTACATTGGACTGGACACCTCTTGAGAAAATAAGAAACCTCAATAGTAAACACTGTATACAGTAAAACCTCCCATATCCGACCTCCAGATATCCGAATTCTTCCGGTAACCGACCATTCTGTCCGTCCGTTAATGTTAATGTCGTACCAACTGGGGTACGAATGGACACGAGGAAGTAGAAGTCAAAGAATGTGTGTTTATTACAAGGTATAACCATTGATTTTATAACTTACGAAGTATGTAAATTCAATGCTATAACACATATAACACAGAAAATTTGACGTTCTGTACTAACATACTAAATTTAACGGTGACATTATTAAAAATAAACTGTTTACAATCTAAATGCTGTTACAGGTGTGTCAATCAATCGGTGTAACGGTCTAGTGTCTATTGGTTATAGAGATAGTCTACCAGCCTTGTACCGGTTTCGTAAAAAAAATATATATGTAAATATTAGCATACCTTAGGAAACTAGAAGTAGTATTTTAGTTTGTCATATTGGTACACAGAGGTTAGAATCATTTAAAATTAAGAAAGATTTAAAACTGAGAAATCGTTATTAATTGAAGGATGGCACTAAAACATATATGAACTCGTAAGAATGTAAGTTTATTAAATCAAATAATTATTGTAAAATCTACAATAATGTATCAGAGATTTTTCAATATTGATTGTACTATATATGTCCAATTGTAAAATTGACACCAAATAAAATATAATTTCAGTTTGTTAATTTCTTATAAAGTCTCTGTAGTTTCCCATTCTGATAATGGTAATACACGTTCTTTCATTCGCTTTTGCTTAATTAATTTTAATAGAATCTTGTTTAATTTAATTTGTGTCTGGCTATACTTTATACTTTTTATAAATATATTTCAGACGAGTTGCAGTATTAGAAAGAAATATACTCTTTGAGGTGTGCCCCTTCAGATAAGGTATATGTAATTTAGTTGATGATAACTATAAAACTGTATATACACGTGTATTCAAGGTGAAGAATATAATTTCCACTAAAGGATAATAGTTTTACTAAAATTTTCACTCACTACTGCCATGCAACCACCTCCCTAGGTATAAAAGGGATAAACCCTATTGATTATCCAAAATTCTTGTATTTGTACTTCTAAGTGGACCAAGTTTGAATCCACTATGGGCTGAATACGTTTGATACCAATGTATCAAAATGTATGTATTGGTAGTGTGATTTAACAAGTTACTGACTACAGTGGGGTTTTCAGAATTTGTCCATACAATTACATAAATGAGTTCTCCTGGTTTAATGCATCAAAGAAAATCCAAGAATTTGATTCTTGGATTGGAAAAGAGTGTTTACCATTTTTGGCTAATTAAAAGCACATTTAATAATTAAAAGCAGGTAGATTATGCTAATCAGTGGTATAAATAGTAAATGACAAGTGGCAGGAATAGCAATAAATAAAATTTTTATTTTTATTTTTTTTATTTATGGATGACATAATGTAGTCTGTATTCGTGTAATTAGTTTTAGTGCAAGGAAAGGGGTTGGCATCAACTGTCAGAAGTTAAAATATGTCATAAAAAGATTACCTCAACTTTATGGACTCTTTGTCCATAAAGTCTGTTGGACTTTATTATGTGTCTTGTCTTTGAAGTTTGTTTGTGGTGATTTATTTACTGTAGATAAACTACCATTTTAGTAGTTCGTACAACAATCTACTCAAGAGTTGTAAGAAATTGAGCCCCCAAAACATATTTTTGGATCCACCCCTGAAAGCATCTGATGTACATACACATTTTAAACCAATAAGTACTTATTTATTACTTTGGAGTTAAGAGTAGGTAGGCTGTGTACAATCTAAATAGTACACAGTAGTAGTAAGTGCTATTGTGTTTATTGTTATTGTTGTGGTTATTGTCTATTATATAGTGTTTATTGTATGTATGTTTTTTATCCATTGGTGCTAGGGCTATGCCAGACATATTCCTTTCTAAGATACTATAATAATATAGATATTATAATCATGTGTAATTCCAATTACTAACCTTGCTATTGATTTTATGTCAAGTTATGTTGAATTCAGCTGAACAAAGAAAGTTTACACTAATTCTTAAGTTTAACAGTAAAAGTTTTATGTTATGGAATATACAAAAGTGTGTTCAAACATTTTATTAGCAATAAACATATAAAATTGTACAAACCAACACTCAACTACTGGGTTTCACTACAAACGTTTCATCTGCTGCTTTATTGCCTGATGTTTCTTCCCCTTCTTTGCTCTCATTTGATTTATCTTCCCCCACAGTTGTCCATATTTGCAATACTGCCAATTTTCTAAGTGCAACAAAATAAGTGCTACAACTTTGCTACTTTGAAATTGTACTAAGATGTGACTAATATGACTTGAAGTTTATTGTGAGTTGTAAAACTATATTGACCCAATATCAAAATACAATACTATTTCAGGTCCCAATAAAATACTGCAAAATAAAATATGCATGTATGACCAAAATAAAATTGAAATTTAAAGTTGCAAAACTTTTACATGTTTCCTGTAAATAAAAGTCTCTCAGTAGCAAAAATTAGTTGTGTACACAATAGCTGCTCAAAACAGATATCTTACTAAATACATTAGTCATTATTTAGTGCCCTAACAAGTGTAAGTTCTTTTTTCTAAATCCCAAATGTAAAAATAATGACAGTGTTTTATTTTGAACAATGTCTGAGATATCTTCAACAAGATTTCATAATTGATTGAAAACAAGCTGTGAAAGAATGTTGATATATTAACTGTACTAAATCAATCCAGTATGCTTGTGCTTCAAAACAATGGCAACATATTATGTAGAACTACTTTTTTTCAAAACTTTGTGATCTTTGGTTATTTGTTTGTTTAAGCAATAAAGGGCCCTACACACGATCAGGTTGGTGTGAACACTCCAAAATGACCATGGATGCAAAATCGATATGAGTTCACACCAAAACGTTGAACTGATGAAAGGACGATTTCATCATTTCAGTTTGACACATCGAACTAACAGCAGTCCAAAGTGAGCATGTGTACAGATGGTTGCTCACAATAAAAATAAAGGTTATAAACTATGAGTATGACATGATAGAGGGAGGAGAGCGGGCGCCGAGCTTTTGGGTCATACCTTTGTAACCCAATCCCCAAAGATCGGAATAGATGTCGTCCCAAAGTTTCCTCCATATATTTGTATTACTCCTGTTGATGGCCTGTCGGAGAGACCTCCTCGCAGCCTTGTAGGCCTCTGACTTGAACTCTGTCTGCGGGAATTCTCGCTCTAGTGGCGACTCACTTGGCCCTTAGGCATGTTCTTCTGAAGCCCGCAATCTCCTCAGTCCACCAGTAGACGGGTTACTGATTGCATCGGAGTCTCCATTGCGACATGATTGCAGGCGAAGACAATTAGCTCCATTGTGGATGCAACCAATGCCTTGACGCCAGCCTCACCAGGATTCTCCTGTGCTCCCCGTGAAATGACCTGGGTGACCTTGACCACCAGTTTGTTGGTATTCCACCGGATTGGCTCCCTCCCAGATAAGGATACTCTTCGGTGTATGTCATGTATGTCAAAAATTATATACTGGTGGACACTGCTGGAGGGTATTGGAGGATAATTCTCCAATACCCTCCAGCCAGAGATCTCCGGAAGAAGTGACTCAGATGCATTGGTTATGTCGGGGATTGTGCCTCTCTGCCCAGGGCGCTGGATGGTAGGCATGTCACCCTGGTTAAGGATGACCAGCCCGGCCCTCGCAATGAAGTCCAGGATGAATTTTCTCCGGGAGTTGGTGAAGGGCATTCCCCACTCAACTTCTCTAGTGTTGAAATCGCTCTCCTCCAGGCAGTCGATCTTGTCGTGGAAGCCCTGGATGCCCTTGTTGGGGGGGAGTTAGCAGCTAAATAAGGTTACAACCCTTCTCTGTTACCCCTGTTTACCTGTGAAGGTTATATGCCCTGTTTCCTAGACATCAACAGCGTCCGCTAGTTGACTTCGGACAGGTAGAGGTAATTCCACTCTTCACTATTGAGGAGTTGGAGACCTTTGTTCTTTCCTTGAAGGGCAACAAGGCTCCTAGCCAAGATGGTGCAAGCGAAGCTCTGAAGAAGATTTTCAAAATTAATTCCTGGCTGCTGCTGAGAATGTATGATACCTGCTTGATCAAAGAGGTGTTTCTGATACCCTGGAAAAAACGCCAGGCTTGTGCTTATCAGCAAGGGAAAAGGTGATCCAGAGCTTCCTTCGTCCCATAGACCTCTGTGTACTTTTGTTGTGTATGTATGTTGTGTCTCAGCTGAGTGACAATACCCGTGAAGTAGTACGGACGATGAAAGTCACCTCTGGTGCCGCGCTAGGTTCAATACTCGGCCCGGATCTCTGGAAAGTTGCTTACGATAGCCTTCTGAGATCTGAGATGCCAGAGGAAACTATTTTAGTTACGTACGCTGATGATGTTGCAGCTCTTATCGCCGCACACAAAGTTGGGCAGGCCCAGGTTAAGTTGAACCAGGTCATGGGCGTAGTTAACACCTGGATAGCCGTTTTTGGTCTTTGGCTTGCACTGAGCAAGACGCAGATTGTGATAATCAGAAAAAAGAGTATAAACACCATCGTCCCACTGCGAGTGGGGAGAGAAGTAATCCAGTCGTGTGCCGCCAAATACCTCGGAGTCATGGTGGACAACAGACTAAGCTGGAGAGACCAGATCTTCTGTACGACGGACAAGGCTTTTAAGGGGTGGTCTCTTACCTTATTAAGCTGATGGCCAATGTCGGGGTTCCTCGGTCGAGCAGAAGACGCCTCTTGATGTCCACAGTCCAGTCTGTGCTCTTTTATGGGGCAGGGATGTGAGCAGACACTCTCACCAAGAACATTTACCGGTTTGACTTGCCCAGATTCAGTGTCAAGCTGCGCTCCAGGTGTGTTCTGCATACCGGACAGTATCCGAGCCTGCCGTCCTGGTGGTTGCTGGAGACATTCCTGTCAAACTTTTGGCAGGGGAGAGGAAGGCGATTTATCAGAGACAAGTGGAGATCGGCAAGGATGCTGCAAGATCTGAAGAGCGCTCCTGAACCTTCCAGCGGTGGCAACACAGCTGGGACCATGTTGCCCAAGGAAGACGGACTGCGCAACCCATCAAGCTAACCTGGGTGGAACTGCGGCTTGGCGAGGTGGATTTTCGCTCTCACTCTCACTACCTAACTCAGTTTCTGACAGGCCACGGCTATTTCAAGTCGTACCTGCATTGGATGGGCAAAACCGGTTAACCAGATTACACTTACTGCCCGGGCCTTCCTGACTATGCGGAGCTCATTTTCTACCACTGCTCCCGTTGGGTAAAGCCCCGCCTGGAGGCTGCACGAAAACTCGGTGTTTTCTCAGTGGACACGGGATTTTTTGTCACAGTTCGACCGGCGCAACTTTCTAGAGAAGAACAACCAATCGATCTGGACCGCAAAGTGGCCCAGATCCCCTAAAGAACTGCCTGGAAGTGGAGTGAGCCCCCAAGGGCATAAACAAAATTTAGGCCTAGCCTGTAGTAATGTGACAAACAGTTCCAAGTTAGAATCCTAAACAGTAGAGGTTTTAGAAGTGGGTTTCTCAGGGGAGACCCACACTACAGACTGGCCATCTGTGTGCATAAGAAAAGCAAGAAAAAAACCGTGTCGGTCATCGTGTTGTCGCCTGCATATGGCATTTTGTCTATATAAGTTGAGTTCATGGGATATTTAAATTCATGAATGCGACAGCCCAAACTGACAGACTGAATTGAGCGTGTGTAGGCAATTGTTGTCTTTAGTTAGAAGTGACAATTAAAAATGAAAACATCAATGTGAAATACCAAACTGACCGTGTATAGGGCCCTAAAGTGATTAATTATTGACTGTTTAATCTTCAAAACAATAACATTTTAGCATTGGTCTGGATTTTTTTTAGTAATACATCATTTTGTCGATGAATATTTTCTTGTTTGGACCAATTCATTTACAAAATTAAAAAAATAATTATTTTGAAAGTCACATTACTGAAAAACTTTCTGAAAAAATTTTGGTTTAGCAAGTGAATATAGAATATTACAAGATTTAAAACAACTCTCAAACATTAACTATTACCCTATAATGGTTATTATTTTTGTATACAACAAATCATTTTCAATGGAGTCAATGCTATTTATTTGTACAATAAAGACAAGAGCTCTTGGTTATTTTTTAGTATAGAAATTTAAATATTTTTTATTTTGGCAATAAAGAAACGATAAGTTTTGCTTACAAAAGAAGAAATACTAAACAATTTTAAATATTAAATAAATATAATTATTTTTGTTTTACATTATTACAAACTTAACTATACAGTACGTAGACGTTGATTAACTACCTTATTTGCTTGATAATAAATAATGCAAATAATTGCGAACAAACTGCTACATGAGCTAAAGCTATATAAACTGTAAAGCATGTACAAAGCCTCCTGAGCAGTAAGCCATGGCAAGGTTCTACTGGTACATCCCTTTATATACTGAATAATCCAGACTTTAGTCCAACTAAATATATATTACATAGTATTCTGATAAAATCAGGAGTATACTGATATTGAGGAGTGATCCCAATGAAGATTCCAAGCTTGTATCATTCCACTGAACTGTTTGGAGAAAACATGCATAAATTAATACTATAAAATTAACCATGCAAAATACTACTTTTTTAATTCCTATACAGGGTGTTCATTAAAGTAGGGGACAAACTTCAAGGGGTGGGTGATAGTACTCATCAAAATAAACATAAAATTATCTATAAACATATGTCGAAAAATCCTTCGTTTAGCCGCTAGCCGCCATTTTGTTTTTTTACAAAAAACATTACATATCAAGGATTATTTAAGATACAGCAACCAAACTTTTCACACATATTTATTGGCCAAAGAGAAAAATATTCACAAAGTATCATTTATTTTGCTTTTATATTTTCAAAATGGCGGCGGTTGAAAATCTTTTAATTAAAATAACAAAAAAACCCATTAACTTTATAACATTTTTACAAGATACAAAAAAATATTGGAATTTTAATTTCAAATCGAATGGTAGCTTGGTGAACAAAATCCGTCCACTAATTACCGAGAAAATGCGGAAAATTCAGCTGGCACAACACGGCTTCTTTGCCACGGCCGCGCCGCGGTGGTGCATGGGCCCTGAATTCTAACATTAAAAGTGCATTTTCTCGGTTGTCCGTGGACGGATTTCATTCACCAAAGTACCGTTCGATTTGAAATTAAAATTTCATTCTTTTTAGTATCTTGTAAAAATTTTATAAAAATAATGGGCTTTTTGTTATTTTAATTCAAATATTTTTAACCACTGCCATTTTTAAAATGTAAAAGTAAATTAAATGATACTTTGTGGATATTTTTCTCTTTAGCCAATAAATATATGTGCAAAGTTTGAATTCTGTATCTTAAATAGTTCTTGATAAATGACGTTTTTTGTAAAAAATACAAAATGGCGGCTAGCGGCTAAACGAAAGATTTTTTTGATAAATGTTTATAGGTAGTTTTTTGTTTATTTTGATTAGTACTATTACCCCTCGAAGTTAGTCCCCGACTTTAAAAAATACCCTGTATATTAATGAAAGAGCTGTAATGTCTTTGTCATTGATAAAGACATTACGGCACTCATATGAATGTATTGCATTTGTTATGTCTAATGTGTTTAAAGAATCATTAATAATCTCTTTAACCCTTTCAGGAGTGCAGAGGTCAAATGACGTCCAATTTTGATTTGCCCAAAGGAGTGATGTTGAATATCTAATGAACTGTATCAGCAGACTGACACATACTTTCTCCCCTTAAGTAAATTTAAAAAAAAAATTCTGTAATAAAACTATCAAATACTTTAAAGTTGATGTAAATATAAATTATTGTTCATATTTTTTAAAATAATCATTCAATTTCTGAAAATAACGACAAGAAAAAATACCCTCGTCACAGCAGACCTGCGTACTCAGCGAATTTCAAAATCAAAAATATAATAATAATAATATATGACAAGTTAGGTCAAAATATGTCGATAAACGTGAGAATCATTTGCCATCAAATGTAACACATTTGATAAAAATTTGTAATTTAAATATAGGTTAGGTTAAATATGGCTTGAAAATGGCATAAATGCCGAAACATGTTGCCATTAAAGTTTAAAATAGGGTACTAATTGTTTTATTGTTTATTATATTACTAAAAGTAGCCCTACATTGTGAATTGTTAAATAATATATATATATATATACAAACCTTGTTCATATTATTGTATTGGATTGGATAAACTGTATTTGCATTGAGTAATAATGTGTTTTGATTTTGCTAATTAACTTATATAATACATGTCTTATTTCTTATTCTATCCGAGCAAAGCACAGTCACCAGGTACTAATAATTAAATACCCCCGTCGCAGCAGACCTGTGTACTCAGTGAATTTCCAAATCAATAATATAATAATAATATTTGACAAGTTTTATAAAAATCTGTCAATAAACATGAGAATTATTTGCCTATCATCCATAAGATTAACATGGGAAAGAGTGTGCAGGTTCGCTGCTGTGAGGATCACTGAAGGTAGGCATTTCTACCATATACCAACTTTCATCAACATCTGTCCAAAAATAAAGGACTTTGCCTAGTCCCTATATGATTAACATGGGAAAAGAGTATGCAGATTTGCTGCCATGATTAATACATTTTTGAGTACGTGATAAGTGACACGTTTGAGTAAGTGATAAACTATGATTTTTGAGCATAAATGAATAATTCCAATGGTGAAATATAAAATTAAAAACTTTTAAAAACTACATGTGAAAAAAGCAAAAAACCCCATTTTGGGGTACAAAATCCCCCCAAACTACCCGTTTCCATTGACCGATATGTCTGGTTTACAAGCTCGTCCGAGCATTTGTAGGAATACACGTTTCTACCAAATTTGGTCTCGATCGGACCATTTTTACGAGAGTTATCGTGTTCACAGACACACACACACACACACACAATATATATATAATACACACACACACACATATATATATATATATATAAATTTTAACGACTATTGTTTTTGGTCTCTAGGCACCTAAAGAAGAAAAAATAACATGGTCCCGGGCTTAAGTCTTACCATGAGACCTACGGTAATAGCTTCTTCCCTATGGGGAATTCGCTAAAACTGATTAATAATAAACAATTGGCTAAGACGTCATATGACATTCATACTCAGTTTTGGTACTTTAGCGCACTCGTAAAAGGATTAAAGGGTAAAGTTAAGGATTACGTTAGACTCAAATTGAAATTGTTATGAAATTTATCACATCAATTAATTCATAGACATACAGTACACATATTTTAATTCATAGGTTCCTATTAATTACAATGATACATAACAAAACAATACCACAAAGCTATTTTATTCTTTGTAAAATTTAAAAAAAATATTTTGTTAAATTTGATTAGTATTTTGATTCAGTACTGTATTCAGTAAAAAACTTATTTTTTCACTAATTTATTTTTGAATTGGCTGTTTTTAAACTGATAGATCAGTTTATGGGTTCTAACGGAAAATTATATCAATAAGAAAATAGTATAAATAATATATGTATATTATATATTATGATATGTATGTACAGTAGTTTTTGTTAATAATAAAGTGTTTTTGTCCAGGTAAATATGATGTATGTATTATTTGAAATCTCTTTGACGGTAGTTATTATTTTTTCCAATTTTAGTCAAATGTTAAATGTGCAATAGAAGATTTGTGTTTATTGTGCTAGATAAAATTTAAGCTATGTGATTAGTTAACTCAGCTGGAAGGAATAAAGCACATAAGCAAAACATGTTTTTGTTCTTTATTACATATCTCATTGGCAATACAAAACTGAAATTTCCTTAATACAAGACTGGAATTTCCTAAATGATCAGAATTTGTGACAAAAATTAAAATTGGCTTTGGTGTAATCATGTACCAGCACTCAAGCGTAATCCTAACTTAGTGTTGCCCAATCTCCATTGAAGCTGGGTTGATCATGAACAACATTTTAAATCATCAAATTTCTACAAGTCTATATTTAACATAATGCCAAGACCAATATTTTAGTAATGTGGAATTTTGTCAAATCGTTTTAAATTATTCATTACTAGGGGTGTATTAGCCCTGGAAATTTAAGTTTGAGCCAAGCCGAACTTTTAAAAAAATCCCCGAGCTCGAGCTTTTTCGAACCTTTTTTTAAAACCTTCACCTGATCTGAATAGGGGTGTGCAATGGAGCAGAAGATTTTTTATTTGATACAACGATGCGATTCAAAGAATTCCGAGTCGAATCAATACAACGTGATGAAATTTCCTGTTAGACCAAAACAATATAAGTGAAGATAATAAAAAAACCTTAAAATTAAAGCTAAAAATATATTAGACTATTCACCAAATTGCACAGTTTATAATTTAATTTGATGATTTTTAGTTTGGTAACTTTAAAGTTCCAAAGATTTTTTTAAATTAGTTTTATCTTTGTATATTACCTATACCAACAAAGCAAAGTTTGCTAAAAAAGTGGGGTATGCTTGCTACAAGAGTAAAATTGAAAGATTTTTAATAACTTAAAATGTTTGAAGGTGGCTTGACAAGACTTAAAATGAAACCAAGAATTATAAAAAAAATAATGTATGACTGCAAATAGTAAAATCTATTAAACCACTCAACTAAATAACAAACTGTTTTAACTATTGTATAATAAAAAAAATAGATCTCTATTTTTAAAGTTGATCAAATCTCAAACCTCTTGTGTATAGGTTTAAATATATGTACATTTAAAACATTAAAACATAAGAAATATACATACTATTTCTAGATAGCATTGATTATTATTGTGGTCGAAACACTGTAAATAAAAATTCAAAGAGATAAAAATTCAAAGTTCCACAGTCAGTTTTTAAATGTCCACAAACCCGTCTTCCCCTCTCCCTGAGCAAGGCTCAAAGTCATATTTTTTACCTATTGTCTGTCCAAGTCCCCTCATCTCTTATCACAACAGCTTATACCCGGTTTAACTGATAATCTCGAATTTAATGTTTTCATTCATACTGATTTAACATTTAATATGATGAACAATTTAAAATAATTTGTCATATACCCAAAGTTTATTTTTTTTAAATAAATATACTAAATTACAAACATGTACAAACAATTACAAATCATGTTCTGACAATGTTGGATACAACTATGGATCTAATTTTTTACTGTGTAAAGAAGGCAATGGAAGCTGTCAGTTCATGGCGAAAAGAAGCCATTATTAAAACTAAACTATTAACTTTGATTTAATTCAATACTATTCAATTTTGCTTATTAGTAATTTTCTTTGAATGTACTTACAAAGAATACATTAACAAATATATATAAAGTAAAGTTAAAATAATTAACTGAGTATCCTTGACAAACATTATTTTATTTCAACAACATGTTTCAACCTTTAAAGGCCATTTTCAAGTTAATTCAAAATGATAATCTAATATAAACAATATTTAAATCACATATGTTCAAATTAAATAATTTCAATTTAATAGATGTACAAGTGTTCTTGAGGAAGTTAGTTAAAAACTGTTGTATCTATATCAATTTAAAATGTGATTATATGTTTTGTTTGAGTTTTCTGATTTTTTCAAAAATTGGATTGTTTTTTGTTATGTGGCTGTTCAAAATGTTTTGAGGGTCAGTTTTTTGTCCTGAATAAATGTAATAATCTTCTTTTGAATCCATGATGTGATTGAATCCATATATATAATTATATATATATATATATATATATATATAATTTTTTTCTTTCACCATTAGAATCAGCTTAAAAAACTACACAATTTAGTTCCTTAAAGTTTTTCTCTACCTCCAACGGTTACCGAGATATTAAAAAATCTAAATACAGTACATTGTATTAAGGGGCTCCAATGCTATTCTTATGTCCAATATTAAGGAGAAATTAATATTTCCCTTAGTAACCAATAGTTTTGCCTGAAACTTGGTAATTAGCTTCATGTGGTTAGGATCAATAAGTTTAGGCCAAAAAAATCATTGTTTATGCGTTCCTCACAGCAGCAAACCTGCATACTCTTTCCCATGATAATTTGATTGTATTGATTGATCAATCTTGTCAGATACTATTATTGTCATATTATTGAATTGGAAATTCGCTGAGTACACAGGTCTGCAGCGACGGAGGTATTTCTATATGCAAAAAGTGCCTGATCGTACTACTCCATTTACGCTACTCTGTATTCATCTGGAAGTATACTATTTAAGTCAAGATAATTTTGAGTCGACAGCGCTACAGCTGATTTCTTGGTTAAGTTTTATCTGATTGAGAACAATATGGTCTGTTTCGCTTTGTATTGCGACATCTCAAAATAGGTAACAACATTACTTCTTCCTTCTATCTGAATTCATAACGCTCACGAATGTAAAAAACGACGTATGAACAGAGTTATTTAAAATTACGGCGTAAATTAAGAGTGTTTTTACTTGGCAAAAGCTCGGCTCAAATTTCGACCCTTTTCAAAACGCCTCGAGCCGAGCTGAGCTTTAAAAAGCTCGAAAAAAGCTAGATGATTGGAGCCTTTGCACACCCCTACTCATTTCTTTCTTTATTATGGATAATACATCCCTAGTTTAAGGTATTTTTCAGCAGTTTTCTAATTGATGTGTGATGAAGACACAACACGCAAATAACAACAAAACACACACATGTAAAAATTGTTTCCAATGAATTAAACCATGAACATGAATCATATTAGACCATAGGAAATCACTGCGTCTCTTGAGGGTTGTGTTTGTATTAAAAACTGTTATATTTTAAACACCTGTTATGGATTTATCATAACTTTATTATCCATAAAAATAAATCATTGCACTTAAAACAACATTTGAAAAGGATAAAGTTTTAGAGTAACTGTTTTAATCTTTGAAGCCTATTGAAAACTCTTGTTAAAACTTTAAGAAAGTTGGATTTCGGTTAGTTATTTGTGTTATTTTTAGTGATAAAGCAAAAGTATGGCTCAATGATAATTCAAAGTATTTAAAGGCAGTTAGTAATACTGTTAAATAAATCTAGCTTATTTATCATGCTGATTTTCAACATTCCATTATTGTGACATTTCATGCTTATAACAGGTCAGTTTTACAGTTTGCTTACTTTAATTCTTCTTCTTTCTTGATGGCATTCGCCAGACAGCATGCAAGAATAACACCAGCCAGCTATAAAAAGTTCAATGACATCAAAATAGAACACTCAAAATAACAGAGGAAATAGGTTTCAGTTTAAATATTAAATGTAGGCCTACCGTAATAGGTTTTATTGTATCATTAATAACGTAATCTATCTGGAAATGTCAGATAATTATAACTACATGATTTCAGCCTATCTTAATATATAAAATTCAAAGCCCTCTCTCACTCACTCATCACTAATTCTCCCACTCCCCGATTACCTAGGAGGCTGAAATTTGGTATACTGGTTCTTTAGGCCTAAAATAGGAAAGTCTAATAGTTTTTGTGATGATTTTCCCATAAATCTCCACCCTATACCCCTTCAAAATTTCATGTTAATCCTATGGGAAAATAATTTTGTTTTGGATTCCAACATATGTATCTTACCTTTTAAGATATAAACAGCAGCTGTTTTATTTGAACCATTGAGTAAGCCAAAGAAGCAAGTATAAAATAGTAAGTACTGAATTGTATCTAATTACTGTATAAATATAATATTTATCAGAACGAATTTTTGTGATTATGTTTTATGATTAAAAATCAAATGTTTATTTTTTGGCCAAATTATAATAATGGACAATGTTTATAAAAACTACGTTTACTATAATAATAATCAGCTGTTGTATATTTTTTACATTTTCCATTTGCCATCTAAAATGTCAAAAAGGTTGGTACCTTATTTTGTATTATTATAGAATATTTGATTTTGTGTGTGTGTGTGTGTGTCAAAGCTCTCACTCACTCATCACTAAAAATTCTCCCACATCCCGACTAGATACTTGATAATATCTAGGGGAAAGATTGCACCGCGACCTATGAGATCTATTGTGCCCCACAGACTAGTCTCTAGTTCTTGCCTAGAGAACCCCCTCTAGTGCTAATGCCTTAATAAAGTGTAGTATTATGAGAGGGTCTAACTTTGGAAAATCCTCCACCGCCACCTGGTGTGTTCCCAAGCTACTGGCTCTCTTCTGACCTATCGCGTCACACTCGGCCAATAGGTGTCTAGGTGTTTCCTCCCCAGATTGGCAAAAGTGGCATTTACCCTCTTGAACAATGCCCATCTTGCTCAGATGACCCGTGAGCCTACAATGCCCGGTTAAAAATCCTGTCAGTATCCTTATATTGTTTTTCTTAAGCCTGATCATGGTCTCAGACCTTCTTATATTATGCCCTCCAAGCATTTCCTTAGCCTGTCGGCATCCCGGATGAACGGTCCAGGCTTTCCCTCTGGCTTCCTTCTCTTCCTCCTTTAATTTCTTTTTAAAATAGGAGTCCTCCAGTGCACAACCTGTCTCCGGTCCTACAAAGGTGGTGGCTGCCCCTACCCTAGCCAGTTTGTCTGCTACTTCATACCCCTGAACACCTTGGTGCCCAGGTACCCAAAGTAGTGACAACTTGTTGTTCTTCCCCAATTGATCTAGACTTCTCCGACAGTCCCAGACCATCTTGGATCTGAAGGCTGCTGAGCTCAAGGCTCCATGGCAGCCTAGCTATCTGACAGGATCACAATCTTCCTTTTCATGTATCCTCTGCTTAGGTTGAAGTGTGCACACCTTTCTATGGCCTTGACCTCCGCTTGGAATATGCTGGGGGAACGCCCCAGTGATTCGTTGTATTTGATCCTGGGACCAAATACCCCTACACCAGTCCCCTCCTCGGTCTTGGAGCCATCAGTGTACCACCTGATGACCTGATTCCCGAGGGAATTTAGGGGTTTCCCGTCCCAGCTAAGTTTATTTCCTAGCTCCATATGGAATTTCCTTTCAAAGTTATACTTTCTTACCATGGAATCCCTTGGTTGTTTCATCAGGTCCTTTAGGCCTGGAGGAAATAGCTCACCGCAAATTGTGGACGAAGTGTCAAAGCCAGTCTTCTCCATTCTAAGCAAGGTCTCCCTTGCTGTTCTCTCTACCACAAAGTGTAGGGGTGTCAGTTTCAAGATCACCTCCAGGGCAGCAGTAGGACAGGATCTCATAGCTCCTGTAATGATAACGCATGCCAGCCTCTGTACTTTCTCCAGGGCTTTCTTTGTTGCTTCAACTTTGGTTCTACCAGCCCAGACCACGCACCCATATGTAATGATAGGCCTCACTAACAGGGTATACATACTTCTTAGTATATATGGGTTACAACCCCACATCTTCCCCGTTATCTCCTGCATGTCATCAGGTTATTACTAGCCCTGTTGGTCACCTCCTCTATGTGTCTATTCCACATAAGTTTCTTATCTAGTATTAACCCTAGAAATTTCACTTCTGATTTCCACTCAATAAGCTCCTCCCCCTCAAGCCTGATGGTCTTCAGATGCTCAAGTCTCCTCTATCTTGTGAAAGGCACAAGTGATGTCTTCTTATGGTTGTCTGACAGCCCCACAGACTCACACCTGTACAGTCAAGCCCCCCCCTGAATTAGATCGCAGAGAGTGTTTTCGAACCTCCCTCTTGCGATGATGACCACATCATCTGCATATCCGATGCATCGCAAGCCCTTCCTGGTTAGTTTCCCAAGAAGCTCATCGACTACCAGACTCCAAAGGAGGGGTGATTATACCCCGCCCTGAGGGCACCCCCTCACTGTACCCATTTGAATAATTCTATTTCCTACGTGTGTTTCCACCGTTCTTGTGGACAGCATATTCCTAATCCATCGGGTTGTGGTCTTGTCAACCCCTCTCTACCTTCCAATACCTCCTCTATTGCTAAATGAGAGGTGTTATCAAAGGCTCCTGTTATGTCCAGGAAGGCACACCAAATGGCCTCTTTCCCGTCCAGTGCTTGCCTGATCACTTTTGTCAGCTCATATAGGGCAGTATCTCTTGATCTTCCCGCCCGATATGTGTGCTGTTGCTGATGTAGAGGATAAACCCTCCGCACTTCTGACCTTATGTGGTTGTCCACCATCTTTTCCATTGTTTTCAACAGAAAAGAGGTTAGACTTATGGGATGGTAGGAATTAGGTTGACTATTGTCCTTTTTGCCTACTTTTGGAATGAAGGTTACCCTTGCCCTCCTCCATTTCGAGGGTATGTACCCCGTTGCTAAACTACATCTCATCACCCCTAAAAGCAGTATCTCCCTCTTTCCCTCTTGGAGTAGTGCCGGAAAAATGCTATCTATTCCAGGCGACTTGAAGGGCTCGAAAGAGTTGATGGCCAATTCTAACCTCCCTGGTGAAATGACTGCTTTACATTAAATTTTCCATTTGCCATCTAAAATGTCAAAAAGGTTGGTACCTTATTTTGTATTATTATAGAATATTTGATTTTGTGTGTGTGTGTGTGCGCGCACGTGTGTGCGTGAGTGTGTGTGCATAAAAGCTCTCACTCACTCATCACTAATAATTCTCCCACATCCCGACTAGATAGAGAGGTGAAACTTTGGACATACCTGTATATATTTTCTAGATTGAAAACTTTACCATTGAGTCATTACTTACCTTACATTAGTGTTAGGCGGTACGAAGTTCGCCGGGTAACGCTAGTATTTTTATACAGCTAATTTATTATTATCAATTGATAATTGTAATTACAATTTAATTTGTATGTACTTGTTATTTCAATGAAATAGTTTTGCCTGAAATCGTAGAAAATTAAGTTATAAGCACCCATGAAGTGAGTAGCACTTTATGGGTGCTTATTACATTGCAGTAGAATGAGATTTAGCCTACCTTTAGTACTGTCTGTTCTCATGTATTTATTATGCTTATCCACATTAATTTTAACACTAAACTTTCATTCATTCGAATGGTCAGATTACTCCCAAGGCACTTCAGCCGCGGCTTTTTGCTCATCCCTGAACACTAAACTTTTTTATCTTATATAATTATTTTTTCAAATATTATTTGCGCTACATAACTATTTCCATTGCTTATAATGTAACTTTAGCTTATTTCAAATCTTTAGCAGTTTTTAACTTAAATAGGGAGGTTTTAAAGTCCTTTTTCCCTACTTTTTTCTTCAGTTTATATTTAAAGTGATTTTCATATTTGGGAATTATTAAATATGTAGGCCTAGATATTCTAACTTAAATTTAAAAAATTGGGAGTTCCCAAACTTCTGAGGTCCAAGATGTAGGAGTCAATATTAAAATTCTTCATGAGAAGCATGTCATGCGACATACATGTAGCACTGCCTTCCCCACTGAAAACAGGGCCGCAATCTAATTTTGAGATATCCATAGGTCTAGGTGGTATGAGTCAACATAAATTTTCATTAGAACCTTGTCATGGGATATATCAGATAACACCAAATTTTCCCCCTGAAAACAGTGGTGAAATTGAAATTCAAAAAGGTTGCACCATTTTCAAAATAACTCTAGGTCTAGGATAATGGAGTTAACATGTAAATTTATATATAAATTTATTTATATATAAATTTATTTATATATAAATTTATTTATAAAAATAATTTTATTTATATATAAATTTTAACGACTATTGTTTTTGGTCTCCAACCACATGAAGCTAAAGTTTCATCCAAAACTATTGGTTAATAAGGGAAATATTGATTTTTCCTTATCCTTCATGAGATTAGCGTATGGTTGGGATCCATACGTTTATGCTAAAAAATCATAGTTCATGGGTTTCTCACAGCAGCAAACCTGCATACTTCCCATGTTTCCCATGTTAATCTTATGGAGAAAAGGTAAACTCCTTTATTCATGTCCAGATAATGATAAAACTTGGTATATGGTCAAAATAAAAGTAGCTTATACTAAAAATGCCTACTTTCAGCGTTCCTCAAAGCAGCAAACTTGCATACTCTTTCCCATAATAACCCTTTAAAGAGTACCTTGTTTTGCGTCAAAATTAGATTGATGTTTTAAAACGTCTTTTTTATGGTTCCGCAAAAAGGAGTAGCGACGTTTTAAAACGACATCTGACAAAATTTTTTCAAATACATATATATATATACATATAACCTGACATATATTGATTCATAAGATATAAATCGATAATTAACGACAAGTAGAGACGCGGAACATGTGCTTATGTGTTTTTAGTACGTTTCTTAGGCGGGGTGGTCAAGGTGGGAAGTTTCGGCGGAAAAAGTGGCGGTGCGGCATGAAGTTTTATTAGACCTGTTATTTATTAGCACTGAATAAAAGTGAAAGTGTTCTATACTCCCCTTTTACTGACGCCTGTATCTCTGTAACAGAGTTATTCGTTTGCTAAACATCACTCTGTGCTTTCTTTAGCTACTTTATTGAAAAATTGATTGAAAAAATGTCTAAGATGTTTTTTTAGGGCATTTTGAACCTGAAAACATGTTTCTAACTATATTTACTCCATGTTGGAATGTATATTAGTGAAAAAAAAATTTACTCTTTTGAGAAGAGTAAAAAACTTTTAGTAAAGAAGAGTAAAGAACTTTTACTCTACAGAGAATATGCAAATACTCTAATTTATCAACAGGTATTGATTGATCAATCTTGTCACATACTTGTATTATTATTGCCATATTATTAATTTGGAAATCCACTGAGTACACAGGTCCGCTGCGACGGGGGTATTTGAACTTTGATTGTGGCAAAGTATTTATCGGGGAAAGGCAGTGCTATTTGATGTGTCACATGACAGGCTTCTAATGAAATTATTTATTTTGACTCACATATTCTAGACCTTTGGATATCTTGAAAACAGTGTAATCTTTTTTAATTTTTATTGTGGCACCGTACCGTATTCCGGGGAGAAGGGCAGTATTGTATGGTATGTGGCATGACAAGCTTCTCTTAAAGAATTTCAAAGTTACCTCCTACATCTTGGACCTTAGGGAACTCCTCAAATGTTTTAATTACTATTAAAGATAGGGTATGCACCTTTAATGAATTCTGTAATTGAAAATTAATTGAAATGTAAATTGTAGAAAAAAGTAGTGAGAAGGGATTTTAAAACCACCCTTTATGTCCTGTAAGTTATGTGATTCAATTCCACTCACCTCAACAAACGCTATACCAATTCCAACTCCCATGATCAACACAATATTGTCTTTTGTCTTGTTTTTAAGTTTTTCATAGCAGCCACTCTGAAATATACATATAATAAAATCCAACCTTGTTATTCAGTTCAATCTGAATAAATATTTTTAAAAAAAGGTATTTAAAAATCATGTTTTAAAATAAAAAGTTATTTTACCATAATTTACTTACACATACTTCCTCTCTTTAAAAGTAAACTTTAACAAATTCCATCTTAGTATATATAAATCTTTTGTATATATGTTTTTGATTGAACTCCTTCTAAACGGCTCAACCAATTCTGATGAAATTTTTGTGTGTATTCAAGGGGATTTGGAGATGGTTTAGATTCATGTTTGGTGCAAATCTGTCCAAAAGGCTCTGCCCTAGAGGATATAGAAGGGTGCGTTGTCAGGTTTTATGAATGTAGTGTTTACAAAATTAACAGCTGTGATCAAGCATTTTGTTTAACTAATATATTTATTTACAATTTGTTACATAAAATTATAACAATAAGTAAATGAGATGAAAGAATTTAACATTAGTTGTTAGTCACAAACCATTGAATTAACTAAAATTATTATAATTTAGATGTAATTATTTAAAACGTTCACTGAGATTTGTAAATTTATGCCTCTTCAGCCGATATACCATCTCACTGTTGTCCATAAGGTTCACAGCTAAGTAATTTGGATGGTCATTGAGTTTTTTCATAATTACCACTGAACACTTTGATATTTCACGAACAAACGGAATTTTGAGATCATGATGAATAGCTTAATTTGAAACATACCAAGGGGCTTGAACAATTTTCTTATTAGTTTTAGACTGGTATCTTTGAATAATGTCAATATTAGTGTTGGAAGTGATTCCCCAGAGCTGGATGCCATATGTCCATGTTGGTTTCAATATTGTTTTTTACACTAAAATTTTGTTTTCAACTGATAGTTATGAGTATGTTCCCATGAGCTAATTTAATTTTTTAGTTTTTAAATTTAAATTCAGTCCCTTATTCCAAATATGGTGATTCCAGGTAAGTCTACTGTCCAGATGGATATCTAGGTATTACACTTTTTCCACTTAAGGGATTGCAACATTGTTTAGAAAGACTGGAGGATTGAAGAATATATTACCAAGAGTTTTCAAAAAGTTGGTAAAATCATCACTAGAAATGTTATGTCTCGGTAGGCAGTATACAGAAGCCAATGGTATGGGACCACGCCAATCTTCTAAGGTTATTTTTGTGGCCTGTAAATGAAATTGATATTGAGGATGCTCATAGTGTTTGTTTTTTTTAAATTAGAATTGCTGTTCCGCCATGAGCAGTATTATCAGGATGATTAATAGAATATGTAACAAAATTGGGAATTTTAAAATAATTCAAATTAGTAAAGTGAGTTTCCGAAACTAACAGTATATCTAACTTGTGATACATAAACAGGTTAACACTTAAAACGGAACATCAGTTAAATTGATTGATAGTAATTAGTAGCTAAACTGCTTGACCTTGACGGCTGCAACCCCAGTACCTTCCCCGTCATATTTGACCATTTCCAATTAGTTGGCGCGACGTTGTTGTACATATTAGACACATTGTGTTAATGCGGTCGGTCAGATTGTCGGTCATGCTGGCACTCGTCAGTAAAATATACCTTGTGTTTCGGTAAAAGGTTGTGGTGAAAAGTGTTGTGATTTGCTATTCTTGTACGGAATTTAACATCTAGTGACTCAATATGGCTTGGTGGCCTTAGGCAGGGCGTACGAACTGATGACTCAGTTTTTAGTGATCAGATATGTAGATTGATGACAGACTACAGTGAAAATGACAGTGACTTGAAGTTGAAGCTGATGATTCTGATGCCGATCCGGACTATGTTTTGTCTGATGATGAAGGTTGTCAAATTTCCACTTTATAATAAGATGAGGAGGATGCTGACCTACTCGGTATTGAAAATAATGCAGGAAATATATAATGAATGCAGTTGCTGAAGGTGTCAATCTTCCTGAGTATTTTTTGGAACGTTTATTGAAGAAAGAAATTGGACTTCCAAATGCATGGAAAAGTGAACTGCACGCAACAAAACAAGAGCATTTACTAGAAACAGACTCAGAGGGAGACAGCCAAACCCTGACTAAAAAACTGAACCTTGAACCAGACCCGAAGGGAGACAGCCAAACCCTGAACAAAAAACTGAAATCAAAAACCAATAAAGCTAATAAAAAAGCCAATAAAATCAAACCCACACAATATGACGATGATGACAGTGAAGCAAATGAACAAGATCACCAACTCATAAATATAAAAGATGCACTGCAGTCAATGCAAATAATGGACTAATATCAAATATTACAAAGGAGGATCACGTCAATATTGAGAGGACAAAATCTTCTCCTTCCTTCCTGAAGAAACCCCACTGCTGACTACACAACTAAAACATGACAAAAACCTTCTACAGTCATTTGGCATTCATCTCCTGGACACTGACAATGTACAGAACATCCCCATAGCTCTACCATACAAGGAAACAGTAAAACAGAGGCTACTAAACAGTGTCTTTCAATAATTTCATCACAACACACTTGATGCAACAGGTAACACGCAAATCATAATATGCTTCTCCAGTAAACAAGTGAACTGGAAGAAGAAACTCTTACGTTTTATGGAACTCGCAAACGAGTGTATCAAATTCCCAGTACTCTTCTCTGTCAACCTAGATGAGGTCATGAAGGTAATAAGCATAAATGAAGTAATCATTAGGGAGTTATTGTAAGTGCTTCTCCAATACTCATGTAATGCATACCTCCACCGATTCAGAATTTACACTTAAACAGAAAAACTAAAGGCAACAATCAACGATATTCTTGACATAACTGTAAACAAGAATCAGAGAAGAATATCAAGAGTATCCCCCTGAAGGCAAGAAGTCATGTAACTTCAGGAGACTAACTCAAGGATCTCAGGCTCTTCCAAAGACATACAACCCTCCCCGACCGTCGGCAACATATGGAAAAACTATGTTTATAAAAGCAGCAATGCATGAGCAAAAAGAACTGTGGAAATCCAAGGAGAAAACCATTCTCCAAGACCTTAATATGGTGTACAAAAAATATGAAATAAACCACCTAAGTGAAAGAGATATGAGTTTATTGAAAAAACAAAAAAACAAATACACGATCATAGACCTACGTACTGGTGAACAACATACAAACCAGGAACTTAAAAAAACACTATCAATTTGGTTTTGACGGAGCCCAATTAATAGAACTTAAAGTAAATGAAAATGGCAAATACTCCATTGCTCCTAATAATACAGCTATAAACTCAAACATTCTTGCATCAGACAAAACTCAACTATTAAATAATGATCTGCGTCTTTTCAACAGTATTAAACACATATAGACATTGACTCTACACCTAAAATAGACTTAAACCTCATCCAAGGTGTACCAGGATGTGGAAAAACAACCTACATTCTCAACAACTACAAAAATGGCGACCTCATTTCTTCCCAACAAGAGACTCTGCCAAAGACTTCAGAAAAAGGTTTCGAGAGACGCACCCAAACATAAATGAAATTGTTTGTCTATAACAATCAGATCAAAAGACACCTGAGCCCATTTTTTAGCCCAATCTCAGCAAGCCAAAGTGAGATACAAACTGAGAATAGAGCAAAACACCCGACTAATTTGGAACTCTGCTCTCAAGAAAGTCAAACATATAGCAAAAAAAATAGGAAAAACTACTCACCAAAGTAAACAAAATACCCAAGAACGTAAACTCACAATCGCCCACCTAAATATCAACTGGCTAGCAAAAAAGACCGATAGGCTGGAACACTTTTTTAGTGAGATACTACCTGTCTTAATAATAATTACAGAGCATGGCCTAACTCAGGAAACAATTGAAGACACACGTATAGAAGGCTACTCACTCATAGGGTTTCATACGTAAGAACCACAGGAAGGGAGGAGTCATATAGGATATGCAAAAAAAGAACTGGAGGAATGCATACAACTTCTAAAAGTAAGTGGGATAGAGACTGAGATGATATGTGAAACTGCCCTATATGAAATAAAAATTAAATAAAAATTAAAAAGAGCACAACTAGAGTGATGGGTGTCTATAGACCTCCAAATGCAAACCTGAACCAAGCAATAGACATTCTACATGACCAGCTACACAGCGCAATTGGCAATAATAAACCAACTAATATTGTGGGGGGACATAAATGTAAACAACCTCGAGGATGATAATAACAATTTAAAGCTAGAAGAACTCCTGACATCTTTTAACCTAAAAAGATTAACACTACCACCAACACGAATTACACCTACATCAAGAAGATCTATGGACTGAATTTGCACAAAGATAAACTCCCAACAAACACAAACATCAGTCGTCCTGTTGGGTCTATCAGACCACACAGCGCAAACAATTACAATAAAACTAACAGAAAACATGCCAACCCAGCTAAAAGAAATGAAAGGAGCCTTTACAAACAGAACACTAAAACATCTTCAAACTAAGACTCCAGGAACAAAACTGGGAGAGCGTTTACCAAACAGAAAATGCAAATGAAGCCTATAACAACTTCCATACAATCACGCAAATAACACTTGACAAGCCTGCCCCCTTAGAAAAACTAAGAATAAAGCTAACAGAAGGAAATCCTTCTGGGATGATGAATGCGAAAATAACACTTGACAAGCCTGCCCCCTTAGAAAAACTAAGAATAAAGCGAACAGAAGGAAATCCTTCTGGGATGATGAATGCACCAGACTTAAAAACCTATATACACAAGCCTTGAAAAAGAACTATGCTACGGGCGACTGAAGATAAAGTCGAAACTGCGTTAAAGAAAAAACAGTATGACTTCATTAATGACTCTGAAACCAAATCCAAGGCACTTTGGCAAATAATAAATAATGAGAGGAGGGAAAAGCCTAGGGCAGGGAATCAATGGAAGCTCCACACAGAACAGGAAACAATAGAAGAAGCCCACGTGAAGCCAACCACTTCAATAACTTAACCAACTAAAAAACTCTCAAGGACAACAAAGTGCAAATAAACAACACAATCGCACCCACACCCCAATCAACTAACCGAGAGCTGCTCTTCATAATGCTGAAACAGCCGAAATACAAAAAGCAATAGACTCCTTAAAACCGAAAACATCATCTGAAATTGATGAAATATCAGGGAAATTAGTTAAAATATGCAAAAACAAACTAACCCACCCACTGACAGACGTGGTAAACAAATCACTCCAACAAGGTATTTATCTTCCCATCAAAATTAAAAACAACAAAAGTATACCCAAAATATAAAAAAGGTCCAATCACAGGAACCAACAGCTATCTACCAATCTCTTTCATACCAACATTTTCAAAATTTTTTTAAAAAAATCGTACTTCAAAGGCTTATTAGTTTACGGTAAGCATCAACAGTAGAGGGATTGAGTTTTATTTTACTTTGACTCATATACCTGTAAGTATGTTTATTATTCAGAATAACCGATTCAACAAATATTATCATATTCTTTACATTCTGAACAGCAGGTATGAAAATTAGAGGAGGTTTAGGATCCCGGGATGAGGTGATTTCATCTGCAGACACAGTTGATGCATTAATAAGTGGATTGAAACTATTTTGGGGTTTCAACGTAAACTCATTTACAATTTGACATATGACTATAAAGTCATATGGTTGTTAATTGTTATCATATTGTTTTTGAAAACAAACTGAGCAGTAGTTTATTAAATGGAATTCTTGATCCAAAGATTTAGTTTTTTTTTAAACAAGAAATATGGTGCCGAAACGAAGAACCAGAAATAATAAAAGAAGGACAATGTTCTCCATTCAGAGGGGTTAATACAGACAACACTGATTATGGTAATGATGAGATGAATAATCAAGACTTACCAATGAACCTAAAACCACCAAAGCCACTGTTAGTTATCAGTGGTGGCGAAATGACAAAGAAGTGGAATTTATGGCGGAAACAATTTCAGTGGTATACTACTGCTGTCAATTTGAAGAAGAGGACATTAGAGAAAAATATAACTACATTTATGACAGTACTTGGAGAAGTTGGAATTGAACTCTTTAAGTCTGTTGATATTGATGAAAAATCTACTAGCTTGGATGATATAATTGCAAAATTTGATTCGTATATTGAAAAGAAATCAAATGTCATATATGAACGGTTTGTCTTCAACAATCTAAATCAGGGTAAACAAGAAACTTTTAATGATTTCTTAACTAAAGCGTCTTTTTTTTATTTTTGGGTTACATTAGTACTCAACCCTCCTCTCTTTTGAGCACTATAGGCAACAGTTTGGACATTTACAGAGGATTGGCTAAGAACGTTATTGTCCACGCAAGATGAATGAGTTATATTTTTGCTATAGCTATTATCATCAGCAACAGGATGTGTTCATTGTGAATGTCCACACCTGGGTGCTTACCATTTGGGAATGATGCCAAAAAACAAAAAAAACAAAGATTGAACAGGTTAGAAAGACATTATTACAATTAAAACATACAAATAAAAAGAAGAAAATGTAAAATTTTACTTGGAATGCAAAGGATCTTAATAAAATGTTCTTTTACTCTTAAGCAGCACAATTTCAGTCAAAAATATTAAAGTTTTAAGAGAAAATTGCGCACTAGAAATGTAAACGTCATTTTCACAATACAACCCACAGCTGACTTAAACATTGATTAAGCACTTTTAAAAGTTTCTTTAAACTGTAATTTATTCAAATGTAAATAATTAGCAATATGTTTTACTATTCAATACACTACAATAGTTGTAAAACTATAAAGTAAATATGTACTGTACAAAAAGAAAAGTTATATTCACCACATTAATATTGTACAGTTTTATGTGATTATGTATTATGATTAAAAACCAAATGTTTATACAGTTGGCCAAATAAAAAATATTTATATATTATTATAATCAGCTGTTGTATATTTTTATGTGTTCCTTTCGCTATCTAAAATGTACAACAGGTTGATATTGTGTATTATAAACGAATATTTGCCATCATTTCGGAATGGTAATAATAATTATTATATTGTGTTTCATATTTGCCAGTGAATTTAAAACCAATTAATCTGTTTTGTACATCACCTTTACTGCATACCAAGTTTCAAGTAAAACGAATGAGAAATACAGAGGGAATTGATTTTTAGTATATTCCATCGAATACCATTGAGTGCTCTCAGACAAAGTATTGCGTTTACTACAGATAGTAAATTTAACTTTCCTCTGGAACCGTTAGTTGTAGACTAATTTAATTTGAAATACTAATTTGTTTAGTTTTTTGAACTGGTTTTAGTGGTCTTGGTAAAACTATTTTATAAATTTATTTTTCTACCGTAAAATTCAAACATTTATTTTTTATGAGATATAAAAGCCCATAACTTTTGAACTGTTACTTTTAAAGATATATTGGTGGTGTCAGATTCAATGGTATTTTCATGGCTATAATCAAAATCAATAGAGCAAATTTTGAGAGATTTGTTTTTTGAATTTTTTTAGGTGTTTGCATCCTTTAAAAGTCCATAGATCAGCCAACACCTTTTTCTGCAGTTTCAAAAGTTTTCCAGATCTGAAGACCCTTCCCATATTGCTATGGATCATGTTTTCTCTGTGGTTTTGATCTAGTTCTATTGTTATTAATTATTTTCTTACCTGGAAGACTAAGGCCGGGTCGTTAGAGTTTCTGCAGAGAGCATTAGGATCATTCTGTACGTTGGCGATACAACAAGATGCCGGAACATTGCCATCCGCAAACACTGTCGACCACCCTTGAGGACCATCCACCCCACAGCACTTCAGCTGAAATTGAAGTTTTTTACCATTCTTTTACTAGATATCCTTTAAAGATACTTCTAATCCAACCTTTCTAAATCTTTCATCTCATTTTATTTACTTTCTCCCAATAAGTTTGTAAGAAATCCTGAAATAAAATGTGTATATTTATTTGTATGAAACTACCTTCCTCTGCATTGTGTCCCAAGCAGCCTGGTCAGTGCGGGACTGAGTGTAGTTGCCCATGGACTTCTTGAGGGCCCCTCTCATGGCTGTTGCAAACTCCTCCTTGGCCACCGATGCTGCGATCCCCACAGCCAGCTCGATGATGAATATCACCATCAGCAGCACTGCAAACTGGACAGTAAGCATTATCAGTTATTGTTCTGGTAGTGTTAAAATGATCCTAGTATTCTAAAAAGATCAACTAAGTTATTTATACTATATAATAATCTCTTATTCATACTTGGCTTAAAATACCTACATTGTAGTATGGTTGCCATTTCAATTACCTAATCTAATCTAGATATTGAGATATTGCATGCAATGTATTACTTGGCAGGAAACCAGGAGATGGGAGGGTTTCTTTGTGCAGTCCACTCTAAAGGCAGACATATTTGTGGATTATTTGCTTTTAGTCATACCTTCGTGGTAAGAAGATAGGCCTACTGTATTTAAAAAATGAGTACAATCACTTCCTACTTTTGGTAATAAATTCAGGTTTCAAGCTAGGGCTATTGAAGTTTACTATTAACATTTTTTTGAGATCAAGAAGGAAAGAAAATCTTTATTCTCTATAAAGACTCAAATCAAACAGAGATTCATTGACCTACTGTATATAGTATATATAATTGAATATGAAATTCACAACTAAGGACTGCTAATAATATCGTTATTAGGAAATTTAGTAAACTTGAGCACCCTTTAAAGATATTTTTCATAGAATAAAAATAATTAAGTCAAGTACTCTGTGAAAATTAACTTAGTTTTAAAACAACTATTTAAAACTATTTTAAAAAAATAGTACACAACGGCTACAAAGTTTTAAAATTGAAAAAAAACCTTTATTGCTTAAACTCGTGTCGTTTTATATACAAATTGTTGAGAAAATAAAAGTGCAGCAGAGTGAGTGCAGCCATAAAGATGGTTGCATGCTAGGAGGGTTACAATCACCATTGAATACTGCGAACTAGACTAGTGAGATCCATGAGTGTGGTCGCATGCAACCACTATCTCATCCACTACACGTTCCCACAAGATAGCCACCTAAAATTATGCATAACTCTACTTCCATTAGGAATCGTGGAGGCGGGTATATAAGCTGATAATTGGCACTCAGAAAATTTTAATATTTATATTCTTTTTCAAAGTAAGGAATTATTGTAAGTTGTTTTTAATTTTATTGTGGGAAAATCGTTTTTTGGCTAAGCATTTACAATATTATGTATTTGTATTTTTTTTAACATGGATATGTCTTAGCTCTGGGGGGTGTTGGCAATTAGTAAGATGGAAAACATGTAACAGGTTTCCATAGAAACTACCAGGGCTATTGTATTGAATTTTTAATATAAAAGAAGAAGAACAGCTGGCATCTGCTAGCCTAATGGTTAACGTCTTGGACTACGGTGCAAGTGGTGACGGGTTCGATCCCCGGGAAAGCCACAAAATTTAGATGGGAATAAAAAAAACAGTGTACTTCGAGGTTGCATAGCTTAAGCAGAGCCTGCTATTGGCAAAAAAGAATATAAAAAAAGAAGAACAGCTGTTTAGATGAACTGAAACCATTCCTTTTAGACATATCCACGATTTAACTTGTTTCCCACAGGGAAGTAAGCCTAAATATACTATTTTTTTTAAATAGGTCCCAAATTTAGGTATTTTTCAATAAAAATATAGAGGATGGTGAAACATTTTTTAACTCCATATATTTTTCTAGGTTTCAATACCTAATATTTTCTTAGAAAAGGTCCAATACCCATTCTAACATTATAAATGTGGGTATTACACTGTACTTTGATTGCAATCTGTTTTCATTGGTTCAGTTTATTGTAAAATAACAAAATAATCTACAACCCACTACCCACAGTTATAAGACATCACCATTTGAGACCAATCGTAAATCATTAAAATTTATATTTTTTCTTATATTAAGTTTTTTACAAGTACAACTGTTTCTTTATTATTAACTAGCTGACCCGGCGAACTTCGTAACGCCTCACAGTAAACACATGTTAACTTTAAGATTGGCCATGTTCTGAAGTCGAATAGCAATACGGCTTCATTGTGAAAGGTTATATATTCTGGGTAGCGGCAAAGTGATTAACAATACTGAAAGGATAAAACATATTAATAACATTCCCATAAAACAAATAAATCTGAGTGGATTATTTCACAGTTTTTAAATCCAATCCAAACCCAAACGAAACCTAACTTTAATACGGCTTTTATATGAAAAGTATACAACAGCTGATTATTATAATAAACGTAATAATATAAACATTGTAATTATAATATAAATACGTGACTTAAATCAGACAGAAAATAAAAATATAAATACATAATCCCCCAAAACCGTAAACTATTAACGTGGTGAATAAAGCTGTTCATTTTTTACAGTACACATTTACTTTATAGTTTTACATTAATGAACGATTCAGATGGCATTGGATAGTAAAGCAAAATGGAAAGTAAACCAATCGGCTGTAGCTAAGAAATCAAATGTTTTCATTGTAGACAATTTGTAAACAAACTTACTCTCCATAAGGTTAACATTATAGAAATTTAAAACGTCATAAAATGAAAACTTATGGGGTTTTCGAAAATATTTTTCACTAAAACCTTCCCGGACACATGTAGACAACTTCCTAAAATTTCATGGCGATCGGATGAGTAGTTTGGCAACGCATAAAGGACATACATAGATACATACATACATACATACAGACATACATTCAATTTTATATTATTACTAGCTGACCCGGCGAACTTCGTAACGCCTGTCAGTAAATACATATTAACTTTAAGTTTGGCCATGTTCTGAAGTCGAATAGCAATACGTCTTTATTGTGAAAGGTTATGTATTATGGGTACGTGATAGTGAATAACAATACTGAAACGATAAGACATATTAATAACATTCCCATAAAACAAATAAATCTGAGTGGATTAATTCAAAATTTTCAAATCCAATCCAAACCCAAACCCAACCTAACTGTAATACGGCTTTTATAGGAAAGATATACAGCAGCTGATTATTATAATAATAAACGTAATAATATAAACATTGTAATTATCATATAAACACGTGACTTTAATCAGACAGAAAATGAAAATATAAATACATAATCCCCCAAAACAGTAAACTATTAACATGGTGAATAAAGCTGTTCATTTTTTACAGTACACATTTACTTCATAGTTTTACATTAACGAAAGATTCAGATGGCATTGGATGGTAAATCATATTGCTAATGGAAAGTAAACCAATCAGCTGTAGCTAAGAAATCAAATGTTTTTATTGTAGACAATTTGTAAACAAACTTACTCTCCATAAGGTTAACATTAGAAATTTAAAACGCCATAGAATGGAAACTTATGGGGTTTTCGAAAATATTTTTTCACTAAAACCTTCCCGGACACATATAGAGCAACTTCCTAAAATTTCATGGCGATCGGATGAGTAGTTTGGCAACGCATAAAGGACATACATACATTCAATTTTATATATAGAGATTAATTTATTTGTATATTAGCAGTAAGCCCATATTGTATGGGCCCAACCTTGTATGAGTTGTATGACAGTTTAAAAAAGAAAGATAATCATACCAAAATGTAAACCTGAAATCATAATAAATCAGTACAAAAGAAATGTATAAGTATAACTAATAATAATAATGGTATAAATGTTCTAATCTTTTTAATTGTAAAGTAATGCAAAATAATAAAGCTGTGTATTCTTATATTTTCTTTGTATTGATTTGTCTAGGACTTCAGGTTTACATTTTGTTATGATGGTCTTTCTTCTCTAAACTGACTCCTACAACCCGTACAAAGGACGGGCTTATAGCTAGTCCAACCTAAAACCAAACAAAACTTAACTGTAATACGGCTTTATAGGAAAGATATACAACAGCTGATTATTATAACAAATGTAATATGTATAAATACCGTTATTATTTTTTATTTGGCCGACATAATTATAAACACGTGACTTTTATTCAGACAGAAAATAAAACATGAAACATGAAAATAAACCCTACTTTTATTATTTTTCATGTCTGTAAAACTATGTTTCCTTTTTTCAATGTTAATTCTTATGGAATACAAAAGTCGATATAATTGCCTTTTTGTATAAACACAATCTGTTATAATATTTGTTATTTTATGTTGCTTAAACAATAATGAAAAAATAATTGTATCGTCTTGACTAATTCATAAATAAATGGAATTTCACTGAGTAGGTAAGTCTGCTGCTATGGGGATATTTTTACTTATTGTAAATACGCTAGTATTTAGTATTGGTGTGTAAACTAATTGCTAAATTAGTTTACACATCAATACTTTTACAATCCATGGTATTAAACTAAATGATAGCCTACTGTAGTAGAGTGTAGCTACTAGTCTCTATAACTATTTTGAAACTTTTCCTTGCCTACGGTACATGATGTAGCTTCTATAGTAATGGAACAGCAATAATATACAGTAATGCTTGAGGCATTAGTTATATTACACACAGATTCATCAACTATAACAATCCTCCATATCGATTCCCGGGCATCTAGACGTTCTTACTATTAGCTGATTCTAATAATTGTAGACTGACCAGCGATTACAAGTAACCAGCAGGTTGGCCAGCATTAATTGCTCAAGAATTATCAAGACAAGTGCCTCTTGACATGAAACCAACTGACAATGTCCGTCTCCTTACTTCAAACTTAAAATTATACTTACTTTTTACTGTTAACATCTTTCAAAAAACAAATAATATAATTCAAAGTTATTTACCTTAGTAAACTGGCTTTAGGTATCAAATATTTTCCCTTTTTTCAGCGTAAAATGAGAAAATATTTGACACAACAAGGCAATTTACTAAGGTAAATAACTTTGAATTATATTAATAAGTGTTAAGGCTGTTTAATGATTGAACAAAGAATAATCACTAAAATTAATATAAGACAGCTTTTATGAACAGCTTAGTTATATTAAGAACAACTCTTTCTTTTTACCTAGATGAGTCTAAGTTTAAACTGTAAATTGTCACTTGTTTTAGCACTAAGATATAGCATATTATGAATATTTCTAGGAGGATTATTCTTCATAAAATTCAATTGGGAATATAAGTTCATTCAATTTCAATTTTCAGTTGTGTGATAAATAGCCTTACCAAAGTGCTCACATTTTAAATTCTATTTCATAACTATGTTCTAAGGATGAAAATAAAAATGTACGAGGCGTGTTTTTTAAGTAAGTACCGTTTTGTGATTCCGCCGCCGCAGTGCAACGGTCGGCGTTTTGCCCATGCACTCTGTTTACCTACATCTCTTGTCTACGCTGAGGCAAGTACAGTCTGATTCTTCATTGGATACGTTGTTTACTGAGTGTTTGAGATGCCTCCAACAATTGTCAGTCCCGCAGATTGTGAAGTACGGGCTGTTATACAAATTCTTACTGCTTAAGGCCTAAAACCTGTGAAGTTTAGGGACAAAACATTATGAATGATGGTATGGTAAATAAATAAGAGAGAATTTAAATATGGCTGCACAAATGTGCATGATGAAGAAAGGCAATGCATTGCCTAAACGTTGGGTTTTGTGCAAATCCGTAAACATTTTCGGAACCCAACGTGAAAACAATTTCCAGTTATTCATGTTCTCGGTCACAATGCGATACGAACCACTAAGAGAACATTGAGAAAAGTATTCCCACCATTGTAAAGCGTCTGTTTTCTCTCAGGTTTTTGTCCACTTTCTGCTACAAATCTTCATTAATGACCGAAGGACGCCCATTCCGTTCTTCATTAAGCACATTTATGCAGCCATCTTTAAATGCTCTCACCCATTTTCTTACTATTCCATCACTTGGTGGCATCTTAAACACTCAGTAAACAACGTATACAATGAAGAATCATACTAATTGCGACCGGACTGAAGGTAGCTTAAGCGCGCCAGCTAATGCGTCGATAAGTAGATTGAAGCGTTAGTTCCATTCATAAGCTAGCGCGTGCCCGAAAATTCAAATATATTCAACCCCCCCCAAAAATATCTTTAGATCAATTTAACACTGTTCCCAATAAGTTAACATTACATAGTGATATGTGTACTTTAATTTAAAAATAGTTTCATAGTGGTACATAGGGAAGGAACGAGGTATATAAAATTTGTTATGTTAATTTTCAGCGGATTTCTATCGTTCAGCCATATTCGACCCGCCAAAAAATATCTTTAGATCAATTTAACACTGTTCTCACTGTGTTAACATAACATAGTGATATGTGTACTTTAATTTAAAAATAGTTTCATAGTGGTACATAGGGGAGGAACGAGGTATATAAGATTTTTTATGTTAATTTTCAGCGGATTTCTATCGTTCAGCCATATTCAACCCCCCAAAAAATATCTTTAGATCAATTTAACACTGTTCCCAATGTGTTAACATAACATAGTGATATGTGTACCTTAAATTAAAAATAGTTTTATAGTGGTACATAGGGGAGGAACAAAGTATATAAGATTTTTTAAGTTAATTTTCAGCGGATTTCTATCGTTCAGCCATATTCAAGCCCCCAAAAATATCTTTAGATCAATTTAACACTGTTCTCAATAAGTTAACATAACATAGTGATATGTGTACTTTAATTTAAAAATAGTTTCATAGTGGTACATAGGGGAGGAACGAGGTATATAAGATTTTTTATGTTAATTTTCAGCGGATTTCTATCGTTCAGCCATATTCAACCCCCCAAAAAATATCTTTAGATCAATTTAACACTGTTCTCAATGTGTTAACATAACATAGTGATATGTGTACTTTAAATTAAAAATAGATACACTTGAAATGAAATGCCGTATTCAAAGGTGACACTAATGTTATAAGTTGATTCAAGCCACTGGAATAGAATTGAAATGAATATACCAAAGGGCTCCGACCAGGGCCAGAAAATACCGAGGCAGAAAACGGTGCAGTGTCAGGTTTTAGCGAATTTCCTATAGGGAAGAAGCTATTACCGTAGGTCTATGGCGAGACTTAAGCCCGGGACCATGTTATTTTTTCTTCTTTAGGTGCCCAGAGTCCAATAACAATAGTCGTTAAAATTTATATATATATATATATATATGTGTGTGTATGTGTGTGTGTGTGTGTGTGTGTGTGTGTGTGTGTGTGTGTGTGTGTGTGTCTGTGAACACCATAACTCTCGTAAAAATGGTCCGATCGAGACCAAATTTGGTAGAGACGTGTATTCCTACAAATGCTCGGACGAGTTCGTAAACCAGACATATAGGTCAATGGGAACGGGTAGTTTGGGGGGGTTTTGTACCCCAGAATGGGTTTTTTTTGCATTTTTCACATGCAATTTTAAAAAATTTCTAATTTTATATTTCACCATTGGAATCAGCTTAAAAAAACTACACAATTAAGTTCCTTAAAGTTTTTCTCTATCTCCAATGGTTACCGAGATATTAAAAAATCTAAACACAGTATGTTGTATTGTGGGGCTCCAATGTTAATCTTATGGAGGATAGGGAAAAATTAATATTTCCCATATTAATCAATATTTTTGGATAAAACTTGATATTTAGCTTCATGTGGTTGAGTTCTATCCATTTATTCTTAAAAATCATAGTTTATGTGTTTATCATGGCAGCAAACCTGCATACTCTTTTCCCATATTAATCATATAGTGAATAGGCAAACATCTTTATTTATGGACAGATGTTGATGAAAGTTAATATAAATGTTAAGATAAAAATTATTCATGGTAGAAATGACTACTTTCAGTGTTCCTCACAGCAGCTAACCTGCACACTCTTTCCTATGTTAATCTTATGGAGAATAGACAAATAATTCTCACGTTTATGAACCTATTTTTATAAAACTTGTCATGTATTAAATTATTGATTTGGAAATTCGCTGAGTATGCAGGTCTGCTGCGACGGGAGTATTATAAATTTAGTGTTTACAAAATTATAAGCTGTGATGAAATGATTTGAAAGGTTCTATAAAATTGTATACATTAGTGTTAGGTGGTATGAAGTTCGCCAGGTAACGCTAGTATGTAATATTTTAAATATAGATTTCTACCAGTTGGAGGATATTACGTTCTGTATACGTCATGTACCTTTTCTCACAGCAAAAATCTTAAACTCTTGATAATGCTCCATGTAAATTTTTAATTAAATTTAAACAAGAAAACAATTTACTTATTTAAACTTTGTATAAAGTCTAAGAATGTAACAGACAAACTCATAAACAATTAGATTCATTTCTTTTGATTTCATTATAATTTAATTAATTTGTATGATTGTATGATGATTTTAGGTGGGTCTTAAATCACCAAGTATTGTTATTAAAGTATTTTCCTAGACAACAACATTACTAAGAGCAAAGGTTTTTTAGGTTTTACTGTGGTACATACCATCATCCCAAAAACTATATAAAAATATCCCACAAACAACAAATTGAAGGGCCTCACTTTAGAATGAACAATTTTGAGTATTTGACAGAACACGTAAATAAGTAGCCCCAAATTGAGCAAACATTCTCAACCTTGTGTATTTACTTGCAGGAATTCTCACACATAATCCATATTGACTAGCTTGTTGTGTCAAAGGTGTATGATTGATGCATTCAATATGTCCACTCCATGTATTGAGTTATGGATGAATGGTTGTCAATCATTACACTACAAAGGCAACCATTCCTCGTGGCGTACCTGGAACTTGATGATCCATAGCTCAGAGGTCGATGATCTTTTGATAGGTTTGGAAAGTACGTTCCTTTTTCAGGGATAGATGAATGCTTTGGATAAGTCCTCGAAATTCAACTTATATATGCCAATTTCAGTTTATGAATAAGAGTTGCCAAACTTTTTCAACCAAGAATAATTAATTATTTGAAATATTAGCTATAGATAGTTTACCGCAATGAGCATATAGTAGTTTTCCTTTATAGCTCCACAACATCCTAGGAAGGCGATGAAGAAAACAATCCCTCCAGCCACTATGAGCACTATAGGAGGTGCAAGTACCTTCAAAACCACACTTGTAGTTAGACATATAATCAAACTCTTATCAAGTACTTATTGGCTAGTTTGGAGATTTAAAGACTCAAAATCATTGAAACACTTGAAACTTCTTTTTGAGGTTATTTATATATAGCATGCATATGTTATGGGGATCATATCTTTATGTGTTTATAAACATATATCAATTTATTCGATTAAATTTCATTTTTGATTTAAAAGTTTTGGACTTGAAATTGGCTTAACTTCTTCGCCATTATTAGTTAGGTAATGATTCATTATCTTAGGGAAATGAAATGTAAAACAATTAATTGTGTAATTTTAGTATATTTTATAATGTCAAATGACATGATAAAGGACATCAAAATTTAGCTGTAACACAAATATAAAAAAGGAATGTTATTTTGTCTCATTAATGTACCACATCTAATATAAATGCCAACATAAAAGATTTGAGTATTTTATCTGATATAAGTTACAAAATAAAAATCATGAGTGTATAACAATAAGAGGGTATATATATATATATATATGTATATATATATATATATATATATATATATATATAATTTCATAAGACTACTTCAGTTTATGATAACTTCAGATAAGATAACTTTAAGATAACTTCAGTTTCTTTATACAGGGTGATTCACGAGGATATGCGGTAACTTTGAGAGCTCATTCTATATGTAAAAATAATGAAAAAAACTTATATAAACATAGGTCCGGAAATGTTTCGTTAGCGAGTTATACAGGGTTAAAGATTTCGCCTGGATTTCAGTTCCGCTGAGTAAATGAAGACTCTCTGAAATTCTGGGAAGTTAAATTTAGGGGCAAATGCCATTGTTTCTTATGGCTTTTTACCTGAAAAATTGATTAGAACAGGTCCCAGAACTGTAAGATGAGTAGTTTTTGAGTAATCCAGTGTAAAATGCAAAAACATTGAGTAAAAAAACACAATTTTTACATTTGGCCAGCAATCGCTTTGTTATTTTACCAATAAACTGATCAAATTTCAGAACAAAACTTGTAGAAAATTTAATTCTAAACAAAACGGTATGATTAAAGTATACAGAAAGTGAACAGATAATCGATTAAAGGAAGTTTTATTGAAAACTGTAATGTAAAGTTATGCAATAAAATTACAGTAAATGCTCAAAAATGTTGCCATTAACTTCAATGCATCTTTCTGCTCGTTTAAGAATTGCTCTTGTTGCTTTTCGTAGTTCTACGAGGCTCTCCTTTAACTGCACAAAAGCTTCATTAATTCGATCAAGTAACGCCTCACGGGAATTTACTTTGACCTCGTAAACATGATCTTTCATCCATCCCCATATGCAGAAGTCCAATGGCGTATGATCTGGTGACCTTGGTGGCCAGTGTATAGGACCACCACGACCGATCCATTTATTTGGGAACTGATGATTTAGATAGGTGGAAACATCATTTGAAAAATGTGGCGGTGCGCCATCATGCTGGAAGTACATCTTGCGTCGCGTTGCAAGAGGAACATCTTCCAGCAATGTCGGTAATTCTTCTTGAAGAAACTGTAAGTACGCCTGACCTGTTAAGCGCTCTTGAAAAATAAACGGTCCAATTAGCTTATCATCAATAACACCACACTATACATTAATGTTAAAACGGTATTGAAAGTTACGTTCAATTGTTGCATGAGGGTTCTCTTCTGCCCATGAATGTTGGTTTCGTAAATTGTTGATACCATCACGAGTGAACTGTGACTCATTGGTAAATAAAATGTACTTGAAAAGTTGACGATGATTGACTAACCAATTGCAGTACTCCAAGCGATGTTCATTGTCTCCTGGTTGTAAATGCTGTACTTTTTGTTTATGGTAGGGATAAAGGTTGTTCTTATTAAGTGTTCTCCAAACTTTACTTTGCGAAACCCTAAACCGCTTTGAAATACGTCTTGTACTAATACCTGGACTACGTTCAACAGCAGCAATAATGTTTTCTTCTACATTAACATCATGTTGGCGAGGGCGGTCAGACTGGATCTTTACGCTTGGAAGTGATCCTGTTTCCCGTAACGTACGAAATGTAGAAATAATGGTTCTAGCATTTGGAATTCTACGATAAGGGTAACGTTGTCTGTATTCTTCCACAGCGATTGTAGCATTGCCTTCACATACACCGTAAATAAACACCATATCGGCGTATTCTTCAGTTGAAAATAAGTATGGCATTACTACTCCAACAATTTAATAATTACTATGGACAAAACAATGCTAACACAGACTAAAATTCAATACGACGAACAGAACAATACACACGTGGACTAAAACTCAGTTGTTACCTCTCAAGGAATTAAAATTCTACAATTCAAATCACATCATTGTTGATCAGCTGTTATTGTAGTGCCAACTTATGAAAAACAAATTATCCGCTCAACATGTGTATTTTTTTTTTATTATTTATGTTTGTTGTTTATGTTTATTTCTTTATTTTAAAACTGTGTTTTAATATTATTTTATTTTGAAATTTTAGTAAAAAAATTAAGGTGTTAAATTTAAGTAAAAATCATTAACTTTTTACAGATCTTTAATAAGAAATCAACAGAGTTATTGTCGGCCAAATGAAAAACGTGTGTTGTTCTGTTTTCAATAAAACTTCCTTTAATCGATTATCTGTTCACTTTCTGTATACTTTAATCATACCGTTTTGTTTAGAATTAAATTTTCTACAAGTTTTGTTCTGAAATTTGATCAGTTTATTGGTAAAATAACAAAGCGATTGCTGGCCAAATGTAAAAATTGTGTTTTTTTACTCAATGTTTTTGCATTTTACACTGGATTACTCAAAAACTACTCATCTTACAGTTCTGGGACCTGTTCTAATCAATTTTTCAGGTAAAAAACCATAAGAAACAATGGCATTTGCCCCTAAATTTAACTTCCCAGAATTTCAAAGAGTCTTCATTTACTCAGCGGAACTGAAATCCAGGCGAAATCTTTAACCCTGTATAACTCGCTAACGAAACATTTCCGGACCTATGTTTATATAAGTTTTTTTCATTATTTTTACATATAGAATGAGCTCTCAAAGTTACCGCATATCCTCGTGAATCACCCTGTATATAAAGATTGTACATAACCAGAGGACTACTGATTCAGTGTACTTACTGAATTTGTTACCGCTTACTTGCCTTGTTTTCCAAAAAATGACTATAAGCTCCAATTTCTCCAAGAACTAGGACTCCGACCACGATCACTGCCAGACCTGACAACTGCAAAGGCAAAATACTCTTTGACTCTCATCCAAATCCTTTCTACCATCCAAATCCAATTAACTACATGTGATAGCATAAATATAGCAGAACGACCAATCATTGAAAGACTGGCATTCAGATTTGGTGCGGAAATTAAAAGGTACATGAGTCACAAAAAAAGGAGATGCTCAATTAATTTGCAAGGAAATTCATCTTCCTAAGTCCAATCAAGAAAGCGGTTGATTTCACATTCAAAATGTGATGCAAAATAGGCATTTCAGTATTCATTTTATTTTTTCACTCTTCATTTACTTTCACTTACGGTAATTGATTTTCGTACTATGATTTTTACTTTTCGTGCTCCAGTATTTTTTCGCTACATCTGAACACAAAATATAAATAAAATGGTATGGGTAAATGTTGTTTAATACGGAAACGTTGGAATAAAGTTGCAAAACATTTGACTCATCATCGTATGTTTCCTGATCAACATAGACAAACATATCATATACAAACCAACATAGTAGTTTGAGAAGTCTCACTACCAGCAACTATAAATGGGGGAGTTTCATGCATTTGGTAATATTAGTCAAAAAAAGGGTATCGGCCTGTTGCAAATTAAATAAGGATTAAATTAAAAATTTAAATTAAATCAAATTAAATAATTAAATAAGTATTGCATGTATAGCTTAACCTAATACAGCATAACTCCCACAGTAGACAATTATGAAAATTAATCATCACAATTATGAAAAGTTAATAATGATTTAATAGATATTAGGCAGAGAGAAAAAATTTCATATGAACTCGTCCCAAAATGCCCGGACCCACGAAACTATTCTGCACTGGTCTACAGCTTTTGCTTACTTTTCTCTTGACTGTAGTAAAGTGTCACGTGACATACTTTGTGTGTAAATCACTATTTCAGAATATAGTCAGATCTAGATTTACAGACACTGAGATTTTGTTTACATTTTTGTTGTACACATTGAAGGGTGATGACCTTTTGTAAGACAATCCAGAAAACCATTTAAGACAAAGATCTTTCATGAAATAAAGCAAACACCAATAATGTTAGGAGGGGAAAGGAAACTCTCTTGAAGCTACTGATATATAAGTTATTTATTCAGGATGAGGTTAATGATTGAGTGTATGATGGGCATAGATGAGATGGCACTTAGTTATTGATAGTTAGATGGCATTAGTTTTATTTCAATTTCTGAATGGAAGAAAACTAACTCTTTTTTGTGTTAGTAATTCAATGTTTGAGAATGTAAACCAACAATACATTTACTACATTGTTCAGTTAGAAAGTTAATAAAATAGAGAGTGAAGATAATAAGAGAATCGCTTATTATTATTTGCATAAATAATTAAAGAAAATAATAAATTTATGAATATTATTCATAAGATGACGATGTACATTTGAGTTGATTTATTTTAAATAGATAATTTAAAATGATGTATGGAGTTCATTTTTGGGATCTACACAGATACAACCAGAGGTGTCAAACATTGTATAGGTGAAAGCTATTATGATAAGTCAGGTGGAATTTTGCCCTCTAACTAGTTGTATTGTTTTCTTTGACTTTAGCTCTTTAACTTTCCTTAATCGTGAAAAATTATTTAAAATTGCTAACAGTAAGTAATTAATTCTCGACAACAAAGACAGTTTTGGTCTTTCAATTCAATTTTTAACTTTTATTTATCAATGAATTTGCTCGAAATTATGTTGGTGTCCTATATACAAGTATATTGTTAGCATGATAACCAAATTAATAACACCCCCATAGCAGCAGACCTGCGTACTCAGGGAATTTCCAAATCAATAATATGGCAATAATAATACAAGTATATGACAAGATTGATCAATCAATACCGGTTGATGAATTGAGAGTATTTGCCTATTCTCCGTAACATTAACATGGGAAAGAGTATGCAGGTTTGCTGCTTTGAGGAACGCTGAAAGTAGGCATTTTTACTATAAACTATTTTTATTTTGAAATGAAATGAAAAATGAAATGAAAAATCTTTTATTTATCCAGGCAAAGTTAGGGCCGCTTGGCCCTTTCTTACACTTAACCTGGTGTAGACAAATGAGAAAAAAATTTACAACAGGATGCAAAATAACTATATACATTCAACTTATTAACTACTGTACATAACATATTCACTTATACAAAAAAATATAAATAAAAAATAAATAAAAATATATTTTTATACAACCACACATACAAGCATACACGTACCAGCCGTCAGGCACACAGAAGCCCTAAGCCACACCAGCCGTGACCATACGCTTGAAAAAATGAATTTTCAGTGCCGCCACAAAAAGGGAACGTTTTTCTAAGGATCGGATGCGTTAGGGTAGACTATTCCATAAACGGCAGGCGGCCACAACAAAAGCCCTGCCATAAGCCGTAGTCATATGATGAGGCATACGCAACGTCGATGAGGCAGAACGCGAAGTACGCAAACTATCTTGAGACACAAATTTAAAATTTGGTGCAAAGTATTTTGGTAAGCCAGTCTTTAAAATTGAAAAAGTTAATGTAAGAATTTTGATTTCTCTTTGATCATTTAGTTTTAAGATATTAGCTTCAAGAAAATATGGCGTGATATGCTCGTCCCGTCTCAGACCATATGGTCTGAATCTTAAACAAATCTTAAACAATAGTTTGACAAATCTTAAACAATAGTTTTGAGATCGCTGTTCGATTGGAGGGGATGAACTTGTTTGAGTAAGACGCGTGCTCTTTTTGGCTCCACAATATTTGTTTATATTTCAGTGATCTGACCTGCAAGTGTAGTGTGACCTTATGTAGAAAAGTAGTGGTTTTAGTGGGAAACATAAATCGACTTCTATCTCCGTGGTCGTAAGTGTTTTAGTCGTTTTAGGAACATTAATAGATTAGTAACTTTACCTAACCTAAAAATATTACTGCTACTTTCATGCCCCGATCGCCGCCAAACCTGAGATCTGGTGCTAAGAGCAAGACAGTGCTGATACCTGGCGGAGATAAAAGAAACAACGTCCAGCGCTCCTTATCGGCTCCATCTCCGACCTCTGCTGCCGCCTCTATCTCCAGCTCTTCGTCTGTTGCGACAACAATGCCTGTCAACAATGACATCAGCCCGGCCCTGCTCGCCGCTGTTGAGGCTGCCGTACAGAGAGCGGTGAGGGTGGCCGATGAGGCGGCGTTGACGACGTTCAACGCAACAATACGCAAGCTGCAGGACGACGTGGCCAGCCTGCAGAAGATGGTCGCTGAGGCTGATAGCAGACTCGCATACAGGACGGATGAGCTGGAACAATATCAGCGGCGAGAGAACATCCGGATCTTTGGTGTCAGAGAGACATCGTCGGAAAACACGGACGAGCTGGTGTCTGCGATATGCCGGGAGAAGCTTGGGGTCGAGCTGGCGGTGGACGCCATCTCCCGCTCACACCGTGTCGGCAAGAGGCAGGAGCCGGCAGCCGATGGAAGGGAGCATCACCGGCCCATCATCGTGCGGTTTGCTTCTTACAAGGCCCGTCGGACAGTCTTCGAAGCTAAGAAGAAGTTGAAGGGTACGGGTGTTACCATCAGGGAGGACCTGACTTTGCTTCGTCAGGAGTTGTACCGACGAGCAGTGACGCGGTTCGGCGTCCGAAATGTATGGACACAGGAGTGGATGTATGGATGGAGTGCTGTATGTCGATGGGACCGGTAGGAAGGGGGTGGCGACCCGGATGGCGGACCTGCAGTCTACAGAGTAAAACCTTTCGGTACTCAGATAAGATTTTTTATTTTTATTTCATTTTTTAACATTAATACAGGGATTTTTACTTAGTTTTTACTTTTTTTTTAAATATGTGTGTAAGTGAATTTTTTTGTTATAATTATTTCCGTTACCGTACTTATTATTATTTTTTACAATTTAAATTTTTGTATTTGAATTTTTTTTAAATCTAAACAATTTGAAATTGCCATGATTAAAATTTATTGATAAAATGTTCTATTTTTCTTTATATAGATTATTGTTAAATGGAAGTACGGTATTTTTAATTTATATTGTAATGTTTACTTGTTATGTACCAGAGAGTTTTTTTTTGTTATTATTTAAAATTTTTGATTTCACTTTTACTTTCTTTTGTTAGTTTATGTGAATTTTTATACCTAACTAACTCTGCAATTATAATTTAGAGTCAATTACAAACAAAAATGCAGGTTTACTTTTATCATTTATTTGTTTTGCCAGAACGATTGAACTATTGAAATTGTTGTATATAATTTAAATATTTATATGTGGGGTCACGAAAGCGCGTGAATTGTCGTGAATACTTCAAACTTTGTTTTTGGTTTTTAGTGTGAGTGTGTGTATGACTGTGTGTGTAAACGTATCAGCCGCCGCAGTGTATGTAGTCGCCCGTTGCTCGCCCGTCGTGACGCCGCGACCTGTGGACCCAGGATAGCGAGTCCACAGCAGCTCAGTGCTCGCCACGACAATCTCCTTATCACTCCCCCGTCCCCCTCTCACCCCTCGCCCTTGTCCACAGCTGATTGCCTCTCTCGTTCTATGTCTCCCTATCCCAAACAACTAAAGGCGGCGCACATCAACGCCCAGTCCTTGCCTGCCCATATCGATGAGGTTAGGGAAATTTTTTTATTCTCGAAATTTAGATATAATTGGGATTTCAGAGTCCTGGCTTAAGCCGAGCGTTCACTCTAATGAGGTGTCCCTCCCTGGATATGTGCTGCAACGGAGTGACAGGGTTGGTAGACGGGGCGGTGGCGTTGCGGTGTATATAAGGGAGGATCTGAAGTTCAAAACGCTTTGTTCTTCGTCCTCTGAGCACTCGGCTGAGCCAGAATTCATTTTTTTCGAAATCAGTTTACCCGGAGCCGATGCACTGCTACTAGGAGTGTGCTACCGTCCACCGAGATCGGGGCATCTGTTCCATTTCGAAAATTCATTACTCAATGAAATGTTTAGGTACAGTCATGTCTTGATCATGGGTGATTTCAATACTGACACTGTCAACCACTCAAAATTACGAATACAGACAGTTGACTACCATGTTTGACTCTTGTAACCTGACAGTACTTCCACTTGGTCCCACACATAATGCTGCTAACTCTGGCACATTGATCGACTTACTTGTAGTGTCCAACCCTCGAGATATCATTCACCATGGGCAGCTTCCAGTTCCCGCAATATCCAAGCACGACCTTATCTACTGTGTCTACTCGATCAAAACTCCCAAGCCCAAGACTAAATATATAAAATATCGGGATTTTAAAAACACGAATAAGATTCTATTTATGCAAGATCTTCAGCAAACCTCTTGGCACTTTATTGAAAATTTAAATTCTGTCGATGAAATGGTTCATACGCTTAATTCTACCATTCTAGGTCTATTTGACAAGCACGCCCCTATAGTTACCAAACGCTTGACAAAATGAAAACCTGTTCCGTGGATAACGCCTGAAATAAAAAATTTGATGGAAAGGCGTGATTGCTTATTTAGAAGAGCAAAGCGATCGCTAAACCCTGAACTGAAACAGCAATATCGTTATCTTCGGAATCGAGTAAAACAACTCTTGCGAAATTCTAAGCTAAGATACATAGGCAATCTTTTTGAAAATCAAAAACAATCTTCAAAAATTCTATGGCGTAAAGTTAAAAGTCTTGGGCTTGGGAAACAATCTGATCATCAAAAAGTGCATATTCCGTTAAATGAATTAAACGTTTACTTCTCTTCCTGCAGTCAACATATCAATCAGCATCAGGTTGATAGCTACTTAAATTATTTAGTTAACTCCCCAATCCCTGATTTGGGATACCCTGAGTTTCATTTCAAACCTGTTATACAATCTGACGTTCTGTGCGCTATCCGCAAAATTCGAAGCAATGCTGTTGGTTCTGATGGAATATCTATTCGCCTCATTAAACAAATACTATTTGCCATCCTCCCTACTGTTACGTACATTTGTAATGCATCTTTAAGACTGTGTTATTTTCCTTCTCAGTGGAAGTCTGCCATCATCCGCCCCTTAAACAAGGTCTCAGCCCCGACAACATGTCGTGATTTCAGGCCGATAAGTATTTTGCCCACTCTATCTAAAGGCCTAGAAAGAATCGTTCACTGTCAAATCATTGAATACATAACTGACAACAACATTTTGTCTGACTATCAATCCGGTTTTAGAACATCGCACAGTACAGAAACAATACAATACAATAATATGCTTTATTTTCAAAATACATCAAGTATTGAAATGGTGTCAGCTGGATGGTTAAAAAAAAAAATGTTTATCGTCTTCTTTCCATGAACTCAGTCAATGTATAGAATGGATTGTTGATTAGCCATTCTGTTAGAGCAGTCTTCATTCTTCTCCCGGTGTGGCATCTCAGTTCTTCTGGCAGTAGGTTGAGCAGCTTCATGCCCATGTAGGATGGTTTCTTTTCATATTGGGTGAGATGGTGAGCTGGGAGACAGTATCTTGTACCATGTCGAGTATTGTATCCATGGAACTGTCTATTTTGTGTAAATGTATTCCCATTGGCATACAGGATGATTTCTTTTATATAGAGATTTATTAATGTCATAATTTTCAGAGTCTTGAAAGCTTCTCTACAACTTTCTCTGAAATTTAGCTTAGCTAAGCCTCTTACAGCCCCCTTTTGCAGTATAAAAACTCTCTGAAGATTTCTTGCCGAAGTTCCTCCCCAAACAATGAGGCCATACCTGAGATGTGTTTCAAATAGAGAATGGTAGGCTATTTTTGCAGTAGAAAGGTTGCTAATGGATTTTGTACGTTTAATCACATAAAGTGATGAATTGAGTTTAGGAAGGAGGTTATCTATATGCTGTGACCAGGTAAGACCATCATCTACTAGGATTCCTACACTTAGTCTGGGTATTTCTTTCTACATGAGGTATTGTCACGCAAAAGCTGCGAGGTTACCACAAATTTTTTGCACAATGGGTGCCGAAAATCGTTACTGACCAGCATGTCTGCGAATGGCAATGACATTTTAGGAAGCCTACCATCAAGATTACGATGACTCATTATTGTATCGGGTCGTAACTGGTGACATGGGTGTAACTCGTCAATTGCGAGACACAATTAAGGTCTATGGAATGGGGTCACACTGACCCCAAAAAACCAAGAAAATGCTTGCAGACTTTGTCAAATAGAAAGATTATATGGCGACTGTGTTTTGGGATAGGCATAGTGTGCTTCTCGTTGAATATCTTGAACGTGGTGCGATAATAAACTCTGAGCAGTACTGTCAAACTTTGCTCAGAAGAGCAATTCTAAACAAACGTAAATAAAGTTGACGTCCAAAATTTGCTTTTTGCATGACGATGCCCAGCCACACTCGGCAAATCGCACGCAAGATCTTCTTCGCTCATTCAAAGGGGAGATTTTCCCTTTGGTCACGACGAGGAATTGCAGTTGTGTGTCAACGGGCGGCTGAAGTTGGCGGAATTCTATGACGAAGGAATTTCAAAGCTCGTCCACCGCTGTAATAAGTGACTCAATCTGTTTGGTGACTATGTAGAAAAGATGTATTTTTTGTTTATGTTTTAAGTAATTATGTCTCATTAAATCTTTTTATTTTATTTCAGAACGTTTGTTACTTTCTGAATAGCCTTCGTACAATGTATTGTATTTAGATTTTTTAATATCTCGGTAACCGTTGGAGATAGAGCAAAACTTAAAGTACCTAAACTGTGTATTTTTAGCTAATTCTAATGGTGAAAGATAAAATAAACTACATGAGAAAAACGAATTTATCTCCAACGGTTACCGAGATATTAAAAAATTTAAACACAGTTACATTGTATTTTGGGGCTATAGGTTAATATTATGGAGGATAAATAAAAATTAATATCTTACTTATCAATCAATATTTTTGGATTAAACTTGCTATTTTACCTTCACGTGCATGGTTGAGATCTATCCATTTATGCTTCAAAATCATAGTTTATGTGTTTACCACGTCAGCTTACCTGCATACTTTTTCCCATGTTAATTGCTTTATTTATAGACAGATATTTATGTAACGTAATATAAATAAGTTAAAAAAATGGTCAAAATAAAAAATGTTTATGCTATAAATGCCTACTTTCAATGTTCCTCACAGTAGCAAACCTGTATACTTAATCTTATGGGGAATAGGCAAAAACCCTCATATTTATTAACAGATTTTGATTAAAAACTTGTCATACATCATTATTATTATTATATTATTGTTTTGGAAATTTGCTGAGTATGCAGGTCTACTACGACAAGGGTATTGTTTCTATGTGTTTGAGCTATTGTATTAAATGTATGTTAAATTATTTTGCACATGTTTTTGTTTTTGTTTGCCTACATTTATTGCTAGTTGTTAATTTATCAAGTACATGGGGTTGTATTTGCGTGTCTTGTGCATGCTTTTTTATACTTTTTTTTATACTTTTTAACTGAAATGGCAACCTACCCAGGTAGGTATTTTAAGCCAAGTATGAATGAGGAATGAATGTAGTAGGATGATTGTGGCGCGATCTTGTAGTCTTGTTACTGACTAAGGCTGACATGTTCCTTAGACAGGACTGTTAATTAATAGCCCAACAGCCGATGGCAAATAAGGGACCTACAGTTTAACGTGGAATCCGAACCACACCCTCTGAATTACGAATTGGTCTAATTATGAGGATGGTCTTTGTGGATTAACATGGTTTTGTATGATAATTATTTTCATACTAAGCTTAATGTATGACTGATCTATTGTACAGACTCATATTTATATACTGACCGAAATTAATAAGTGATTGAGGTACCGTAGTTTAATCCAAATTATGTATAAGAAATGAGTGTATTCATGTGGAATTGAAACATTATAACATATATGAAAAAATTAGCAGACTCTCAATGCCTTTCATAGCGAACAGCCTTCCTTGATATTTACTGTCTCTGTGGTTTAGGGTAAGAGCTTTTAAACTGTTGTTCAGCTTTGGGAATATTATATTTTATCAAGAAAGAATAAAAATAATACTCTTTTATACTTGCTCTTCTTAGCTAAATTTATACCAAAGCTACACAACTGCAATAGAGGTTCTGATTTTAATGCAATGGAAATGAGCAAGCCAAGTAATGATTGTATCTGCTCTGTTTCACTAGGGCATGCAAGCGGTTCTGCTAACGATGAAGATGAGATACCATACATTGTGTTGTAAATGAAAACAGTAGTAACACTGTCGTGGTTGGTGAGAGACCTGTTTAGATTAATAAACAAACATAATATGTATTAATGGTGAAATGAAATAGTCAACTTTTAATATCAGTATAATTATGTAGCCCTTGAGCTTAGGCTTTTTGCCTTATAAACAATATGGAACAGTGGAAAAAACACTTTAATCTCTCTAATAACAAAAACTATGAAATATAACCGTAAAACAAACCGATTAGTTCTGTAAGTAATATAATATTTTTATTGTTTTTTAGAGACAAGTGTAACAAAGTGGTAGTAATAAAAATGTGATGTAAACCGCAGTAACTAATATTATGTGAAACATGCCTTAAACAGTAAAATAATTAAAATTCATCTTAACAGCCCCGAACTGTAATTTAATTAAAATATAATTGATGCCGTAGTCAGTCTGCAGTTCAAATATTTAAATTATTTGTTACATATTTCGGCTACGCCATTTTCAAACCATTCCAAATTTTTGTAAATTAAACTTACATAGCCTGCACAACACAACATAACAAATAATAATTAAATTTAGACACCTGTCACTAGCACTACTTATCCAAGAACAGACTGTCAGGAAAGTTTAAATCAAGTTATATTATCTATATTATCAGCTGTCAGGCGATCTACTGTTGTAAATAGGGTTTCATCTCGGAGAAGGGCGTTGAAATACAATTTGATTTAAATTAGAGTTTGTCACTTAAAACTAATTTATTAACCTAATGGTTTTTGTGCGACTTATATATTTCATATTCTTCCAAAATATTATGTTTCCTTTTTGACAGTAATGCAATACTTTAAGACCGTTGTTAATGTCATGCATATCGTGATAATTGTCTATCAGGTGTTGGGCAAACGTAGATTTTTGTGTGTCTGTTCTCGAGTTCGGGCGATGCCCAATATATCTAGTTCCGAATGCCCTACGTATTTGGCCTATGTAAAAATTTGGAAACTCAAACACAATTTATTATATATATTCCGGTCATATAAGTCTTATCGATCTGGTCATTATTTTTGTTAATTATAATGTGGCAGATATTATTACTAATCCTAAAGGTTAATAGTTATGAAAGTAATCTAATAGATAAAGTAATCACTAAACAAAAGAACAAAAAAACAATAATATGGAACAAAATAAGCAATGTGTTTATGTAGACTTTAATAATACAATACAACAAGGACTAAGAAAACGTTTAAATACCCCCGTCGCAGCAGACCTGCGTACTCAGCGAATTTCCAAATCAATAATATAAAAATAATATATGACAAGTTAAAAAAAAACTGTCCATAAACATGAGAATTATTTGCCTATTCTCCATAACATTAACATGGCATAAGAGTGTGCAGGTTTGCTGCTGTGAGGAACACTGAAATTAGGCATTTCTACCATAAATAATTTTTATCTTAACATTTATACCAACTTTCATCAACATCTGTCCATAAATAAAGGAGTTTGCCTATTCCCTATATGATTATTATGGGAAAAGAGTATGCAGGTTTGCTGCCATGATAAACACATAAACTATGATTTTTAAGCATAAATGGATAAATCTCAACCACATGAAGCTAAATATCAAGTTTTATATATAATATGGGAAATATTAATTTTTCCCTATCCTCCATAAGATTAACATTGGAGCCCCACAATACAACGTACTGTGTTTAGATTTTTTAATATCTCGGTAACCGTTAGAGATAGAGGAAAACTTTAAGGAACTTAATTGTGTAGTTTTTAAGCTGATTCTAATAGTGAAATATTAAATTAGAAATTTTTAAAAATTACATGTGAAAAACGCAAAAAAACCCCATTTTGGGGTACAAAACCCCCCCAAACTACCCGTTCCCATTGACCGACATGTCTGGTTTACGAACTCGTCTGAGCACTTGTTGGAATACACGTCTCTACCAAATTTGGTCTTGATTGGACCATTTTTACGAGAGTTATCGTGTTCACATACTTTTAATTGAAATGGCGACCTACCCAGGTAGGTATTTTAAGCCAAGTATGAATGAGGAATGAATGTAGGATGATTGTGGCGCGATCTTGTAGTCTTGTTACTGACTAAGGCTGACATGTTCCTTAGACAGGATTGTTAATTAATAGCCCAACAGCCGATGGCAACTACTGGACCTACAGTTTAACGTGGAATCCGAACCATGACCTCTTAATTACGAACTGGTCTAATTATGAGGATTGTCTTTGCGGATTAACATAGTATTCAATAGTGCGGACGTTAATCCACACAAGAGAACACTACATCCACCGGCCATCACTCACAACTATCCACAATTCGTGACCTCCAAGTAGCTGAATTACAGGACGTCGCCACCGTCACAGACACACACACACACACACACACATATATATAAATTTTAACGACTATCGTTTTTGGACTCTGGGCACCTAAAGAAGAAAAAATAACATGGTCCCGGGCTTAAGTCTCGCCATGAGACCTACGGTAATTAATAGATTCTTCCCTATGGGAAATTCGCTAAAAAGAACAACATTGAATTAACTTTTTTACTTTCTATGTTCTTTGGTATAACTAGTAAATTTCCGCGCCAGTGCGGGAAAGTAACCGTCCAATCGCATGCGCGGAACGCTGCAAATCTATATGAAACTAACCACTTGCATACCGGTACGCTACGCTAAGCGCTTAGTCATCTGATGCTAGGCTATCAGCAGATAATCCCGCGTCACATAGCCTCTTAGCTTCAGAAGAAGAAAACAAACTCTTGGTAATCTATTAGTCGTCTGCTCTACAAGGTAGGCCCAGCTCAACTTTGTGGTCAATGGAAAATCCCAGGAGTTGCACAGGGTCCGAGAACTCAACGTCATGTCTAGAGAGGCGACAGGCAATCTGCTGTGTTTCGGTCTCATTCACTTGAAAACGGTTAGCAAGGAACTAATACACACTAATAAAATCAACATTAAAATCTCCAGCCACCACGTTCTTAACACGAGATTTGTTATTCAAAAAAGCTAAACACTGTTCAAACAGGTCACAGAAAGACTGGATATTACCACTAGGAGAGCGGTAGACAGACTCAGACAAAATATTGTGAGACACTATGAACATAGCTACCAACTCACAGTCAAGTTCTTCACAAAACTAATTTACATTAATAACTTTAAAGTCTTTATTTTTGTGAACATATATCACAGAGCTGCCACATATAAACTCAGTTCTACAAAAGAATGTGTCCAGCCTTAAGTCCAATACCACATTGTAAAAATCTACTTCACAAATTGTCAAAAAGTGTTCACTGAGACAGAGTACATCCAATTTCTCATTTTCGACAAACAAAAAGAGAGAATCACCTGCTTGGAGCTTATACTTAGCGCATTCCAATGGCCCAACAATAAGTGTCAGTCCACATTGCTTCTTAAGGTTGATTATGGTTCAGGCGTCTTCCCCCTAAAAAAGTACGAGAACCATTTCCAGGAATTTTTGAGGAAAATTTCCAAATAAGAGCACCAGTCGGCCAAAAATCGGCATTCAACACCTGAGCATGTAGATCAGCAGGTATACTTAATTTGAAGGAATTATTAGAATTGTACATTGTTCTGAGTTCAACAATATTATCACAATTAACAAGCCTGTCTTTGAGATATTTGGACACTGACGTACCTACAGGATTAAGTTGTAGAGATTCTTGACAGGAAAATAAGGCTACTTTCATCCAATCTTATCGGTGGTTTGGATGATGATTGTGATAGTTTAAAACCAGAATCAGTTCCAGTGCATATGATCGCATTATTTTTCGGTTTCGACAATCTTTCCAAGCCTCCATGATTTACTTTAGTTGTACGTACAGGAGTATGTCTGCATCTCAATTTGTCGACAAACGTAATAAGAGAAGCTGAGGTCGTTTTCAGATTAGAGGTTTTCAGATATGATTAATGATTGACAACATAATTAATCATATTAAAAGAGTCGATAATTTCAGTATAGACCATCCCAGTATTTAGACGTTCAGGATAGACCATCGGTAGTCAGCAATGCGCGGGGGAATATTGTCCTGAACAGCTGGTACTGTTGTGGAAGACGATACAGGCAATGTGGAGTGTGGACAGGGGAACAGTTGCTGAAGCAGCAGACGACATTGTATTACTGGGTTCAAGTTGTTTTATTTCCTGATTAGAGCCCAAATTTAAATTGCCATCTAACCTCATTTTATTATTTTGACGATTCTGAGGATTCAAATATTCATTTAGAGGCAATTAACATTTATCAAGTTTAGTAGAGATTTCAAAATTACTATAAACAACATTTCTCACTAGGTTTAAGATTCCCAAAAGTAGTATTATCGATATTTGATTTCGTACTCACGAATTTGTTCACCCTTTCAAGGCAATAGACAATAGACAATAGACAAAATTCTTTATTTACATAACAATTGAGAAATATAATGGCGTCAAGGCACTTCAAACAAAATCATTTTACTTTGTCAGTGAGTCTGTCAATCATATTACTGTATATTCCCTAAAATATAAATATGTATACTTAATAATTGCTAATAACTTAATAATAATTGTTTCAGGTATCTGCAAAACCTAAAACAAAATAACCACATGGTCTGACCTTAAGGCCTTAGCACACGAGGCGGTTTTCGCCGATTCGTCTGCCGACTTGGCGCGTCCACCAATGTAATTCAATGGGGCGAACCACACGATAGAAGCGGCGGCCGTGGCCGAGTCGGCCGCCGACTCGCACATCATTCTATGCAAACAAGTGAAGCGAGACACACGTAGTTAAATTCCGTTTATTTCGAGACATTACGGATGGACATCACATCGAGTATTGCGGACAAGCAGCACAGGTACATATGTCATATTTATTCAGGCCAATATACTTGCTAAGGTCCAGGAGGCAGAATTCAGGATAGTATATAAAAATAAATGTATGTATAACAACGTAAATATAAAAATATAAAAATATGTATGCCCTTTATGCGTTACAAAACTACTCATCTGATCGCCATGAAATTTTAGGAAGTTGATCTATAAGTTTCCGGGAAGGTTTTAGCGAAAAGAAATTTTCGAAAACTCAATAAGTTTCCATTATATGACGTTTTAAATGTCTAAACATTTCTTATGGAAACAAACAAGGCATTTCCCATGTTATTCTGAAAAAGTATACGGTACATAAATCAACATAATTCCCTTATAACCATACTTGGGTAACATTTGGTATGTGGATTTTAAATCTTGAGCAATTCATAAATGAAAGGTTCAAGACCACATGATGGACGAATAGTGGTGATCTATGATCATAAGGTGGCAATTATTTGTTACAATTAAATCCAATCTTATTATTTTATATTACGTAACTTATTATTTTTCACATTGTAAAACATAAAAGAAGGTTTCAAATCATTTACTGTATAACAAGGTGCATAGTGAACTCAATAAAAAATATCTCAAAAATATACATATTTCCAATTGTTATTTGAAATTATTTAAATATCCTATTTATAATAAAATTAAAATCATTTCAATTTCTTAATTTTTTTGTCAAGCGTAAAAAATTGAGTAATAACTACATTATTACATACATTACATAATTGAGTAATGGCTACAGTGTATGACTTTGTTTGACAAACCTGCACAGGACACATAAAGTGTGTGAAGCTGTTAACATTGACAGCCTGAATTATTAAGCATTATTGATTTTATGGTCTAAGGTTTCTCGGAAAGGCTGTATAGAAGAACAATATGAAAAAATTATTAAAAAATCAGTAAAATATAATATAATTGAAATTGCCCACCTATGCTAATATTTTTGATCATTTTGAAAGTTTTGAACAAAATTTGGCTGAAAGTTAAAATCTTAACATTGATGTATAACAGGTCAATAATTACAAATGCAGTGTAAGATATTTTTCAACCAACATATATAAAAAATCCCTGATTATTTATTGACTCTTTTCTTACATAATAGTAAGAAAAATTGTCATATTTACTTCTGTTGTATCTTTACCAACTTATCTCCTAGTGTCAAAGACTAAAACAAATCATCTGTTGTTTTATTTATGTTTATATAGTTGGTGTTTACATTGTTCTTCAAAAATGCACTTGTAATAAATAAAAGTATATTCCATTGTTTATTTGAAAAGTACTCTTTATTTTCTCAGTTACAGGTATGTATATAAAATTCAAGGATATAACAATTTCCCTGTGGGAAATAGGTTAGATCATGGATTTGTCAAAAGGAATGTTTTTAGTTCCTCTAAACAGCTGTTCTTTTTGTTGTATATTAAAAATTCAATGAGATAGCTCTGGTAGTTTCTATGGAAACCTATTTCAAATTTTCATCAAACAAATTGCCAACACCCCCCCCCAGAACAGATCGAAATCCATGTCAGTATAATTTGTTTTAAAAATTATGTAAAACAGACTGAAATTAAGACCTCCAGTTTGTGGTAATAGTTTTTTCCAATGAACAGACATTTATATGTTTATGAGTTAATAAAAAAATGTGAAATAGGAGTCAAATCCAATACTATAATACGAGCGATGTTTGTTCTAACCCCTTCAGGGGCTACCTATACATTTTGTTCAGTGCTTTATTAATTATGGTGTATTAAATCAGTTTTATTTAAACCACATAAACGTTTTCATTTATGTGTAATAAATGTGTTTTAATTTTTCTAATTAATATTTATAATACATGTATATTATTCTAAACGAGCAAAGCTCGGTCACCAGGTACTAATATTTCTATATACTATATACAAATATCTCTCGAAGTTTGTCCCCGACTTTAATGAACACCCTGTATATACATATATATATTTGCACACGGATTTCGAAAACGACACTAAGGATTTTCTTTAAATTTTGGAAATAACTAATTTCTGAGTAGAAAATAAGTTATAGATAGGTCTAATGCCCAGGAAAATTCCGGTTTTCTTGTAATACCTATTAAGTTAAAAATTAAAAAAATTAACATTACGCTTATGGAGAATCAAAATGTAAACAATACAAATCAAAACATCTGTTTATAACCGTTTGACAGTTCTTGATTAAATACGGTCGGGAACAATATGTGAATAGAGGTTTTGCATGAATATTTATTTTATGTATGTAATAAATGCAAAATTATCAGGATACTAAACAATTTGTAAAAACTAAAGATTTTCTCTATCTCCAACGGTTACCGAGATATTAAAAAATCTAAACACAGTACGCTGTATTGTGGGGCTCCTATGTTAATCTTATGGAGGATAGGGAAAAATTAATATTTCCCATAATGAATATTTTTTGATAAAACTTGATATTTAGCTTCATGTGGTTGAGATCTATCCATATATGCTTAAAAATCATAGTTAATGTGTTTATCATGGCAGCAAACCTGCATACTCTTTCCCATATCAATCATATGGCGAATAGGCAAACTCCTTTATTTATGGACAGATGTTGATGAAAGTTGGTATGAATGTTAAGATAAAAATTATTTATGGTAGAAATGACTACTTTCAGTGTTCCTCATAGCAGCTAACCTGTGCACTCTTTCCCATGTTAATCTTATGGAGAATTAATAGGCAAATAATTCTCATGTTTATGGATAGATTTTAATAAAACTTGTCATATATTATTAATATTATTATATTATTGATTTGGAAATTCGCTGAGAACGCAGGTCTGCTGCGACGGAGGTATTTTAATTATGGTATTTTTTTAGCTATTTTCCTTGTATTTTAAGATTTTTAATTTTTTTCTTCTTTTCACGCAGGAGGCATTTCAATAGAGATAGTGAATGATTATAAACAAAGGCTTTTTTTGGGAACGTGGTCCAAACACAAATGGGCAACCAGAGAATTAAACTTGTGACCTCTGCGTTAGCTACTAGACTAGCATGATAAAGTATAGATGATCTTGTTCAGAAAAGTCTAGAAATTAGTTGTTTTCCTTAACATATATGTAATTTGTACTTGTCAGAATCAAAATTGATCCTTAGCAAACAACAACATTAAGTCAATAAAGGAAATGTGTCTAAAAAAAGTAAGCATCTCATCTTAAGTGAGTTTTTCTTTTAGTCTTTCCATTTTTCTATCAACATTTTCGTCTTTTCATATTAATTCATTGAGATATTTGAATTGTATTACACCAAGTTATTCAACCTAAAAAGGGTAAGTGTTCAGATATTCTATTATAGAAAGTAATAGAGTGTTATTTATATTTAAAAGGTTCTAAAATAACACTGAAATATGCAAAAACAGCAGAAAAGGGGGGATAGGGTGGCAATTTACTCATTAATCGATTGCTAGCTCGACACATACATGCAAACCTCGCACTACGATACACTGATAATAACAGTGTAACACGATTGCTAAATCAGGGCTGAATTTGAACGTATCAAAACTGAAACCCAAGAAAAACTATAGATTGTTTAATCTATGATAAAGTAAAAACTCACATCTTCCAACACTATTTAATATATTTACACTTAAATTTTAATTATATACAATGGTAAATATATACAAAAGTTGTTAAATTGGCAATCGATTTTGCCCAGTTACACCGAATACCATCAGGCCCAAATGAAGACTCTTTGTCAGTCAGTCTCTGATCGCCAATTTAACAACTTTTGTATATATTTAATGTTGTATCATTACAATATAAGTGTAAATATAATAACTAGTGTTGGAAGACGTGAGTTTTTTTACTTTATCCTATGGTAAAACCAACATGTATAATGCTAATCAAGAAGTTATTGTTTAATCAAAATATAATGAATCAAGAAGTAAAATAATTGACAGATAGAAAGAAGTTTTTGTGTGCTGGATATTACTAGATCAATATTGATTCTGAATAATATTTTTTAGTTCTTATAGGTATATCAATCTCATCCAGGATTGACCTTATATCCTGCTTATTAATCATGTCGCAAATAAGTTAGTCACAGATTACAAAAATACAGTACTATTGTTAAAAGTTTACTTTTGGACAGCACTGTAAGTCATGCATGCTCTTACCTTCAATTTGTTTCAAAATTTTAAGATTTGAGTAAAAAAATTATTTTAAGACAATTTTAATACAAATGTATATTAAATTGGTTTATTTATTATGGCTGTTTTACTTTAGTCAATCCCAATTTATTGTATAAAAGTTAAACAGTAAAGATTGATTTTTCTAGCATAATCTGAAAGGGAGTAGAGATAAGATTTGTGAGTGTGATGAACAGTTTAGCATCATGACACACACATTAGCTGAAGCTATCTGATTTCCAGACATGCACCCACCATTATTCATTGTTCTGAACTCCTTTCCACTAGTAATATTTAGTCACAACAAACTGAAATCTTACGCTTCATAAATTTCTTTCTCTTCCATGAACACTGTCTAAGCCACTATTTGGCAAACCAAAATATTCTTCACTCTATATAAAACATACATGCTTTGAGTAGGGTCAACAAACCTATTAGAAATAAATAATTGTAAATGACTCTACCTAAGCCTATTACCATACATCATTAGATGTTAAAAGTTAATATTCTTTTTAAAACTGTTACTATATACAATTCACTATTACTGCATTAAAATTCAAATTAGCACTTTTTAATTGAAGTCATAAACTGAATAAACGAGAAACTTAAATAAATCTTCAGTATATAAACGTCAAAACTCACTCACTGACTTACTCATCACTAATTCTCCCACTTCCCAATTACTTAGGAGGCTGAAATTTGGTATTCTGGTTCTTTAGGCCTAAAATAGGAAAGTCTAATAGTTTTGTGAAGATTTTCCCACAATCTCTACCCTATACGTCTTCAAAGTTCCCATGTTAATCTTATGGGGAAATAATTTTATTTTGGATTCCAACATATGTTGTCTTAACTCTTAAGGTATAAACAGCAGCTGTTTTTATTTGAACCATTGAGCAAGTAAAGAAGCAAGCATAAAATAGTACACACACACACACACACACAATTTTTTTATACTGATGGATTATATGATGGTTTGTATATATATATTTGCACACGGATCTCGAAAACAGCACTAAGGAATTTCTTTAATTTGGAAATAACTAATTTCCGAGTAGAAAATAAGTTCTAGATAGGTCAAATGTTCACGAAAATTTGTGTTTTCTTGTAATATTAAGTATAAAAAATAAACATTTAACATTACGCTTATGGAGAATAAAATGTAAACAATACAAACCAAAACAGCTTTTTATAACAGTTTGATAGTTCTTGATTGAAGAAGGCGGGGAACAATATGTGAATAGAGGTTTTTCATAAATATTTATTTTATGTATGTAATAAATGTAAAATTATCAGGTTACAAAACAATTTGTAAAAACTTAAGGGTAACATAACTGTGCGAAATAAAAGCAGGAAAGAGTATTTCCAAAATCTTCTGTGTTTTGATAGAAAACGTATTCGTTATATTACTTGAAGCAACTGTAATAAACCAAATAATTGGTTTGAATTAAATTTCTCTTTTGCTTTTCAATCCTCCGTTTCTAACAAAATCAATTGATTACAGGCTAATAATAACTGTATGGATGGTTAAACAGTAAATGATCTGCTAAAACAATTGAGGTTGGCTAAAAGATGTTAAACGGCATTGCTCATTTGACAAACGCCGTAGCCGAGTGGTAGCGTGTCGGCCTCAAGAACTAAAGGTCGCGAGTTAAATGCCCACCACTAGGTGCGATACTTTTTGTTCAGTGCTATATTAATTATGGTGTATTAAATCTAAACCACTATACTACTTGTACTATACTAACCACTTATACTACTTGTCTTATTGTATACGAGCAAGGCTCGGTCACCAGGTACTGTACTATATATATATATATATATATTTGCACACGGATCTCGAAAAGGGCTCTAACGAAATTTTTTAAATTTTGGAAACAACTAATTTCCGAGTAGAAAATATGTTCTAGAAAGGTCTAATATCCAGGATAATTCCGGTTTTCTTGTAATATTAAGTTTAAAATCTTGACAGTTGATGATTGAATATGGTGGTGAACAATATGTGAATAGAGGTTTTGCATACACATTTATTTTATGTATAAATGAAAAATTATCAAATTACTAAACAATTTGTAAAAACTAAAGGGTAAAATAACTGTGCAAAATGAAAGCAGAGAAAAGTATTTCCAAAATATTTCGTGTTTTGATAGAAAACATATTCATTCTAATACTTGAAGCCACTGTAACAAACCAATTAATTGTTGTAAATTAAATTGCTCTTTGCTTTTCAATCCTCATTCCTTTACTAACCAGATCAGTTGATCACAGGCCAATAATAACTGTATGGATAATTAAATACTGTATAAGATCAGCTAAAATAATTAATTGAGGTTAGCCAAAAATCCTACAACTACGGCCTCAACTTTATATATATATATATATATATATATATATATAAAATAAAAATATATATACGTATATATTTTTTTATATAATTATTCATAAAAAATGATCAAATATACTTCTATGTATAATTTTGAATGCCCCTCCAAAAAAGGAAACCAGGAGGTCGAATCATGAACTTCTATCATGAAGTTCCTCTAACTTAACTGTGATCATGTAGAACATGTATACCTTACTTTTGCATAGGAAATTCGCTCAAAATTTTGATGAAAATAATACTTTCTCCTTATATCTTTATAGGTGAAAGGCAGTAAAAACCTTATGTTGATATGTATAAAATAGCACAAAAATCTATTAAAAATTTGGTGAAGTTATGCACTTTAGGGTAAGTTTAGCAAAGTATAGTGAATATTATGATAGGATAACCATTATTATGATTAGAGGCTCAATGCCATTATGACAGGACTGAGTCAGATTTCTTGTACTTATACACTTATCTGGTATGGATGTAATCATATAAAATATTGGATTTTAATACAATTATTTATCTCTGGTAATATGTATCTCCAACCTAGGTGGTGCTTGAGTCGTAACTTTACATGACAGTCCGAGGTAGGATACTTTTAATATCCACATAATCCGGATGCAGGAACAAAAAAACATATTAATTGGTAAAAAAATTATATATATAGCAAAATAAATACATGCATCAACAGATAAATTCACTCTGAAATCATACATTTTTACTTTCTCCCCTTATACATAGTATATAGAGAAAGTTACATAGTAAATGGAGTTTTCGTCAAAATTTTCGAATTTGAGTTGAGAGTAGATATATCCGTTTTGGGGTTCCCTGAATTCAAAAAAGTGGGTTTCAACGTGATGTCTGACCGTCCGTGTTTCTGACTGTCTGTGTGTGTGCCTGGATGTGTACAGAGCCACAGCCTACCCCGTTTGTCCGATTTAGATCAAACTTGGCATGTATGTGTATATTCACCATATATTCAGGCATTATTTTCATTTTTTTGAATTTTGGATTTTTAAGGGTAGTTCACCCCTAAAAATATGAAAAATACAAATTTCTCAAAAACGGCTCTAACTATTTTGATTAAAATTTCATAGTTCATAGTGCACAGAGTACTAAATAATTTGACACCACCCGCATGTCTGTACTGTAAACCTGACAGTTCAAAAGTTACAGGCTTTTAAATGTTGAAAAATCAAATAACGACTTTGCCAGTTCTAGGGTTAAGAGGGCATTTTGTACCTCAAAATAGGGTTTTTATTACCTAATTCATTGAAAAAATAAATTTTTACTAAGTCCAATGTGAATGAAACAAGTAAAAAAACATTCAATTAATTTAAATAATGTGAAATTGAATTTTCTTTTAATTTTTTTCTCTTTTTATGTATTTTAGTTAGGTATCACATATTGGATATTAGAGCTGGCTAGCTCCCACAGCAGGGACGTCTCATTCCACTTTGGATAAAACCATCAATCCATCATGTCTAATAGATCGCAAATACCCATTAACAGAAGTTTCTTAAAATCATCAAAACTATATAGTATCAAATCAGAATACAGTAGAACTCCAATTATCCGAATTAATGGGGACCGGGGCCCATTCGGATAATCAGAGTTTTTTTTTTTAATTGCCATTAGAGAGAAAAAAAGCTACGTTTTGATATTGCACTATTTTTTTATTGAATTAAATGTAAGAAAGATGATATTTTTACATGTTTTAAATATAAATAAAATGTACGTACAAGTTTAGAAATAAAAATCAGTGCTTTTTAAACATCTCCGTCAATGTAAGCTGTTTTGCGGTCTTCATCCGTTTTCGGGCAGCCAGGTCACGCATTCGCTTGACGGTGAGCAGTTGCAAGTGGTCACATTCGGGCTTCGCGGGGGGAGGAATAATAGCGCTCTTAGACTTTTTTGGACAAATTTTTTTCTGAAAGTGATTCGGATAATCAGCGATTCGGATAGTCGGAGTTCGGATAATTGGAGTTCTACTGTACTAGTTTTAAATAAATGCAGATTTTTAAAGTGAACAATTTATAGGTGTTGTAGTACTCTGAATAAAAAAATGGATTTTTAACATGATGTCTGTCTGCGTATACACACCCATATGTGTGTGTATGTGTGTGTGTGTGTGTGTGTGTGTGTGTGTGTGTGTGTGTGTCTGAATGTGTACAGAGCCACAGACTAAATCTAAATCGGACCAATGGGGTGGTCCAATTTTTAGATGAAATTTAGATTCGCCGTATCTCCAGGCTTTTCTTTCATTTTTGAATTTTTTATTTTTAAAGGTAGTTCACCCCTACAATTATCATAAATTGTCAAAAATCTAAATTTCTCTAAAATGGCTCCAACAATTTCGGTTAAAATCTTATCTTTTACTGTGCATAGAGTAAAAAAAATATGACACCACCCTCAAGTCTGTAAAAATGTCAGTCCAAAAATTATGAGCTTTTAAGTGTTTCCACAAAATTGATAAAAGTAAAGTATAATGTGACTACCACCATTGAAACCATCTTAAAAAACTAAACAAATTATTATCTTGAAATATTTGACAACGACTAACAGTTGCAGAGAAAATTTGAATTTACAGTCCATGTTAAACGCAGTACGTTGTCTGAGAGCATGCAGTGTTATTCTTATGGAGAATATTTAAAAACCAATTTCTTTCTTATTTTCCTACCGTTTTTATGAAACTTGGTATGCAGTGTAAGATCACATCACCCAACAAAACCAACTCAAAAAGCTTTGTATTACCAGTGGGTATGGGGGTTTCACCCATCCTAGTACAATTCAAACAATTAATTTAACATTGTCTCTCTTGTTTTTATTTTCAGAAATGGGATGATTATTTTTGAAACAATAAATTATTAAATGATATTAAGATAAACTCTGAAGAACATGATAGTTTTATTACAGATTGTCTTTTTAATTTTACTTAAGGGAGAAAGGAAAAAGTATGTGTCAGTCTACTGATACCGTTTATTTTAGGTAATATTTCAGTACTCACATAAATTTAATTAATACTATAACATATTAATAATAATAATGAGTTTAATTCTTCTATAATATACATACATATTTACAAAAGAAATATAAATAGCTAGCAGCTATGCTGTCATATTTTGTAGTAATTGACAAATGAAAGTAGAAAAGAAATATTATAACTATTTGTAGAATCTAATATTAGTAAAAATAACAAATATCACAAATGCTAAAAAGGATGTTTAACAGTTGATATCAAGGTAAAAACTTATAATGCAGCTCTATGTTGCGTCTTGAATAAATAAACCGTATTAATAAAAAACCAATATACTAGCTTTTCTATTAGGTTTTAAATTACTCTATATCAGCATTTAATTTGTTTCATAATTTTTCACAACATAATTATAATTTATAACATTTATAATTTTTCTGATAATTAATTATGTTAGCTAGTTAGGCTTTTCTTGTAATAGAATATGGTATTAAAGAGAGATACAAAGTACAATATTTACCGCGAATATTAAGTTGAATGTGAAGAGAAGATATTTGATGATGTTCATTCCGATCTCCATAACTAAGCTGTTGGTCCTACCAGGTGTAAATGGAAACTGTCGACATTCATAACTGGCGCTCCAAGTTCGGCATGAAACTCGGCTGTGATTGGCTGATAGATGGTTGCATAGCAACCCACCTTAGCCACAACAGAGCAATCGGTTAACAGCTGATTAATATCCTTTTATTGTTAGTATATGTAATATTTTTAATTATGATTGAGTGTACTTTATGTTTCTTCATACCAGAGGCAAAAGTTTTATTAGTGTAGTATTTAGTAGTGTGTAGTTCCAAAGTAATTTTACTATTTTTCAGTACACTGCATATCCTTGAAAAGATAAACCAAACAAGCTTTTGATTTACCTTCTTTTCAGAATTTTATTTATTTATTTTCAGAATTCTTACAATCAAAGCGTTTTTTGTGTCAATATATAGACAGTTTATTTACCAAAAAAATCAACTCTTTCTTTAGAGTTAAAGCTGCTATAACAAAGGATATTTAACAATAAGTTAATTTATAAATTTTGATAGTTTAGGTTTGAGTTAACATCTTCCTGATTTAGTTATTGCTATAAAAATGAGTTTAAAGAATTTCAATAGATTTCTGTAATTGTTACTGAAATTTGTTTTCAAAGTGGCTTCTTTCAAACCAAATACATCCCAAGATTCAAATAAAAATACTGGTATTGAGCTTCTTGCTGTAAAAATTAATAAACCATTTACAACCACACTTTTAATTACAATTTCTTTGAAGTATTCTGAGGTTGGCTGATGAAGTTTTTGTTTTTCCTCATTAACTTTATCTGCTTAATTTTTCTTAATTTCAAATCTTATATGGTCGAATCTAATATACCCTCAGGCCTACTGTTCTTTTGTGAATTTGTTTATACAGTACCGATAGCTATAATATCACATCTCTGGGAACATTTTTAATGATCTTATAATGAACTATAAAAAGGCCTTTGTTCTTCGTTAATCAGCTGCAATTTTTCTAACAGAATGGTACCTATGGTTTCGCAGTAGCTCTCGAAATGAGCAGAACCAAAGGATATGAGGAACCAAAGGATGACAATGTCTCATTGCGCCCTTTGCGCTCGGATGAGTTTTTATAACTTTTCCTGTGCACTCGGATGTCCAGCTGTACTGGTCGTCACCATTTTCTCGCCGAAGTCGAATTAATTTTAACATGAGCTGTCCTCGCCGCACGGATGGCCAGTGGCCAGTGGTACTGGACGAGATTGAATCCGAGTTACGCTCGGAAGGCCAGCAGTACTGGCCACTAAATATAATCATCTGTTTCTATTGTGAATATTATGTGCTAGGTTTGGGATGTGCTGCAGTCTTTCGGGAAACTAATTAACTAGCAATCAGATGAATTACCGCTGTTAAAACCAGACATGTGTTGGTATTTTCCCACCAGCTCGGAATTATTTTTGTGTCAAACCTGGTTCGTTTACAACAATGTTTGTAAGGACAATAAAAAGCAAACAACGAGCGAAAATAAATAATAATGTCAATACAACATTTATCTATTTCACAATAAAATAATATGACGAAACATTTTCGTCATACTCCTCCAATAATTGCCTCAAGTCATCCGAATTTAAACTATTATTTATTGTTATGTTTACATTTATTATCTACTGTGGTTACTACTAAAATAAATAATGAATCTAAATATATTAAAACAAAGTCGTGTTGGTTACGCTCATTATAACTCGAAAATGGTTGGACCGATTTTAATGATCTTTGATTTTTCGGATTCGTCTCTACTCCGGTCATGATACTTGATACTTGATACTTGTTTCCTTGATCTTTGACCCATGACTGGGATAGATTGCGTCACAAACTAAAACTAATATTTAATAAAAACTTAAATATTAGTTTAGAATATGCTTTAGGCATATTCAGTTTCCATATATTCAATTAGTTTAAATTTTATAGCGTTTTAAATTTCTAATGTTAACCTTAAGGGAAATAAGTTTGTTTATAAATTATCTACAATCTAAACATTTGATTTTTAAAGCCACAGCTGTTGGTTTTCTCCCTTTAGCAATGCGATTTGCTACTCAATGCCTTCTGTATCAATAATCAATTTTAAAATATAAAGTAGGCCTAAAAAAATACTGTACAAAATGAACAATTTATAATTGCCAAGTTTGATACTTTACAGTTTTGGAGGTTTATGTACCTATTTTTTATTTCGTGTCCAAATAAATGTCATCTGTTAATAAGAGTCATAGTTAAAAATTACATATTTGGAAGTTTTGTCATGAAAATTGGTACATTTACGTAAAATTTCATGGAGAAGCTAATTTGTAGCTTAATTGGGTTTCTCCCTCTGAGGCCCAAAAAGGATCCCATACTACAAACTTATTCAGTTAAAAGCGACTTGAGAAGCCGAGTTATATGAGAAAAAAGACCGTACTACTCAAAGTTTAAGGCTCAGAATCGCTTGTTATCTTGCCGATCTGCAATTTCAATGACAACTGGCAAGAGACCAGTCATCCAGCGGCTCATTCATCTGAATTTGGAATCAAAACGTACTTATGTTTGAAATCCACTATGCTTTGTTTCATCCAATACTATAATACGAGCAAGCTTATATATTGTTTTGTTTTATGAATGTTCACTATTAGGGCTACTATGGTATTCATTTATAAAATAATATATATATATATATTTGCACACGGATCTCGAAAACGGCACTGAGGAATTTCTTTAAATTTTGGAAATAACTAATTTCCCAGTAGAAAATAAGTTCTAGATAGGTCTAATGTCCAGGAAAATTCGTGTTTTCTTGTGATATGAAGTTTAAAATCTAAAAATTTAACATTACGCTTATGGAGAATCAAATGTAAACAATTTTTTTTATAACTTTATTTATTTCACAATCTGTTAAAAGGATAACGATAAGTAAAAATTATGTAACTGAAATGTGACATGAACTATGCGTCACCCAGTGGTGACACAAAAATTTTATTGTTAAAATCGTAGAGGAAGATCCAGGACTGAACAACGCTTAAGTCTATTCACTGTTTCACTGTTGTCAAGTAAATTTAGAGCAAGGTAGTTGGGATGATTTTCTAGTTTGGTCAGATATTTACTGCTGAAGCGGCGAATTTCCTCTTTGACAGAGAGTAATTTTAAATCATCATGCAGTGTCTTGTTTGATACGAACCAAGGAGCTTGGGTTACTTTTCTCAAGACCTTTGATTGGAACCTCTGTATAATTTCGATGTTTGAATTACTGGCAGTACTCCAAAGCTGCAATCCATATGTCCAAATTGGTTTTAAAATAACTTTGTAAATTAAGAGTTTGTTTTCAAGAGACAATTTGTAACCCAAAATCCAGTTAAGATTATTTAATTTTAAGTTTATTTGTAGTCTTTTATTCCATACATGTGATCGCCACGTGAGTTTAGAGTCAAGGTGAAGACCGAGGTATTTCACACTTTCCACCTGGGGCAATAAAACGCCATTAAGGGTCACTTGTGGGCATATGTTTCGTCTTAACGTGAAAGTTATGTGGTGTGATTTTGCTTCATTTACTCTAATGCTCCATTTTTTAAGCCACAACTCAAGACAACTTAGTCCAATTTGAAGGTTAAGTGAAGCAAGCACATTATTCATATGAGTAGCTAGAATAGCAGTATCGTCAGCAAATGTAGCTATGGTAGTTTCTGGTACCGTAGGAATGTCTGCAGTGAATATCGAATAGAGAATCGGACCTAGAACACTTCCTTGAGGAACTCCTGAATTAATCTCAAAAAGATTTGTATGGACGTCCAAAAATTTAATTTGAAAAAATCGATGGGCCAAGTAAGATTTTAGTATGTTGAAATAAGAATGAGGAAGAGAGCGTTTCAGTTTGTAGAGTAGTCCCGGATGCCAAACCTTGTCAAAAGCTTGTTTGACGTCAATGAAAGCGGCAGAGCAAAACGTCTTCTTTTCAAGCGAGTCTCTGACAATGTTAACAACCCTGTGAACTTGTTCAGTAGTAGAGTGGCATTTTCTGAACCCAAATTGATGGTCGGGAATCAAGTTTATGTCTTCAAGTACTGGTTGCATCCTCTTCAGAAAAAGTTTCTCAAATATCTTTGAAAGCAATGTAAGTAAGCTTATGGGACGATATGAAGAAACGTCATGAAGCGGTTTACCGGGCTTGGGAACAAAGACAATTTGGGCTATTCCAGTGGCAGGGGAAGTACTCAAGACGCAAAACAGCGTTGAAAATAAATTTGGTACATGGTCAAAATTATAATACAGTTTAATGAAAAACTGCCTACTCACAGCGTTCCCCGCAGCAGCAACCCTGCGTACTCTTACCCATGTTATTTTTGTGGAGAATAGGCAAACACCTCTTAGTTATTACAGATATTAATCAAACCTATCATATATCGTTATTGATTTGTGATTTTGCTGAGTACTTAGGTCTAATGCGACGGAGGATTTTTAAGGTTAAATTCCTAATAACTCTAACAAATCGTGAAAAATCAAAATTTCTCAAAAATGGTTATAACGATTTTGATTAAAATTTTATAGTTTATAGTGCACAGATTACTAAATAATATGAAACCACCTGCATGTCTGTAAAAATATGGTTCAAAAGTTATGGACTTTGAAATGTCAAAAATCATTTTTTAATTTTCAGCTAATCAATGAAGGTAGAGAATAATTGAACTATCAACATTGAAACCAGCTTAAAAACTATACAAATTAATAACTTGAATTATTTGCCTACGACTATCAGGTCCAGAGAAAAGTTAATTTTAGTGTCCATGATAAATGCAGTACGTTGTTTGAGAGTGTCCAATGTTATTCTTATGGAGAACCAAATAAATAAATATGGAATAAATTTCCGATTTATAGTTCTTTTATATTTTTGACAAATAATTTTGGGTTTGGTGGTCCGTTAAACGGTAATATCGACAAATGGTCATGCTTAATATCATCGAAAGCATTTTCCATATCAAGGAACAACACACACACTAGTCTTATTATTATTTCTTCTTTTTAGCGAATTTCTCATAGGGAAGAAGCTATTACCAGAGAGGAACGGATTATAAGGAGAGACAGCACCTTATGGGACTTAGTGAAGACGATAAAATCTCAGGACAAGTGTTGCTGTCTGATGGATCTAGCGGTGAACTAGGTCTCTCTAACACCGTCAGGTGTATATTAAATCATTTGCGACACTAGCGCCTTCTAAGGATGGCGGTACCAACTACGTCAATTGGCGGTACGATGTACCGTCTTCATCCTTAACATGGGGGTGCACAATCTACCTTACTATCCGTTCATCTATGCTATTACCGTAGTTCTCATGGCAAGAGTTAAGCCCGGGACGATGTTATTTTGTCTTCTTTATGTCCCCAGAGTCCAAAAACAATAGTCGTTAATATATATATATATATATAATCAGCTGTTGTATATCTTTCCTATAAAAGCCATACAATTAGGTTTTGTTTGTTTTTAGGTTGGATTAGAAAAATTGTGAATCAATCCACTCAGATTTATTTGTTTTTTGGGAATGTTTTTAATATGTTTTATCTTTTCAGTATTGTTATTAACTATGACGTGACCCAGAATGTCTAATTTTTCACAACGAAGTCGTAATGCTATTCGACTTAAGAACATAGCCAATCTGAAAGTTAACACGTATTTATTTACTGTTAGGCGAGACGAAGTTCGACGGGTCAGCTCGTATATATATATATATGTGTGTGTGTGTGTGTCTGTGTGAACACGATAACTCTTGTAAACATGGTCTGATCAAGACCAAATTTGGTAGAAACGTGTATTCCTACATTTGCTCGGACGAGTTCGTAAACCAGAAATATCGGTCAATCGGAACTGGTAGTTTGGGGGGGTTTTGTTGGGGTTTTTTGTGTTTTTCATATTTATGTTAAAACGTTTTAGATTTCATCTTTCACCATTAGAATCAGCTTAAAAAACCTCACAAATTAGTTTCTTAAAGTTTTTCTATATCTCCAGCGGTTACCGAGATATTAAAAAATCTAAACACAGTACATTGTGTTTTGAGGCTCAAATATTAATCTTATATGGAGGATAAGGAAAATTTTAAATTTCCCATAATCAATATTTTTGGATACAACTTTATATTTAGCTTCATGTGGTTGAGGTTCATCCATATTTATCTATCATGGCAGCTAACCTGCATACTTTTTTTCCCATGGCAATCATATAGGGAATTAGGTAAACTCCTTTATTTATGGACAGATGTTGACGAAACTTGGTATAATTAGTCATAATAAAAATTGTTTATGCTAGTAATTCCTACTTTCAGTGTTCCTCACAGGGGCTAACCTGCATACTCCTTTTCCATGTTAATCATATGGAAAATAGGAAAACTCCTTTATTTATGGACAGATGATAAAAATTTGTACAAATTTTCAAAATAAAAATTGTTTATCCTATAAATGCCTACTTTCAGTGTTCCTCACAGCGGCAAACCTACATATTCGTTATCATGTTAATCTCATGAAGAATAGGCAAATAACTAAATCATATATTTATTGACAGATTAAACTTGACATATAACAATATTACATTATTGGTTTGGAAATTCGCTGAGTCCGCAGGTCTGCCGCGACGCGGAAATTTTTGTAAGCTGTTCTTAATCACAACACAATTGAACACTTTGAATTTAATAGAGTCGTTATGCTTGGAATAAATGTGTTTTTTAAAATATTCTCCTAAGCACCAAACTTTGATCACTGTTACGGAGAATAATTGGCCTGCAATCGCTTATATTTTATGAATCACTATACCTTTGTATAAGTTTTAAGAACTGCAAAATAGTTCTTACATTTTTAAATAGTTTCGAAAAAATATTAAAATGAAAATGTCTTTGCCCTGGTGGTTCCATCAGACCAAAATTTGAAACGGAAGTGTGTCATGTTTCCCCCTAAGTCCGTGAAAAACAAAATTTCTAAAATGGCTTTAAAGGATTTACTTGATTGTGACTTCTGTATGTAGATGCTAATTTTGTAAGTTACATTGAAGAAACTCTGCATTTTTGTACTAAATATGATCACACAATATATGACACCACCTGTATGTATGTAAATAACCGTTCAAATAAATATGTTGTTAAATGGCAAACTAATGATTTTTTTGATTTTCTGTCTAAACAATTAACGTAATGTATGTATATATGTTTTAACCTTGTGCTATTGACCTGATCCACTCATCAGTACGGCCGAACGTAGCCAACTGTATAAGTAAAAAGAAAGAGAGAGGAAAAAAGATAGTAATGTCAAATTATTGTCGTCTGCAGAATTCTGTTGTTTACAAATCTTAGAATCTCAAAAGGATTATTATTTTGTGATTGAAATCTTGAATGTTTATCTCACTTTCACAAGATGACGATTAGATTTTAACAAACTACAGTGGGTAAGCTATAGATTTAGGATTTAATTTGCATGTGCAGGGTAACATTTAATTCCATGTGCATTAAGTAAGAACATGACTATTGATAACTGTTTCAGTTCTGATTTTGAATTGTATTACTTACACATAGTTACAGATAAAATTTGAAACTTTTATTGAAAACATGTTGATATTTTAATTTGTAATGTTTTCTCAGATACCTTATCTTCACATCTACCAATAAAGTTGTCCTAAATCAAATGTTCCTAACACTTCCCTAATACATGTTTAAAACTTACCTTAAAATGCTAATTTACCTCCCATGTTTTAGTAAGTCTTTTAGCTTGGAAAAAATAAAAAGTAAACTCTTTATCCAAAAAGATTTAGATATAATTTAATGTTAAACATTTTGCAGTAACAAGCCTAATAATTTCATTAATGTTCTGCCTAATTTAATTCCTTTTCTGAATTTCTCAAAATAAGTTGGTTTCTTTTTTGATTTTGATGTGGTGAAATTTTGTGGAAAGCTTTAAGTTCATAACACACCTCAAAATTTTGGCTCAATTTTGATTTATATTTCAAGATCAGAGTTATTACTACAAGGGATTTAGCACGTATTGATAGACTTTTTGGGATTTATTTTTTGATGTTCATAGGACAACAACTCTGGTACCTAATGCAAATATTGCATTAGGTAGGTAAGTATTTTAATGAGAATTTTCTTTTTATTTTAGGCCCTACCATCGTCGATGAATACAGAATAATTAAAGAATGTGGAAATTTTGAGTGCTGTTAAAAACTTAGCCCTCCACAAAATTTCACTGTATCAAAACCAAACGGTGGCAACGTCCTGTAATCCAGCTACTTGGAGGTTACGAATTGTGGATAATTGTGAGTGATGGTCGGTGGGTGTAGTGTTCTCTTGTGTGGATAAACGTCCGCATTATTTAATACTACGTTAATCCACAAAGGCCATCCTCATAATTAGACCAATTCGTAATTCAGAGGCTGTGGTTCGGATTCCACGTTAAACCGCAGTCCCTCAGTTGCCTTTGGCTGTTGGACTATTAGTTGGGCTACAGTCCTGTCTAAGGAATATGTCAGCCTTAGTCAGTAACAAGACTACAAGATCGCGCCACAATCATCCTACAGTCAATTCTCATTTATACTTGGCTTAAAATACCTACCTGCTTAGGTTGCCATTTCAATAATCCAATCGAATAATCGAAACCAACTTATTTTGAGAGATTCAGAATTGGCACACCAGTTGGCTTTCAAATCAAAAATTTCCCACAGGATTAAATCTTAAGTAATCAATGATTCAACTCAACTGCCAGTCACAGAATATTCAGAGAACACTGTTGAATCAAAGTGTCAGCTGTGATATAAAGTAAGTAAGATGATTGAAAATTAGTGCTCAAGTTTTTATTAAAATTGAACCTATTTTTCGATCTCTGTGCTGCCAAGGGGTAAAAATGAACGATTTATTGTTTATTTCATACCTTTTCAGTAATACTCTAATGTTTATAGCTCTTTAAAATGTTTTAATAATTAACGTTTGCTAGCTAACCTCTTTCTTTGTTTTTGTTTACCTTTAATTAAATTCCCAAATGTCATACACTGAAGTTTCTCCAAACGAAGTGGAAACGATCACTCTACACAATATCGTTAATGAACATAACTATAGTCATAAAAGGGAAACCTTGTCTTGCTTCGACAAAGATCAGCTAAACTCTTATGTGAATGCATGGCAAACTATTTCATTTAGTCCCCACAAGAGAGGTTCAAGCTCAACAGTCAATTAAAGTTCCAAAAAACCTCGTAAAAATGTGCAAGGGTTTTCGTTGAAAACCAATAACAGTTTCTATCCTCTGAGTACTACAATGATAATGTCTGGCGTTGAACCCACTATCCCCTCCGGTGAACCTAATCCTTCACCTAGTTTCATTCCAAATGTAACGAATGTAAAAAGCATGGTGTCAGTGATTGAATCTGTGTTTTTAAGTAAGGATTACACTTACAGATGTTTAGGCCAAAACAAAATCAAACTGAACCGAGCGACGGTTGACGCCTACCGCACAATAATCCGCAAACTAACTGAAATGAAAGCTGAATTCCACACTTATCAACTTGCGCAAAAAAAAAGCGTATCATGTAGTTTTGAAGCGCATGCATAATTCAACCGATATCACAGGCATAAAGATCGCCATTGAAGAACAAGGTTTTAAAGTCCGTAATGTCACTAATGTCAAACAGTACAAAACGAAAACTCCCTTGTCGTTGTTTTTTGTCGATCTCGAACCACAATCAAACAACAAAGACATCTATAAACTAGAGCACCTCTTAAATTCCAAAATTTGTTTTGAACCCCCACACAAGAAACCGGAAATCGTGCAGTGCAAAAAATGCCGAAGCTACGGTCATACTAAATTGTACTACTGGCATACACCAAGATGTGTGAAATGTGGCCAGGAGCATCCAATACAATCATGTACCAAGCCAACCGAATCATCGCCCACGTGTGCACTTTGTGCCGGGTACCATCCTACGAACTATAAAGGATGTAATGTATATAGGAACTTAAAGCACAAAACATTTACTTCTTTGAGAAGTAAAGTAATGCAGGTCACTCCTTCTAAACAAGTTGACAGAATACGTAGTGAATACGTTTGAATACGTAGTGTACCAGTACCCAAGACATCTGATGAAAATACAAGACTAGTATCTAATAGTCGTTCCTATGCACAAGTGGCGTCATCAACGATTGCACATCCACCTATAAACCGTGAAAACTGCAGTGATCTGAACCTAACTTTACAATCTTTCTTTGATAGGTTTGAAAAACTCATGTTACAGCAGTCCCAACAAATAGGTACACTTCTAAGCCTACTAACCACTGTTGTGTCCAAGTTAAAATGAACCAGTTCCTGTGATTTGCTCTCTGGAATGCCAATGGCTTGATTAAACATAATCAAGAATTGCAAGCCTTTATTTCTCAAAACAAAATTGACGCAATGCTTATTTCTGAAACTCACTTTACTGATTTTAGTTATTTTAAAATTCCAAATTTCACTTTGTACGACACAAACCACCCAGACAATACTGCCCACGGAGGTAGTGCTATATTAATTAAAAACTCCATAGCTCATTATGAACTGCCCAAGTATCGATACAACCATATTCCAGCAACTACTTTTGTGATGCAGGATCGATCTGGGTAGCTTACCTTGTCTGCAATACACAGCCCTCCTCGACATAATCTCAGAAACTAAAACTTTACAGAATTTTTCAACACACTAGGACCTAGATTTATAGCAGGAGGAGACTACAATGCAAAACACCCAATGTGGGTTTCAAGAATCGCTAATCCAAGAGGTCGTCAACTGTTAGGTACTATCACCGACAACAACTTGCAGTATATATATCGACTGGTGAACCAAGGTTTTGGCCTACAGACCCTCGGAAAATTCCTGACCTGCTGGACTTTTTCATTGCAAAGGGCATTTCTCATAGCTTCATTGACGTGTCTGGAAGCCTGGATTTGTCTTCAGATCATTTTCTAATTATTGCTACCTTAAGTTCTTCCATTATACTCAAAGAGAAACCATTGAAACTTTTTAATAAAGATTGGAATGTTTTTCGTGCAAAAGTAAATGAGGACTTGTCTCTAAATATACCTCTAAAGACTCCAGACGACATAGATGATGCTGTTGAGCATTTCAATTGTGTCATTCAAAATTCTTGTTGGAAATCGACCCTTGTTGCACAAGAAAATACGCTTAACAAAATTGCATGCAACTATCCTTTGCATATTAAACGTAAAATATTTGAAAAAAAGAAGACTTAGAAGAATTTGGCAGTGATCAAGAAATGTAAGAGACAAAAACAACTTCAACAGAGCGTCACAAAATCTCAAGAGGGAGCTGAAGAACATAAAAAATGAATGGTTCCTCAACTACTCGGCAAATTTATCTCCAACTGTAGCAACAGATTATTCTCTGTGGAAAGCGACTAGAGGAATGAAACAACCAACAACTCCAGTACCTCCTATTGCTAAGCCAAATGGTTCTTGGGCAAGAAGCAATACCAAAAAATCTGAAGTATTTGCGAGCCATTTATCGGCATTGTTTACTCCAAATCCAAGCCCTAACCACCTTGACGAAATCCAGGAATTCATTGACTCTCCAAACAAACTGTCACCACCAATAGTGACTTTTACCCCCTCTGAGATCACTGGATTTATAATACGTTTAAAACTTTTTAAAGCTCCTGGTTACAACTTGATCACAGGAAAGGGGTTAAAGGAGCTCCCTAGAAAAGCTGTTCTGTATTTGACTGTGATTTTTGACTCAATACTACGAGTCGAGTATTATCCAGCTCAATGGAAGATTTCAGGGATTATAATGATAGCTAAGCCAGGAAAACCTCCCAATCAAGCAAGCTCTTATAGACCAATTAGTCTTCTTCGATTGTGTCAAAACTCTTTGAGAGGCTTTTCTTGAATCGTCTTCTTGTTGAAGTAGAGGAAAGAGATCTATCCCAAATCATCAATTTGGATTCTGAAGGGAACATTCTACTATCGAGCACGTGCACCGAGTAACTAACATCATTAAGGAAAATCTTGAGACCAAGAAATATTGCTCTGCTGTTTTTATACATGTTAGTCAAGTCTTCGACAGGGTTTGGCATCTCGGCCTGTTATACAAACTCAAATTTCATCTTCCTCATTCTTACTACATGTTGATCAAGTCATACTTACCTGAGCAATATTTCAGGGTAAAATTAGGAGATAGTGTCGCAAATCTGCATCCCATCCAAGCAGGAGTACCCCAAGGAAGCCTGCTAGGTCCTGTGTTATACACGCTGTTCACTGCGGACCCACCTGAAAATCCTAGTGTCTGTGTACCTTTGCAGACGACACAGCCATATTATCATCTCATCAAGATCCCTTAATGGCCTCTGTGAATCTTCAAGGTGCTCTAAACAACCTATCTGAATGGCAACAGAAATGGAGGGTTAAAGTTAATGAAACAAAATCTGTTCACATAGTATTTACCACAAGATTTGGCAATGTCCCCCAATGACACTAAATATAACAATAACATTAATATTCCTCAATCACATGAGGTAAAATATCTAGGCATTACTCTCGATGAGAGACTTACTTGGAAGAAGCACATTTGGAATAAAAGAATGTCCCTTTATACAAAATTAAGAAATCTTTCCTGGCTTTTAAACAAAAAATCTAAATTAACAGTTGAGAATAAATTGTTACCATATAACATCATTCTTAAACCTGTATGGAGTTCAACTGTGGGGGGCTTCTAGTGTTTCCAATATAGAATTCATCCAAAGATTTCAATCAAAAGTGCTTCGACAAATCCTCCAAGCCCCTTGGTTTGTTAGTAATAAAAACATTCACAATGACTGTGGCGTCCCCACAATCAAAAAAGAAATTAAAAGATTCAGCATGAAATACCGCAAAAAGCTGGAAAAACATCCCAACTTCTTGGCAGTTAATCTATTGGACAATAGCAATGCTACTATAGACTTAAGAGGACCCATGTCTTAGATGTTCACTTACGTTTTGTTTAAGTGTCATATCTTTTGTGTGCATGTGTTTTTTTAAAATCATTTGCGTTGTAACGCAACCTTTACTTTAAATTAATTTAAAATGTATTTTAACTCATGTTTTGTACCATTCCTCAAATTTGCTTAATGTTCTAAATAAAATTAGAAAAAAAACTCAACTGCCAAAAATCATATGATTTCAAAACTTTTCTCGTGAACTTTCCTTTGTATTTATTTATGTTATATTGTTTTATGTACACATTACCTTCTTAGCTTGAAAACATATTATATTAAGAATGAAAAAATTAGGATAAACATAAACAGACATAGGCTACTAATTTACTACACAAATCTACATTAATTAAAATACTACCCCCGTCGCAGCAGACCTGCGTACTCAGCGAATTTCCAAATCAATAATATAATAATAATAATAATATATGGCAAGTTTTATAAACATCTGTCCATAAACGTGGGAATTATTTGCTTATTCTCCATAAGATTAACATGGCAAAGAGTGTGCAGGTTTGCTGCTATGAGGAACACTGAAATTAGGCATTTCTACAATAAATAATTTTTATCTTAACATTTATACCAACTTTCATCAACATCTGTCCATAAATAAAGGAGTTTGCCTTATCCCTTTATGATTATTATGGGAAAAGAGTATGCAGGTTTGCTGCCATGATAAACACATAAACTATGATTTTTGAGCATAAATGGATAGATCTCAACCACATGAAGCTAAATATAAAGTTTTATCCAAAAATATTCATTAATATGGGAAATATTTATTTTTCCCTATCCTCCATAAGATTAACATTGGAGCCCCACAATACAACGTACTGTGTTTAGATCTTTTAATATCTCGGTAACCGTTGGAGATAGAGAAAAACTTTAAGGAACTTAATTGTGTAGTTTTTTAAGCTGAATGCAATGGTGAAATATAAAATTAGAAATTTTTAAAAACTACATGTGAAAAACGCAAAAAAACCCATTTTGGGGTACAAAACCCCCCCAAACTACCCGTTCCCATTGACCGATATGTCTGGTTAACAAACTCGTCCGAGCATGTGTAGGAATACACGTCTCTACCAAATTTTGTCTCGATCGGACCATTTTTACGAGAGTTATCGTATATATAAAAATTTTAACGACTATTGTTTTTGGACTCTGGGCACCTAAAGAAGAAAAAATAACATGGTCCCGGGCTTAAGTCTCACCATGAGACCTACGGTAATAGCTTCTTCCCTATGGGAAATTCGCTAAAAAGGGTAATATATATATACATACATACATATAGATATATATATATATATATATGAAAAAATATATGTTAAAATATATGTAAAAGAATCCATCAAATTTTATGATAGTCAGACAATAATTGCGGCCGTTATCGTGTCGACAGATATATATATATATATATATAATATAACGGCCGCAATTATTGTCTGATAATCATAAAATTTGATGGATTCTTTTTTTCTACAATAACTTGTACAAGATTGTTGGGCAACACAATCGGATTACATTAACTACACTTTTGGGGGGTTTTGTTCCCTGAAAATAGGGTTTTCAATTTATTTATGCATATTTTTTAAAATCTAATTTTCCTTTTACCAATGGACTCAGCTCAAAAAATACACTGTTTAAAATTTTGAATCATGACTCTAGCTAGGTCAATTGGTTACTTACATGTAAACACAGTATCAATCAATATAAATCAAGAGTATAAATCAATAGTAGAATCACAGAGGACCCTTCTATAGTCACTGGTAGAATAGTATCAATAGTTTAATTTAATAACTCACTTATTTACTTGAATATTCTTATAAAATTTCGTATGCAAGATAATCTAGTTAAGTTTTATCAATACATCCATAAAAGCCCCAAATTTAATGTTTCTCATGGCAGCAAACCGGCAAAATGGCATTCATTGCAATTCTTACGGAAGATAGATAAATTGGTATAGCTCGCTTAGTGACTGACATAATTTGATAAAATATTATATATGTTTTTACATAGAGAACCGTCTTAATATATGCATATTTCCATGCAAAACAACCCTTATTGCAACAAACCTGCATACTCATTACTATTCAATTACTATGATGGGAATACTGTAATATAAGTTCTGTGAAATTTTCTTAACTCTGCCAGCATGCTGTGTGCAATCTCATTTCATTTTATGTAAAATGAGAATCACTGTTGATATGGATATGTTTTAGCTCTGGGGGGGGGGGTTTAGTGGTTTTTAAGATGGAAAATATGTAACGGGTTTCCATAGAAACTACCAGAGCTATTGTATTGAATTTTTGATATAAAATAATAAGAACAGCTATTTGAATGAACTTGGAACATTCCCTTTAGACATATTCATGATGTTATCTATTTCTCACAGGGAAATAAATACAAACATTTTTAACTTGGGGTTTGGTACAAAAACTTTTCAAGACATAGAATTTTTGTGTTTAAATTTTAAACAATTCTTTTTTTCTTTCTGAACATTTTGGTAATTAAAAAATATAATACCCCCGTCGCAGCAGACCTGCGTACTCAGCGAATTTCCAAATCAATAATATAATAATTATGATATATGACAAGTTTGGTCAAAATCTGTCGATAAACATGGGAATTATTTGCCTATTCTCCATAAGATTAAAATGGTAAAGAGTGAGTAGGTTTGCTGCTGTGAGGAACACTGAAAGTATACCATCAAAAATTTTATTTTTAACATTTATACCAACTTTTATCAACATCTGTCAGTAAATAAAGGAGTTTGCCTAATCTCCATATGATTAACATGGGAAAAGAGTATGCAGGTTTGCTGCCATGATTAACACATAAACTATGATTTTTTAGCACAAATGTATGGATCTCAACCACATGAAGCTAAATGTCAAGTTTCATAAAAAAATATTAGATAATAAGTGAAAAATTAATTTTTCCTAATCCTCCATAAGATTAACATTGGAGCCTTAAAATACAATGTACTGTGTTTAGATTTTTTTATATCTCGGTAACCGTTTAAGATAGAGAAAAACTTTAAGGAACTTAATTGTGTAGTTTTTTAAGCTGATTCCAATGGTGAAATATAAATTTTGAAATTTTTAAAAATTACATGTGAAAAACGCAGAAAACCCCATTTTGGGGTACAAAACCCCCCCCCAAAGTACCCGTTCCCATTGACCGATATGTCTGGTTTACGAACTCGTCCGAGCAGTTGTAGGAATACACCTCTCTACCAAATTTGGTCTTGATCGGACCATTTTTACGAGAGTAATCAGACACATATATATATATATATACATATATATATATACATATATATATAAAAATTTTAACGACTATTGTTTTTGGTCTCTGGGCACCTAAAGAAGAAAAAATAACATGGTCTCGGGCTTAAGTCTTACCATGAGACCTACGGTAATAGCTTCTTCCCTATGGGAAATTCGCTAATAAGGAGGGGTTGGAAGATTGTGTATTAGACTGTTCTTATGCAGTAGGCATGTACTAAAAGGTAAACTTAACATTTTAAAGATGTGTTCCTGAATTTTGTTTTGTTTTTCAATAAAATGTAATTTTTTTCTTAGTGTACTTGACCAGCCAAATTTCTACTACTTATTTATCACATATGTACACCAAATTTAACAAAGGATTTCCAATTAACTTACAATATAAAGAAAAAACTTCTCTCTATTGCCATCAAAATTTTATTAAATTTAAATACCCCCATTGTAGCAGACCTGCATACTCAGCGAAATTCCAAATCAATAATATTATATGTCAAGTTTGATCAATATCTAATTATAAATTTATGAGTTAGTTATTTGCCTATTCTCTACTAACTAACTAGAACTAAATTGTGTACTTTTTGAAGCTGATTTTAATGGTTGAAAATGAAATTTAAAAACATTTAAAATTACATATGAAAATTGCAAAAAACCCAATTTTTGAGTACAAACCCCCCCCCTAAACTACCTGTTCCGACTCACTGATATTATTGTCTAGTTTACAAACTTGTCCCAGCAATTGTAGGAATACACTTTTCTACCAAATTTGGTCTCGATCGGACCATTTTTACAAGAGTTATTGTGTACTTGGTTGACTTATTTAAATATAAATACAGTATGTATATATATATATATATATATATATTTGATCTATATAGTTCACCTTTAAGGATTACTGTTATATAAAGTAAAGTTAAAATAATTAACTGAGTATCCTTGACAAACATTATTTTATTTTAACAACATGTTTCAACCTTTAAAGGCCATTTTCAAGTTAATTCAAGTTAATTTTTCAAGTTAATATTATTAATTAATTAATAATAATATATATAATTAACTTGAAAATGGCCTTTAAAGGTTGAAACATGTTGTTAAAATAAAATAATGTTTGTCAAGGATACTCAGTTAATTATTTTAACTTTACTTTATATATATATATACATTTTAAAGCCTATTCTTTTTGGTCTCTGGGCTCCTAAAGAAGAAAAAATATTACGTGGTCCCGAGCTTAAGTCTTGCCATGAGACCTACAGTAATAGCTTCTTCCCTGTGGGAAACTCGCTAAAATTGTAATTTTAATTATTAAAAATATATATTTTTAAAGCTACTGTTAAAGTGTTTAAAAAGGGCACTAAAACCCCTAAAAATGTAATTTCAATATCTTAAGTAGGTTTCCAGAAAAAGTACATCAAATTTGTTAAACATAAGATATGCAGCATAGAGCTTACCAAACCTCCCTTATAAAAGGCTTGGTTTGCCATGTATGAATAATCCCATAGTCTGTTTTGAAGACTACAGCTGTTAACCTGATGTATTTCAGAACAAAAAATAGCTGCAACCAACATAGAAGACTAGGATTATTTAACAGACTGAAGATAAATAATCAAACCTTTTGCTTTATTGTGTTAATAAGGTTTATTCTTAACTGTGATAGTGATCATTGATTATAAATCTTTAGCCTACCTTAATCTGGGTGGAGTAAAGATGGGACTAAGGCCTATAATAGTTCTATCAAAAGAAATACACACACACATAGGCTATTATAAAACCTACTTACCTTTTCAGTGTTTCTGATATGGATATCAATTCTTGTTTATCTAAATTGATACAGGCAAGACTGTGCTTGTAAAGCCAGGATTCGAAGCCAGTAATTTGTTAATAAGGTATTTAAATGTCTCATTTGGTGACCATATTTGGTTTAACCAATTTATATATATCTGAAGAGATTCAATTGTGACATAGTTTATATCGTATAGAACAGTAGTTTAACCATACTGACCATGTACTCTCCCAAGTTTGAACCATTAGAGCAGGGCCATAAGAGCAATTGTTTGCATCATATTTTCCCCAGTACCACAATTAGTGGCGGCTCGTGATCGTTTTGGGGGGAACTACACATCCAGTGGTATGAAATATCCTCCAATAAAGAGGGGGGTTTGGGACACCCAGGAAAACTTTTGAAAATAAAAGTCTAAAAACATGATTTAAGCTATCTGGCCACATTTTTCTTTATCTGAATTGTCATGGCTGACATTGGCTGGTTCATTTTCATCAGTCAATTTGAACTCTTTGCAACATGTATGTACCCTAAACTCTCCATCATAACTCAGCTGTTTCGTATTCCTATTGCTATGCACTCTTGCACTTTCATGTTTGCAAGTACACAAATAAGTAATACCCATGTGCTTCTTCTTTAGATAAAATATAACACATATATTTGACTAAAAAATTATGCATAAATGATGTATCATGTACAATGATGAGATTTGAATATCCATTGCTGTTTCCAGTTTGCCATAATGGTTGTCCATCGAGGTTCTTCGTGGGATGCCTTACCTGACACCTCACATCGTTCAACACTTCAGGCTATAAATCAAAACACTCTTCCTCAAGCCGATAATGATACCATATCGGTTTGCAAACAAAACACAGAAGAACAGCCCTCACTAATTGAGTGGGTATGTGCTGATTATTTTGATTTTTAAATCACCAATGATTATTAAAAATTATTGTTATTTAAATTAGATTTTTTTTGTCCAAGAATTCTTTTCATTGTGTCTATTTGTCTGTAATTGTTCTGCAAAGCTTTAAAGCTTTTACATAATAGGTGTATTATGATTTTTTTAAATTTTGCTCAAAGATTTTAATTTTTATGACACTACTAGCTGACCCGGCAAATTTCGTACCACCTAACAGAAATACATGTCTCGTTAACTTTTAGATTTACTTAATAAATTTAAATTCATCATGTTGTTATCCAATAGATTGAGGATATATTTATGTTGCTGCATCCTGGGTTGCATTCAGGTTAATTATCTTCAGTTAAGGACCTTGTGATATACAACACTTGTTTTGTTATCAGGCGCAAGAACAAGTAAATGTGAAGAGCTTCCAACACTTATAACTGACCACGAGAAAAACAGGCATATTTTAGATTCAGACTGCAAACACTCAAGGATTGGCCTTGTGATTTAATTATTGTCATGGCAAAAATCCAAACAAAACTCATAATTACACAACAAACTAATCAAGCAGTAATCTATAAATGCTTATTTTCGAAACAATCACAAACATTCGCTGGAAATAATGCACAATGACATTTGCTGTCAACTGGTGAAAATAAAGCCACACAAAATCAGCTGTTAATAAAATATTTACATTATTTTGTTAGCATATGATCAAAATTCTTCATGTATTTTCCTCATAAGCTTAATATATACAAGCTTTACAGGCCAGTGGGGCTTATCCCTAAGGTAAAATACAAAACTGAATATGCCTATAGCCTACTCGGAGCAGAGACGAATCCAAAAATTAAAGATCATTAAAATCGGTCCAGCCATACCTGAGTTATAAATGTTGTAACTAACATGACTTTGGTTTATATATTTAGATTAGAATATCAAATATGAACGCCTAATTATAAAAATATACTTAAACTCTTACATTGTAATTATCACTTAAAATAACACATATGTTGACATGGATATGTCTTAGACGTCATATGGTTATAGAAACAGCTGTTTAGAGGAACTGAAAACATTCATGTTAGACATAGCCTATCCATGATATAACCTATTTCCCACAGGGTTGTAAATACAATCATTTTTACTTGGTAGAAAAACCCTTTCAACATGCGTCAAGTGATCCTGAACAACTTGACTACTGGAGGACGTCCAACCGGACTGCTGCGTCACTCCCACGTGTCTCCTTGGTCTCGTGTTCGTGGCCGGCCTGTCACCAACGCTGCCAAGTCACTTGACATTCTGCGGCAAAATTTGCAGACGTCCATTAACAAAGAAATTGATGCTGTGCTCAAAAAATACCTTGAGGTTTGCTTTTTTTTTCATACTTATAAAATGCAGAAAGTATTTTTTTGTCAAATTTGAATTAGCAGATATACACATTTGGTTGTCCCTTTAAATCCAGTTATACATTTTTAACATAACTCCTGGTTTTGATTTTTAAGGGTTGTTCACCCCCGAAAACTAAATTCCTCTAAAACGGCTCTAATAGTTTAGATTAAACTTCAATGGTTTATAGTGTTTATTGTAACACTTCCCCTATGTCCATAAAATAATGGTTCAAAATTTATGAACTTTTTAACTACCTATCATAAAATCTAATTTTAATATTTTTTGGTAAATTTAAAACTGTCTGTAATGAGTTTGTTACAATTATAAATGCACATAAACAAGACAATAACAAACATTGGGTGAACACAAATCAAGTAATAATTAATTATGGTTTACATAACAGTGGCAAAATGACATTATTTACTTTTGAAATGGGTTTTAATTACCTATATTTAGCACTCCAAAAAAGGTTTTAAAACCATTATTAACCTCTTTAACTGGTGGTCTATGATTAAAAGAACCAAACAAGATTACATAAGAATATAACTTTTACTAACTTAATTAATTACTAACTTAATTAATTATGTGAAGTTGAGTGTTATTCTGAAAATAATTTTTTATCTTTTTGACTGTGGAAGAAGCAAAAATATTATTCTTGAAACTGAAGCCATACTGGATAGAATTCATAATATTCTTAAACGGATTGCAAATTTATAAAGTTTTGATATATTGCATTAGGAATTTATTCATGAAGTGGACCTTCTTTAAGGATACCGGTCTGTCGCAAAAACAGAATATTTAATAATTTTATGAGACAAGATAAGATTTTGGTTAATAGTAATTTTTCCCGTAAAAGCTTTTACCACAAAAAATTGAGAAATTAGTAATGTTTATTGAATTGAAACTTTTACTACCCCCTTTAACTTATTAAAATCATTAATATTATGCAATGTTATCATGAAGTAATGTCAACATAATTCATTCACAACACCATATATGATTGCCATGAAATTAATAACATCAGTTGTTCATTGTCTTTTTAGCGAATTTCCCATAGGGAAGTAGCTATTACCGTAGGTCTCATGGCAAGAGTTAAGCCCGAGACCATGTTATTTTTTCTTCTTTAGGTGCCCAGAGACCAAAAACAATAGTCGTTAAAATTTTTATATATATATATATATATATATGTATATATATATATATATATATATATATGTGTCTGTGAACACGATAACTCTCGTAAAAATGGTCCGATCGAGACCAAATTTGGTAGAGACGTGTGTATTCCTACAAATGCTCGGACGAGTTCGTAAACCAGACATATCGGTCAATGGGAACGGGTAGTTTGGGGGGGTTTTGTACCCCAAAATGGGGTTTTTTGTGTTTTTCACATGTAATTTTAAAAAATTTCTAATTTTTTATTTCACCATTGGAATCAGCTTAAAATACTACACAATTAAGTTCCTTAAAGTTTTTCTCTATCTTCAACGGTTACCGAGATGTAAAAAAATCTAAACACAGTACGTTGTATTTTGAGGCTCCAATGTTAATCTTATGGAGGATTAGGAAAAATTAATTTTTCACTTATTATCTAATATTTTTGGATGAAACTTGATATTTAGCTTCATATGGTTGAGATTCAAACATTTGTGCTAAAAAATTATAGTTTTTGTGTTTATCATGGCAGCAAACCTGCATACTCTTTTCCCATGTTAATCATATGGAGATTAGGCAAACTCCTATATTTATGGACAGATGTTGATGAAAGTTGGTATAAATGTTAAAAATAAAATTTTTGATGGTATAAATGGCTACTTTCAGTGTTCCTCACAGCAGCAAACCTACTCACTCTTTCCCATTTTAATCTTATGAAGAATAGGCAAATAATTTTCACGTTTATCGACAGATTTTGACCAAACTTGTCATATATTATTATTATTATATTATTGATTTGGAAATTCGCTGAGTACGCAGGTCTGCTGCGACGGGGGTATTTATAGTACTAGCTTAAGTTCCCGTCCGTTGCATGGAAAAAAAGGCTCGAGAGAGGTTCTCTTTGGCATTAAATAAATATTCTAAAACCTTAAAATTGGATTTCAACTGCACTAAAGCACTGGACAATTCCTATCCACCAATTTTAGCGAATTTCCCATAGGGAAGAAAATATTACCGTAGGTCTCATGGTGAGACTTAAGCCCGGGACCATGTTATTATTTCTTCTTTAGGTGCCCAGAGTCCAAAAACAATAGTCGTTAAAATTTTTATATATATATATATATATATATATATATATATATATATATGTGTGTGTCTGTGAACACGATAACTCTTGTAAATATGGTCCAATCAAGACCAAATTTGGTAGAGACGTGTATTCCTACAAGTACTCGGACGAGTTCGTAAACCAGACATATCGGTCAATGGGAACGGGTAGTTTGGGGGGGTTTTGTACCCCAAAATGGGGTTTTTAGCATTTTTCACATGTAATTTTTAAAAATTTCTAATTTTATATTTCACCATTAGAATCAGCTTAAAAAACTACACAATTAAGTTCCTTAAAGTTTTTCTCTCAAACCTGCACACTCTTTGCCATGTTAATCGTATGGAGAATAGGCAAATAATTCTCATGTTTATGGACAGATTTTTTTTTAAACTTGTCATATATTATTGATTTGGAAATTCGCTGAGTACGCAGGTCTGCTGCGACGGGGGTATATAAGTTCTTCTTCGTTACAGTCCTCTTCACTGTTCCTCCGATCCCATAACATACAGTTTTTTCATGGCTTTTTACACGGAATGACCAACTTCCTTGTAGGCCAAAATCTTCTTGATGGTAACACAAATTGATTATTGATTTGTAATTCTTATACTGAACACTAAATCCATCTTTAGATTAGATTAGATCATTGAAATGGCAACCATACTACAATGTAGGTATTTTAAGCCAAGTATGAATGAGGATTGAGTGTAAGATGATAGTGGCGTGATCTTGTAGTCTTGTTACTGACTAAGGCTGACATGTTCCTTAGACAGGACTGTAAATTAATAGCCCAACAGCTTATGGCAACTAAGGGACCTACAGTTCAACGTGGAATCCGAACCATAGCCTCTGAATAATGAATTGGTTTAGATATGAGGATGGTTTTTGCGGATTAACGTAGTATTCAGTAGTGCGGACGTTAATCCACACAAGAGAACACTACACCCACCAACCCTCGTTAAATATTCAATTTTTCGTTATGTGGGGTAAGTTGTACCTTGCGTAGGGTACTCGATGGTTATTTCTTGAACTAGATAAACAAATGAAGCACCATGTTTTAAATCATTTGAAATGAAACACAATGATGATTCTTTAGTAGTTTCACTTTCCCTTTTTGTGTAAATCACAATTGGATGAATTGAACAACTTAAGTGACTCCAATGATATGATTGCACTTCATTTTGCAGGACAAAATTATAATTTTCATCTATGTCCATCAGGACTAAGGCTTCATTAAATAGTAAATTCTCTTTTCTTTCCTTCATATAAATGTTTTGTGCTTTTGTGATAAAAGTTTGTGGGATTAGAGACTCAATTTTGTCAATCATAAAGTCAATAATCTCTTGACGTGGAAGAAGCATTGTCTGCAGCTTCATATGGCCATCATTTATCCACTCTGCAAATTTAATTTCTTCCCCTTCATAAAATCAAAATCTTCTAAAATATCTTCCAAATACTGTCTTAATGGCTCATGTGTTTTAGGTCATTTGTCGCAACGCCATAACATACAATTCCTTGGCTGTCTGTTGCAAACTAATTTTTCCATCGTGTTATGTATTGATTCTTTATCGTGCTGATTTATGGCATTTGCCAAAAGCTCTACATTCTGATGGTATTGGCAAAGAAAAACACAATGTGTTCCTGGTGAGCAAGCCAGGACGCACCAGTTTGGCCTCAAAAAGCAAAATTTTGAGAATCCTATTCTTAAATTTGGGTGTTTTTCCTTGAATCCAATGAACAGTTCCTCTAAATTACATAAAAATAGTCTCTTTGGCATATAAGTATTTTTTTACTCTAACTCGGTCTTTGGCTCCTGGCAATACATAAGAAAATTCATCCTCTTCATAAAACTGTTTCATGTCAACAATTGTCTCTTCAGGTAATTCCTACCTTGCTTTGGTTCTGGCTTTTTCCAAAATGCCCTTTTCATTGCAAACAGTCCTTGCTTTTCGCACTAAGTACTCGGAAACATTTAGTTTCTCAGCTAGTTTTCTGCGGGATCATGATTTTGGAACAATTGTTAATAATTGTATTTTTTTCTGTATTGTCATATCTGTCCTCAGTTTTTGCTTAATAGCATTCAGAAGGTAATCAAGTTCTTCAGATTTCTCTTTATCTCTTCATGATTTGTCCTTTGTCATCTCTCGAAGACTCATTTAATGAATCATTATTTACTTGAAGGACAAAAGATAATTTCTTCTTGACTTGCATTTTTGCCTGTTTCAACTTTTTCTTGGCATACTTTTTTTAATGGGTGGATAAGAACTGAAGTTTTAGGGTTTCACATCTAAACCTACAAAAGACTCATTTAGAACTTCTTTTTCGACTACTCTTTTGGCAGTTATAAGCTCTTTGCCAATATCTTCTTCACTATCATGAAATGGAGTTTCCTTATTATCTAAACCTGTGTTTGCCTCATTCAAAAACTTTCTACAATTGCTGCACAAAGCTTTCCAGGGACTAAAATTACGTCTTTTAGCGAATTTCCCATAGCTATTACCGTAGGTCTCATGTTACGACTTAAGCTGGAGACCATGTTATTTTTTCTTCTTTAGGTCTCTTGTAAAAATGGTCCAATCGAGACCAAATTTGGTTGAGACGTGTATTCCTGCATTTGCTCGGACGAGTTCGTAATCCAGACTCATTGGTCAATTGAAAGGGGTAGTTTGGGGGGGTTTGTGCCCCAAAAATGGGTTTTTTGCATTTTTCCCATGTAATTTTAAAAAATTTCAAATTTTATCTTTTACCATTAAAATCAGCTCCAAAAACTACACAATTTAGTTCCTTGAAGTTTTGCTCTATCTCCAACGGTTACTGAGATATTATCAAATCTGAACACAGTACATTGTATTTAGGGGCTCCAATGCTAATCTTATGGAGGATAAGGAAAAATAATTAATGTTTCTCTTATCAACCAATAGGTTTGGATGTAACTTTGTTTTTAGCTTCATGTGGTTGGGATTCATTTGTTTATGCTAAAAAATCATTGTGTACGTATTCCTCACAGCAACAAACCTGCATACTCTTTCCCAAGTTAATTTTATTGAGAATAGAACAACTCCTTATTTATGTCTAGATAATGATCAAACTTGGTATATGGTCAGAATAAAAATAGTTTGAGGTAAAAACTCCTACTTTTAGTGTTCCTCAAAGCAGCAATCTGCATACGCTTTCCCTGTAATAACTTTCTTTCCTCTTAACTTTAATATAAAAATAATATTATGTACATATATATATATATATATATATATATATATATATATGTACATACGCTATATATATATGTATACGCTTTCCCTGTAATAACTTTCTTTCCTCTTAACTGTAATATAAAAATAATATTATGTACACATATATATATATATATATATATATATATATATATATATCTTAAAATGTTTAGTATTAACAAAAAACACAAAACATGCCCCCCCTTAACCATTCAATGGTAAAAGCAAAACAGGTGTCCATTGCAATCCCAATTAATTAAGCCTATAAACGCCATTAACTTCCACCCAAGCCGCTCACTGTTTATTTAAGGTGGACTCCCACCACTATACCACACATTTGCAAGCCAAATTGGGATTGCTCATGGTCAGGATTCAAACCCTAGCACTTCCAAATGGCTTGGAACGTTTCACTCGTCAGTGTAACACTCTAAAAACCTCGCCCACCGTACATAGTCGGAGGAAGCGCTTTTTTGGCCATAAAGCATTCTCTAGCGGCAGAACTGTGAACTGAATCAACAATTCCTGTTTCAGCTCTAAGCTGTCTAAATTGATGACAGATTGCTCCACCTGTCACTTCTTATTGAATTTGTAATTGCGTCGTAAATTACGACTTTGCCACTTCTAGGGTTAAAGCCTATTTTCAGGCCATTCATTCAAATGTTTCATTTACAAATTCATGTTAATGATACTATTTCTCATATTTACTACTTATCTTACATCTGTATTTTTAGGAAAATGCCAAATGTAATTTGAATTTCATTTTACAGAAGTTCTTCCGGCCTGCCATTGACAACGTCCGCTCTAACCTAGGTGGTAGTAGCGTTAGTGAAGAGCACGTTAGGGAGGTTGGTGCAAATTCATTTTTTAATTAGAAACATTTTTGACTGGTAGTTACAAATCGACTTTATAAAAAATTGAGTCATAAAGTTAGGAGGAGGAGGCTCCAGCAAGCTTGACCAGGCATTGCAACCATTGTTGATCTTTTGTACAGTCATTGGTAAATAAGGACTAATGAGGATTCAAAAGACAAGAGAGGACAATCTGGGTTACCCAAGCAGAAAGAGGTATCGTCTTCAAACCTGACCAGCTCCAAGGACCTGGTGTGGAGTGCCGTGTTACCGTATGAGCATGAAGCAACCACTAATCTATCCTGGAGTGGAACCAACCAAACCTGGAATTAGACTGGATACCCAGTCTGAATTAGTAAATCCAGACTGGGTATTTAAGGTTAAAGGTTGTGATCCTCCAGATAAGGAGGAACCAAAAGTGCAAGGGAAGTTGTTCACTTTGGATAGCCAAAAACTTACCAATAATGTGACTTCATTTGTTTGTACCTATTTATGCCTCTGAAGTGTAATAACTTTTTGGTGATTGTAAAGTGGTCTTTGTAAGTGACATTGGTTTCTCATAGGTTTGCCGTGCTATGCTAGATGAGGCCAAACAAATGTACTGTGGTCCACTCAGCCGAGGCGGATCACCTTTCAGCGACTGTGAGACCACTAGTCTCATTGAGTCTCGTCTGCGCAGAACACACTCTCAGGTGACTGTTCATACAACCCATTACTTTAAATTAAAAGTAAATCAATGTGGTATAAGGTTAAAGTAATGTTTACCTGAAAATTTTTTAACCAATGGTATCCATAAACTATGTTAAAATCCTGGTTAGACTCCTAATGCCTAATGGTTAGAATCGTATGCTAATTACTCCAAAAATTAACTTTATTTCAGAGTCCACTATTGAGGAAACGTAAGGAGTCAGACACAGATTCTGAGACAAGCCAGACTGTTGCGTTGCGCAAGAGAATATCTCGGCCTCTATGTAGTAACTGGGACTCTTCCCGACTCGGCAAAGACACTCTTTTCATACTGGGCTCTCGTGCTAACAAGGTACTGAGATGTTTCTTATATTTTATAATAATAGTATGTCCTTCAGATATTTTCCTTCAGACATAAGTAATTGTGGTTATGAAGTGGTTAGTTGGCCAAGATGTTGTTTAACAACCCCTTCTAATGAGTTTTAATTTTATAATTTTCATTTAAAAGTAGTGTGATTCAAGGTTTGACCTTTAGAAATGTTGTGAAGCAATAAGAATTATGAATTTTGACATTAATGCAAGTACCAAGTATCAAGAATTCAAGTTATAGGTCAGGAGTCTTCCAGGAGGGTGGCAAAGGGTTAAAATATTCTAAACGAGCAAAGCTCGGTCACCAGGTACTAAAGTATAAAGTATAAGTATTTGCACACGGATCTCGAAAACGGCACCGAGGATTTTCTTTAAATTTTGGAAATAACTAATTTCTGAGTAGAAAATAAGTTCTAGATAGGTCTAATGTCCAGGAAAATTTGTGTTTTCTTGTAATATTAAGTTTAAAATCTAAAAATGTAACATTACGCTTATGGAGAATCAAATGTAAACAATGCAAACCAAAACAGCTGTTTATAACCGTTTGACAGTTCTTGATTGAAGACGGCAAAGAACAATATGTGAATAGAGGTTTTTCATAAATATTTATTTTATGCATGTAATAAATGTAAAATTATCAGGTTACTAAACAATTTTTAAAAACTTAAGGGTAGCATAACTGTGCGAAATAAAAGCAGGAAAGAGTATTTCCAAAATCTTCCGTGTTTTGATAGAATACGTATTCGTTGTATTGCTTGAAGCTACTGTAACATACCAAATAATTGGTGTAAATTAAATTTATCTTTTTCTTTTCAATCCTCATTGCGTTTCTAACAAAATCAGTTGATCACAGGATAATAATAACAAACTGTATGGACATTTAAATTCAGTATAAGATTAGCTAAAACAATTGAGGTTGGCCAAAAACTCTTAAATGACGATGTGAAATCGGCTGACGTCGTAGCTTAACCGCTTATATAGATCTCACGTATGCAAGGTCGTGTAATCGATCCCCACCCGTGGGCTATATTTTGTTCAATATTTATGCCATATTAATTAAGGGGTATTAAAACGGTTTTATTTAAACCACATAAATGTTTTCATTGAGCAGTAAATTTGTTTTAATTTTGCTAATTAACTTGTAAAATAATGTCTTATTCTATCCGAGCAAAGCTCGGTCACCAGGTACTGTTCATCTAACTACCATAAATAAACCTTGGGAGGACTTTGATGATTTTTTATTGTTGTTGCAATCTATTGATTTAAGGTTCGATTTCATCGTATTGGGAGAGACTTGGCTGGGTAGGGATGGAGGTGGGCTGCACATTAATGGTTATAAAAAGTTCAGTACGTCTAGGGGGAAAAATTGGAATGATGGAGTGCTGATGTATGTGAGGGAGGGAGTGAATGTGTGTCGATGTGATGAACTGGAGCTGGGCGATGTGTACGTACTGTCACTGGACTTCGTACACCGTGATAAGCGCTTTATTCTGGAAGCCCGCACTCACGATAGCGACCTAGACAATTTGACTAACAGTATCAGACAGTACTATGATCACATGTCTGACTCAATAACGTGCATTTTCATGGGTGACATAAATAATGATTTATTAAATACAGATAATAAAACGGAACGCTACTTGGATGCCTTGTATGAATGTGGTTTTATGTGCGGCATAAATGAGCCCACTAGAGAGGTGGGCTATAGTAAGACAGCCATTGACTATATTTTTATGATATATTCGGATTTTAAAGCACTGAAAACTACAGTGGTGAGGACTGACATCACTGACCATTACACAATTTTCTACAGATTAACTTTCACACACATTCCACGAGACATGCTACACAAAACATGATCATTGATAAAAACATTCTAAGCGTAATGATAAAAAACTGTAACTGGACCGAAATTACAAATATGAACAAGATCAACGATGCAACTAATCTATTTTTCTACAAAATTAAACAAAACATTATTTGATCTGAAAAACATCCGTCCAATCTATGTTTACGCAATAGAAAGTTAAAGCCATGGATTACTCATGGTTTAGTTTGTAAAATAAGGCAGCGAGACAAATTAAGTAAAGTTTTAAAAAGACAACCATTTAAAAATCAGCTTATTAATGAATTCCATAGATTAAAAAATGAATTGAAGTCAGAAACCATATTAGCCAAAAATAATTACTATAGGAATAAACTTTTAGATTCTAAATATAATTCTAAGCAGTTTTGGTCAGTTATGAATGAAATGACAGGTAGAAATGCAAAATACCCCCGTCGCAGCAGACCTGCGTACTCAGCGAATTTCCAAATCAATAATATAAAAATAATATATGACAAGTTTAAAAAAATCTGTCCATAAACATGAGAATTATTTGCCTATTCTCCATAAGATTAACATGGCAAAGAGTGTGCAGGTTTGCTGCTATGAGGAACACTGAAATTAGGCATTTCTACCATAAATAATTTTTATCTTAACATTTATACCAACTTTCATCAACATCTGTCCATAAATAAAGGAGTTTGCCTATTCCCTATATGATTATTATGGGAAAAGAGTATGCAGGTTTGCTGCCATGATAAACACATAAACTATAATTTTTTAGCACAAATGTATGGATCTCAACCACATGAAGCTAAATATCAAGTTTCATCCAAAAATATTAGGTAATAAGTGAAGAATTAATTTTTTTTAATCCTCCATAAGATTAACATTGGAGCCTCAAAAAAAAATGTACTGTGTTTAGATTTTTTAATACCTCGGTAACCGTTGGAGATAGAGAAAAACTTTAAGGAACTTAATTGTGTAGTTTTTTAAGCTGATTCTAATGGTGAAATATAAAATTAGAAATTTTTAAAACTTACATGTGAAAAATGCAAAAAACTCCATTTTGGGGTACAAAACCCCCCCCAAACTACCCGTTCCCATTGACCGATATGTCTGGTTTATGAACTCGTCCGAGCACTTGTAGGAATACACGTCTCTACCAAATTTGGTCTTGATTGGACCATTTTTATGAGAGTTATCGTGTTCACAGATACATATATATATACATATATACAACTACTTAAAAAAATTGTATAGTTGTGTACTGAATGAATGAGTGTTAGTTTTGCAAATTTTCGTTTTAATTATAAAAAACGTTTTCAAGCAAATAGAAATAGTGACTGTGTACAACATGAAAACAAAATAAAACATAAATAAATTCAACTAAAAGTTTACAATAAAAATTTTTAAAAATCATATGGTGTTTTGCAGTTAAATTTAATCATTTATTTATATAAGTAATAAACTATCTGAGATTGAATCCTGTAGGAAATTTTGATTTTAAAACCAACTGGTGTGCCAATTCTGAATTTCTTAAAATAAGTTGGTTTCTTTTAAGGTTTTGATGTGGTGGAATTTTGTGGAGGGCTTTAAGTTCATAACAGCACTCAAAATTTTGGTTGTGGTGAGCTGCATGATTGAAAATTGTCATACGTAAATCTTTATGAACCACATCAAAACGGTGCCAAACGGTCTATTGTCAAAAAGAATATATAGGCCAAACATCTAACTCTTTTCGAGTTAGAATGACAGGCCACCGTTTTGATGTGGTTCATAAAGATTTACGAAAGCCAATTTTCAATCATGCAGCTCACCACAACCAAAATTTTGAGGGCTGTTATGAACTTAAAGCCCTCCACAAAATTCCACTACATCAAAACCTTAAAAGAAACCAACTTATTTTAAGATAAGATTATAACTCGGTTGACTTATTTAAAGATACATATATATATATATATATGTATCTTTAAATAAGTCAACCGAGTACCCTTAGAAAACATTTTAATTATTTCTTCGACATGTTTCGGGAATCATCCCATCTTCAAGAAGTACAAATGTTTAACCTAATTTGATAATTTTAATTTATAAATGTAAATAAATGTCATATGATAATTTAAATATAATCCAATATATGAAAAAATTATACAAGGAAGAAATAATACATCCTAACACACTCCACCAATTTGAATACAGTGAAAATTTAAATTATCATATGACATTTATTTACATTTATAAATTAAGATTATCAAATTAGGTTAAACATTTGTACTTCTTGAAGATGGGATGATTCCCGAAACATGTCGAAGAAATAATTAAAATGTTTTCTAAGGGTACTCGGTTGACTTATTTAAAGATAATTATATTAGTAGCCCTATTTGATGAACTAAATAGTGAAATATATATATATATATGAGTTAAATTTTAACGACTATTGTTCTTGGATTCTGGGCACCTTAAGACAAATAAAAACATGGTCCCGGGCTTAAGTCTTACCATGAGACCTACGGTAATAGCTTCTTTCCTATGGGAAAAACTTGTCATATATTATGACTATTATATTATTGATTTGGAAATTCGCTGAGTACGCAGGTCTGCTGCAATGGGGATATTTTCATTCTTTTCAAACTACTCAAAATCCCTCAAGTGTGTGATTACCTTTTTAAATATACTAATTTTAAATTTTTCGATTTATTTAGTTCCTCTCTAACCAAGTCTAGAATTTATATGTTTAACAAATGTTAAAATCCAACCATCAAAGTTACGTGTCCTAGAATCACGTAATAACTTGTTAATTTTCTCCTATGAATTACAATTGAAAAAAGATTTGGTTTTTTTAGCAAATCTCCTTTAGGGAAGAAGCTATTACCGTAGGTCTCATGGTAAGACTTAAGCCATGAGAATATGAGTGCTTTTTTAACCTTAACATAAATTTTTTCAGGAATTTTTCGATCATTGGAAATAAAAATACAATAGGTTAAAGCGGAAGTAAAATCTGTCCCACGAAAGTCGAAAGTGAGGGTCGGCCATCAATGGTCACTCCACTGTGACCAGGTTAGCGCACAAAACATGGATGCAAAATCCCGCTCTATTTCCCCTGAACTGCCTATGCTTACCCGCCAGAACTTTGGTGACGCAGTGACATTAAAGAGGCATGTACCCTCACACTCCCACATCTAATGAAAGGAGGAGAGTTATGTCCCCAAAAGGTCTAAACAATTATTTTAACCTGTTTTCTCTTGTTGTTACTTTAAGAAATTAAATTATTATTTTTCAAACAATACATATTTAACAGATATTTAATTAAAATTAAAGGATACCTAGTTTTATTGAAGTATAGAAGTGATTGGTACGATATTAGTACTCAAGAAATATTCCAAGTTAAGTTAGTTGAAAAGCTAGTATTGAAATACATAATGTATTGTGTAAACGTAACCCACAGTAATGTTAATGTTACAGGTGCTAGGGTTAGGCCACGTGCTAGGCAAGGGACGACTATTTATAAAACATCCCCAGCTTTTCAAATATTGCAGTGATCAACAGGACCAGGACTGGCTAACCTTGCATAGGCACACCTTAACTCCTCTATCCTCCACCAAGGTCTACGTCATGCTGCTCGATGAGATAAAGGAGCTTGTTAGCAGTGATGAGTACAGGTAAATCACAGTATCTTATCTTTGTTTCAAATTTGATATTGATCATTTTCAGTTTTATATTTTTTGAGAGATTATTGTGTATGTTTTCGCTCATTATGAATAAAACAGAAGTTGTACAGGATTCGGGCTCTGATTCCTTGTTCTTAAGAATGTATCAAAGTTAGACAAAACATTGGGCAAAGCTGTTACAAAACTGAAATGATGAACTGAGCAGTGAAATAAGCAGAATATGTAGTATACATATCATTAATAAGTGATAGAAAAAAATAACCATAACAGATATATTAATTGTTTTTTTTTGCTTTGTAAATCATCTTATTCTTGATCAAATGAGTGGAAAATTATTCTTCACAATTCAAGTAGAAAATTATAATAAAATTCCAAGTTTAAAAAAATTAGTTTAAAAACTTAATATTTTTTATTGTGGAAAACTTATTTTTATTTTTATGGAAAAATAAAATCCACTCCCTTCAAATAGTAGACCAAGAGTTCTAATATAAGAAGAAATAAAAACCATTAATCTACTTCTTTTAGTTTCTGTGAAATGAGAACCAGAATATAGTGAAAATAACATTGCAAGGGTAGACGCCTGACTACCTTTTTAAATACTTATTATATATAGACAATACGAGGGGGTACCCAAAAGTAACCGGAATAACACTACCGAAGGCGTGGCCTGTGTAGTACGTATGTCTGCCGCTACGTGTATGTAGCGTAGCACATCCGATGTTCAGTGCCGCTAGATCTTCGCCGTTGGTGGACGTGTTCGTCAGTTTTGTAAGTCGACAGACGTCTTTCACGGGGTTTTTCAACAATTTACATTTCACCATTTTTAAAACGTGACAACAACTCGTACTTGAGTTTTACCCAAAGCTTCATCTTTGTAATCAACTACAATATAACAATGGCATCTGCAACACTTTACCATATCAAGAAACTAAACTTTAGAGCGTGCTGCTCATTAACGTCTACCAAAACGAGGAAATGGCGAAACAGTGTTCACTAAAAAACTTACTGCAGACGAACACGTCCATCCATGGCGATGGCACTAGCAGCACTGAACTCCGGATGAGCTGTGCTACACATGTAGCGGCAGAATACCTCGTATGTTGTAGTGGAACTTAAATTTGCCATCATAAAAAGTCAGCAGTGAAACAGCACTATTTAAAAAAGTCACTGCAGACGAACAGAACATGCCAGCTCAATGGCCCTTGCGGTTCTGAACTGGCATAGAGTTGCACTAGACAGGGGGAACCCCGTACTACAAAAGCTCTGGCCCCGACAATGCTATTCCAGTTACTTTTGGGTAAAAAAATGAAACAAAATTGCTTTATTGTCGTAAGAATGTATACATACAGACACCATTGATAGCTTCACATGTACCAGTATAAGCACTGACAAGTTCTAACTTAAATGCCTAAAAAAAAAGAACATTATTATATTCATGAAGACAATGACAGTACGGTACACCTGAATATAACACCAGAAAAGCAGGCCAACAGCATAAGAAAATAGTATGAACTAAAATCCAAACTTCTTGTATTGAAAAAGCAATAAAGGGATTGTTAAGAAGCCAGGAATTAAATTTATTTTCAAAGGTCTTAAAAGGGTATACCAATTTGGTTTTGCAAGGAATTATATAATTTTAGCAAAATTATGATATAACTATTCATTGTTTTACCTAAACATGTAAAATTTATTGCAGAAAGGTTTTTATTGCATGTGTGTAAAAAAGATGCTTAAAAGGGAGAAGAGTGGTATTTTTTATTATATAAACCTTAAAATCAAATATGTAAAGATTTATAATAGTTTGAAGTTGGAGATCAATAAAAATTTGTTTGCAATGCTCTATTTTATTTTTACCACACAACACATAAAAAAAAGGTGACTTCAGTTGTTTCATGTTTTGTATGTGTGTGTTAGATTTTTTGTTTTGGGTTAAGTTCACCCTCATAGAACCTCCATTATCCTAGGTAATCAGCGGGAGAGGACCCACGGATAATTAAAATCAACTGTTAGTTTAATTAATATAAAAAATAGTTCAATAAGAAAGTAGAAATTATATCTGAGGGTGTTTATTTATATTTATTGAACTGTCCAAATAACTACGGAATCAACTTTAAGAAAAAATGACAAATATTTAAAAGTAGAATACAATTAATTAAAAGCACCAAGCTTCAGTAGTTTTTGGAACAATGTTTCATATCCTTTCTACATTCCTTCTCCTGCCTCACCAATTCTGGCATTCCCTTGCACACAACATATTTTCTCTTTATCCTATAAATACAGCGAGATTTTATCACATACGATCTGATCTTTGACATTTTCTACCACTATCTGCTCTTATTCACCAATCTAAACACCAAAAATATAACTATCCAATTATCACTCTTCTGAAAAATTATACATGATATTTTGGCATTGCAACATAAGCATTAATAAGTGCATTATATATCATTGATAATTTGGTGACATTAAAGACTAAATGAATCATAAGTTTTTCTTATGATTAAAGACGTCTAGTGTTCATTTATCTGCCTATTGCTGAGTCTTCTCTAAAAAATCATAAGTAGAGTATTTGAAGTGAGAAAGAAAGCATTGAATTAATCAACATAACTGGAAATCATTCATCAACTGTATGCGATTTATATTACTCTGGGTTATTATTGTATCCAATACATGTAGCGGGTAATGATTAATGAATAGCGACAGCATAGTGACCTTGGGCCAATTGAACTGTATTGTTTGGTCTGATATTTAATTTTTTTGTATTGTCACTCCATAAAATGTGTACATTGGTGGTTCTGTTTCACGATACATGATTTATTAAACATTTTTTTTACAAATGTCGAACTTGAAACATAGGTATTTTAAATAACTGTTGTAATTGAAAATTTTTTACTCTACTTGATTTAATGTTGGTTAAACCGCCCCAAATAATAGCTGAGTAATTAAAAATATTTAATCTTGGGTCTTTTAGCCTTTTGGTTTTCAATATCAAGACGAATATCAACTGTTGTAAATGATCAATTCTTGAGACTGGGGCCCAATCTTTCAGGGTACATTGACTTATAATGAATGAAGAATGAGTGTGATGATTTTGATGATATTAGTAGCTTTATTTCTGACAAAGATTAGCATTTATTTGTCAAGGCCATTAATTAATAACCCAATAATCAAAGGCAGCTGGACCCATTTCGAGATTGAACTGGTGACCTTCACATTATAAAGCAGGCTCTGTAATCACTAAGCCATCCAGCCAGTTATAGAAACCTTTTTTTATTTTAACATATTTTTAGTAACTTTTTATATTCTTTCATAACTTTATCTGTATCTTTCATATTTTTCGTATCGAAAATTATTTCATATCATTTTATTTGAAGTTCTTTATAAGATGTGTACTAAGAAACTGAGGTGATAGTAAACACATCTTTAGGAACAGTCCAAGTGTGCTGACTCACGAGCTGAAAGGTTTTGAGGCACCAGACTTTATGTTGAAGAAGATCAAAATGTACATGAGCCAGGTGAAGCCTCAGCCTTCTGAGGATCCAGAGTCTCCCTCCGATACGAGTCAGGGGGTGAGTGAGTTGGAGATATGTTATTTATAGGCTTTTGTAAGATAAATTAAATGATTTCTTAAGAAGAGGTTGAAACTAGATTTTTTTTCTTGGTATACAACACTTGTGGCAGAAAGTCATTGTAGTTTTAACATGCACATTGATGTAGCTAGGAGGCCTCCGTAGGCGATGCTATCAGCACTTGATTGCTGTTATACGGGAGAATAGTATGGTTTTTTAAGTGACCTTATAACAAATAAAACTTAGTTTTAAAGCCCATGTTCTACTCCTGGTTTACTTTTTATATGTTTTTATAACAGCTATATTGTGTAAGTTGTAGGACTATGAAGTTAGGTTTACTTTAAAGGTTTACTGCACTTTTATTAATTGCAATATAAAAAATAAACTGTATCAGTGAACTGACACATACTTTTTCCCTTCAAATGTAAACTAAATAATACTTTTCCTAATTAAATTATAACATTATTAAATCCTTATTAAAATGGCATTTAATAAATCTAACTTTTCAAAAATCGTCATAAATTTTCTTTCAGATGCCCTTTTAGTACAAATTAAAAGTTCTAAGGGAATTTTCTACCCCCCTCACAGTTTTTTGAAGGTAATAACAAACTTGTTGCGTGAGTTTTATTGGGTAGTGTGACCTTACACTGCATTACGTTATTTATGTTTAACGAGTTTGCTTCATTTTATTTACAGTATGATGTTATTACAGTATGATTTACAGTATGAATATAGTTCATTATATAGCCCAGAATTTGGCTTTTTGATATATCACACATGCTGGAGACTTGAAATTTGGCATGAACCTTCCTTTAGGTCTACAACCGACAGGAAAATTCCCAAATCTTACAATTTTTCATTACGGACCGAGAAAAAAAATGTTAAAGTTTTCCCGTATAAAATGCATTGGGTCGATTTCATGAAATGCAAGGTTTCACTATTTCGCTCAAAAATGTGACTTTCCGATGAGCTAGAGACTTGAAATTTTTTATGAACGTTTTTAAAAGGTCACTTTAAGTAATCGAATCGTCGGAATTCCAAAATTTTAATTTTTACTACCCTAAAAAAAATCTTAAAATTTTTCAAAATAATTCTTTGTTTTCCGGCTATAACTTTTTAACGAAAGGTCCTATCGAAAAACGGAGGGTTTCTTGTGCCACGGATTTTGCAAGATCTACAACTTTGGTCTCTTGACTTTTTCTCGTATCTCGTCTCCTTCACCCTTAGATAGCGTTAGATTTTTTGAAAATCTACATTTTTACCCACATTAAGCTCCCCTGTTTTGTTATTATAATACATAGAGCTTTTATATTTGATACACACCTTCCTTTGATCACCCTTAAAAGGAAATAAAAATAATATTACATAATATTTAATTGAAAAATGAAAAATTTTCATATATCGGAAATTTAGTTAATTTTCCCAAGTTCCGATAGTAGCATATAAATGCAGGTTCGTGATCAATTTATAGACAAGGTTTTTGTATGTGGCTTTCAGACGACCTGTTGATTTTAATCTTTTTATGTGGGTGTCAAATAGTTTCTCTAAGTAGAATATGACTTTTTCTCGTATTTTGACTCTTTCACCCCTAAATAACGTTACATTTTATGAAAATTCCTTTTTTATGCAATTTTTTTTCTTAATCTGTTATTAAAGTAAAACGAGGGCTAATATTTTACATGCACCTTCATTTTATAACCATAAGTGAGAATACGCAATAATGTTGCAACTTATATATCATTTTGAAAATGTTAGTTACTTTCCGTAAGTAGTAAGAAAATTCCGGTTCTGGTCAAGTTATAACCAAGGTTTTCGTATGTGTCTTTCAGATGACTTGTTGTATTAATCTGTTTATGTAGAATATAGTGCAGATAACTTAGTTTTTAACTTTTTATGGATAAAAAAAATTAAAAAAATAAATATTTTTAGTTCTTTTATATATTTCTTGAACGAGATGTTCTCAAAGACTGAGAGTGACGTACCATATGCATTATTGAAGATTTATATCTTTGTTAATATGACTTTTTATCGTAACTCATTCCCTTAATTCCTAGAAAAGGTTTTTTTTATTAAATTATTACCATATTACATTAAAATAGTACATAGAGCGCTAATATTTCGTTACAACCTCACTTTAATCACCCTTAAGAAGAAAACGTAACAATATTACAACAACTTTAATGAAGAAATGAAAACTTATCAAATATGGGACATTTAATTGATTGCATACGCCCGATGCAACTGCAAGCTTGGGCTAACCAACAGGGAAACAAATAAAACTATACCAACACAAAAATTTGAAATATTCTACAACAAATAATTCTTCAACTCAATTTACCATATCAAATACACAATCTACCAACTCCCACCGTTATTCCATATCATATTTTCTTTTGATCATCTCTAATATCTCTAATACCTTAAATTAAATAAATAAAAGCGATTCTGCCGACACCTATATGGGGGCCTGGGGGCGGAGCCCCCAGCGAGCGAAGCGAGTTAGTTTATATACAATAGGAGCACTTGGGTCACTTCAGGGTTGAGTATCATGGTCAGAAAAATATCGGATTAATAGAGGAGTTCACTGAGTCAGAAAATAATATATATTACAATATTGTAATATATATTAGATATTATATATAATATATAATATCTAATATATACAATATATATTGTAATATATATATATATATATATATATATATATATATATTATATATATATTAGAATATTGTTTTTACTTTATATGGTGTAGTATACCATACATATAAATCAAGTAAGAATTTTTCTTTAATGATTTTTTTAATAACTGAATTGACTATCTCCTGTCTAGTGACATATTTACACTACAAAGGCAATGGAAGATGCCCATTTGACAGTAGACGACTTAAAATGAATAATTATATCCAGATGGGTAAAAACAACAGTTGGCAAAGGCATTGTAGTACTAATTGAACAGTGTAAATATTTGAGATAAAACTTTCAGGGTCCTACTGTATTTGATCAATTCATAACAGAATTTGTATTGTGGTTTCAAATTTGTTTACATTGAGATAACATATTTTATTTTATTTCCTGACATATAGGCTAAATTTCCTCAAAGTAAAAATATGTATGGCTATTTAATTCCAAAATTTATTGTGGGCTCTTAAAAAAGTTTGTTAAAGTTTAAAACATATAATGCCCACATAATGTTCTATAATTAATGGTTCTGTTCCAGGTTCCAAGTAATCTGAGTGTAGAGTGTGTTTCATCCACAATGACTCCTCCTACAACAGTTCTAGATTCAGGTATACCAACTAAACTCTTCACCTTGAAATTTCCCCATCATCATCTTCTGTGGCTCATTTTTAATATTGAAAAGTATTATATAATTATTTTAACATAACACAAACATGTAAATTAACGCGAATAATTTTTATTTGTCAAGTAGATGTGATCATTTAGCGATGAAGATGTAGTTTATTATTGTATACCATCTTCGATAAAATTATTTCGGTAGTCGTAGAGTTGGTTTAAGAACCCGATGTTATTATGGTAAATAAAAAGTAGAGCATTTAAAACTCTATCAAATGTGGTTTAGTAACAATAATTTATTATAGTAACAAGCTATGTATTAATGTTGCGTGTACATATTATTCAAAACGTTAACTTTGACAGAATTGTTAAAAATTACATATCCATTTCGGTATACTTGTTTCTAATTAACCAAATCCGGATAACATTGGATAATTTAACCCTAATGTTTACTTTTTAAGCTTCCTCACCTGTTCCTATTTAGGATTTAAAGCCTAGTTTTTTAAGTCGAAATCATGAAACTTAATTTAAAATAAAGGTTAAAATACCTGTAACACTGTCGTTGCATTTTGTGTTCGTTGTTCCGTATGTGTCAGTATTATTGAAGACGACTCTTCACTACATTAGTGTTGAGGATAATTTTATTACTCCAAAATTTAAATTTAAATTGTATTACTTGAAACTGGACTTTAAAGGTTCGACCATTGGTCGCCTACACCATAACTTAAGATCACCAACAGTGATAAATTTAGGAAACACTGGCCTCAGTTACTGGATAAAGTGGCCAGTTAATTTACAGGTCAGAACCATGTATTTCATTTATGTTTTTAAAATGTGGAAATAAATTCATTATTCATATACAGAGTGTTGTTTAAAGTCGGCAACAAACTTCGAGGGGTAATAGTACTAGTCAAAATAAACAAAAAATTTCCTATACAAATATGTCGAAAAAATCCTTCGTTTAGCCGCTAGCCACCATTTTGTATTTTATACAAAAAACGTGATATATGAAGAACTATTTAACATTCAGAAACAAAACACATATTGATTGGCCAAAGAGAAAAATATTCTCAAAGTATCATTTAGATTTATTCCATATTTTCAAAATGGCGGCGGTTAAAAATCTTTTAATAAAACTTTATTATAACTTACTATTTTTAGTTTTTAATTTTTTTTCATCCCACACAATAATTTTTTAGTTTAATATTAGTCAAATTATGGTATTGTAAATATATTGAATTGCAATCAATGGGAACAATTAAATTACGAGATAACATTTTTAGTTTTATCAGGCATTGAAGAATTAACTAGTGTTTGGAAGTATCTTAAATGCTAGTGGGTCGTTTAACCCTAGAAATGGCAAAGTCGTAATTTACGACGCATTTACATAATCAATAAGAATTGGCAGGTGGAGGCATCTGTCGTAAGTTTCGTGTACTTGTTCGACACAATCGCCTACGAGACCGTCTTGCCCTCTGGGGGCAAACAACCGAAACTGCTCTCGTAGTACACGAGCCTGCCACCGGGCAGGTCTATAACCAAGTAAGCGCTTTCTAATCCTAGGCACTGATTGTCAGAGCCGGCTAACGCGCTACGCTGACGAGCGTATGTTCTAGCCATTCGGAAGTGCTAGGGTTCGAATCCCGACCATGAGCAATCCCAATTTGGCTTGCAAATGTGTGGTAAAGCGGAGTGGAGGGCCCACCTTAAATAAACGGTGACCGGCTTGGGTGGAAGTTGACGGCATTTGTAGGCTTAATTGGGCTTGCAATGGACACCTGTTTTGCTTTTGTGGCTAGTGGTTATAAGGGGGGGGGCATGTTTTAAGCTTTTTTTGATATTTGATATTTGAACTTTGATATTTCAAGAAGATATTAGTAATTATTTTTATGTTACAGTTAAGAGTAATAGGCTTGCCACTTCTAGGGTTAATGTGTATATGTAATATATTGTTGTTTTCAAGTGGAAATTTAATACATACTTAATTAAAAAATATGTTTACGATTTGAGTAATATTTTGAGTAAGTTTAACCCTTACCGGGCGGCTGACGAGTTTTCTCGCGGCACAGTAGGGTCCCACGGCGCGGAAACCGAGTTTTTTCTATTTCAGCCATTTCGTCACATTTACTGCGCTGTAGTTCGCGAAACAACCAATAGAGTGCATGGTAATGTTGCTTTAACCTCTATGAACTCACAAAACCAATATGGCGGCTTTGATGGAATTTCTAGTGACTGAGATTAGATGTTATACAGCTTTGGCCTGTATTCTAGCGCTCCCGTACTGCTTTTGACGAGAAAATTAACGTGCCACTACGACCAGCTGTATTCACTGTTCCAATCGTTGTTTGTTGACATCCATTGACGTGTGATTATTTGTGTTGTGTTTGAGAATAAACAGATAATGTAGTGTGAATGTTTGTGAATCTAAATAATAAAATAAAAGTGGAACATTGCTCATCCAGACGATCAGGAATTTGATGAGTTCGTGAATGGACTTATGACTGTTTTGAGGCTTATCATACGACGCAAAACTATGTTTAGTGGTAATGTACATAATATCTTTTTACTTTATTGACATGTTTCTTCTCACTGTTTTCATGTTTAGAATCAGTAATTTTTCATTTATGTAAGCCTACAAGTTTTATTTCACGCGCTCAGAATTTTTGGCAAAAATAATTTTTTTAGATACCTGAAAAATAGTGTTAAAATGTTCAATAAATAAAAATGCAGCATATTTCTGTTTTCTACTTTATTCAAGCTACCTAAATCCAAAAAGAACATTGGGAAAATATAATTTTGATTTTTTCAACCTAAATGAGCAGGGAGTGTGATTTTCAGTAGCGCTTTAAGGGTTAAGTGGCTAAAAATAGTGTAATAGTAAAAGTACTGAAGTACTTACTGAATGGCACAAGATTCCAAAGATGGATGATTTGGCGCTAGTGGGGAGAGAATTGCAGACCCTTCAGGAACTGTAGCTTGGAATTGTGGCGGGACGTCGACGTCATGCGATTCAACGTCGTCATCGGAGTCATCAGCTGGTTCAGGTAAAGATGTGTCATCTACATCCTCCTTCTGTTCTTCACTGCTTGACTGCACATCGGTTATCTCGCTGCTGGAAACATCTCCTGCCAACATGACGTCTTCATCCATTTCACAATTCGCGGTTTCTGGCGGTTTCATCAGTACTACATGCACTCTGTAGCGAAGATTTTGCCGGAATTGCATCGCTGAAGGGTTCCTCTCATAGCCGCATCGTTGTCGGGCAATAGAAAATTCATTTTCTAAGGCATCTTGGGTTAACCTATTTGTTAAAAGGAATTTATACCCCTCCATCTGTAGGTCATTCCACAACAGATCAATGGCTGTTATGGACCACAAAAGTCCATCGAAACAAGGCGGTCTTTCCTTTTCTCTATTATTTCTAACAATGGTTTTCCAAGACCGTATCCATGGCAGAGCTGATCGGAGGTGGTTTGGTACATTGATTCCAGAGTTAAACGTCGAAATAGCACACCTCAACGGATTACGGTCGAAAGGGACCCGGCTATTCAAACAATCAAACAAATTATTTAGATGACCAACAAAGGTTGCTGTTTCCATTGCTTCCTCGGGCAACTGTTTGGTTTCGACCGCAGTGATTAGCACAGCCTTCATAGTGTTGCTAAACACTTGGGTGGCCAATTTGACCTTCATTTTGTCAAATGTGTTTGGCCAGATGTGTTTATTTGTGATTCTGCACAATGCGCTGGCCTTTCCCGCTGAAGAGTCTAGTTGGTAGATGTCTTCTATATATTTCCACTTACACACTCCCCTGTCGAATGATATTGGTCTCTTCATTAATATTTTTCTGATACATTTAATGAAATGAGGAACATCATAAGTGACCTAAACCTTGGAATTGTTAATTTCGAAATGAGGATGCTCCTTAGACACACCAAGATCCTCCATGGCTCTTCTGTTGTTGGATCCTTGGTCCCAGACTATGGCCCTTACATTCAGGCCTATATCTTGCAATGCTGCCACACATTCATTAATTATAATTCTTAACTCTTTGCCCTTTACATTGTTGGATGCAAGAAAATATGCAATGGGCATTTTCCATTGATGTAGTACTCCTCGTACCAAAAACATCAACGTGTGGCAAGCAATCGCAGGTGACCTTCCTAGGGACCCTAAATCGGCAAAGCCCTCAATTAGGTCTCGTTTCTCATTATAATTGAGGCTTTGCTTGATTGACATTTCGTCATATATAATCAATACCTGTCTTTCATCAGACATCATGTTCTTAACTTTAATTTTTAACATATTTATCAATTCTTCTGATATTCCAGGCATTAAGTTTGTTACATTTAACCAGTGAGATATAGTTTGCGTTGTAGGTAAATTGAAATTTTTGTTATATCTCAAGTTATTGTACAGTGATGGCGATCTATAAAACATTTCAATGGCAAACTGTTTTTCGTGTTCACGCCACTTGGTACCCTTCTTGTGAAGCATTTGCATTTCAAGAAGCGTACTGAATGCTTCATTTTTAATACAGTTACGTGCTAATTTAAAAATTTCTTGTTTTGAAAGTTCTTTTTTTTGGTCTTGAGTCTTTTTAATTTCATACTGAGAGTGTGACTTGTTTTACGGTACCTTGTAATACGTTTTTTCAGTTTCTTTTTTCTTGGGGTGTCTTCACAAGTTTGATGACGTTTACCAGGTGTTCTAGGCGTCAAAACTTGAGACGGTCCAGAGGTAGTGGTTGTTAGGAGTGTAGTGTCTGTGTCCATTGCTGATTTTTCAAATGATGGGTCGGTCCACGAAATTATTGGAGGTAGTGGATGCTGTTGTCACTGACCAGGTGGCTTTGGTTGTTGGTTTAGACCAAACAACATCGGTGCTACTAGCTGGTGATGTTAACCAGGTCGCAGCTGTGGTTGGAATCACTGCATGGGTGCATGGGGCGCTGGTGGGCGTAATGACCACCGAAGCTCCAATTACAGATGACGTCACCGACCATGACGATCCGTGTGATGGTGTGCCCGATGTGCTCGGGTGGAAATTGGTCGCTGCAGACGATGTTCCCAGCGATCCAACAAAGTCGGAACAGCATCAACAGTCAACCTATTCCTCATGTCACTTGTGAAACATTTTCTTTTGAAATGTCTATCACATACATGTCTATAGATCAGTTGTGACGCACTAAGGTCCGATAATTCCTCGTTCGCACAATTTTTAACCCACTGTTTACAAATTTCATCTTGTTTAACAGGGAAGTGGAAGAAAATTTGGTCAGGGTAGTCACGTTTGTTGGCCGCGCAACCGGTAAAAACACATCTATTCCCTTTGCGTTTATATACAAATTCCATTTTGGCCAAAAAATGTTAAAAACTAAAAATAACTACTATAAACGAAAAACTATTTTAATGTAATAAGATAACTCAAACTACCAACTACGAAAACTGTTTGTGAATACCACTACTGTACACTAAATAATGTTCAGGACATCCCAAACGAACACATCGCGACGGTTTACACTTCCCAACTGACAATATTTTGAGCTACGGTCACCAGCAATAAATCACACAAATGCGAGGGAGTGTTTCGGTTTTGAAGAGGGGGTAGTTTGCAGAGTTTATGGCCTTTTTCATCAAAGGGCCACCGCCAGCTCGATCCCACGTTCCATTAGTCGTTAAACGTTAAAGTTAATATTATTATTCCTTAAGGATAACAGTTTTATTTCTAATAAAGTGGTACATTATCAGACTATATAATACCGTAAAAATAAATAACGTCGAATAAGTATATAATTTGCTAATATTACTTCATAAAAATATACACAGAACTTAAAGAAGACGGAGATAATTTTGTTCTTGTATAGGTATAAAATAAAATATAAGTATAAAATTTGTGGAAGTGTGCTCCTGTATGTCCCATCGGCGGCAGTAACAGTAACATCCCGCTAAGGGATTAATGCCGCTTGCCAATATTATTCTTAAAACGCACTGAGGTGCACGTCTTACCAAACTCAAGTGCTGCTGCTGCCATCTAAATGCTCACAAAATACATACCTCAAACTAGGTTATTTTCAACCTAGTTGAATGAGGAATGTAACTTGTGAAATATACAAACTGACAAACTTACTTTTCATATAAAAAATCTTGACATACATTTGAAATGGCTACCATAACTGACAACCTAAGAATGAATTTAACATTGACTGGGATGGTGGCGACGTCCCGTAATCCAGCTACTTGGAGGTCACGAATTGTGGATACTAAGCGATGATCGGCAGGTGTGGTGTTCTGTGGGTGGATTAACGTCCGCACGATTGAATACTGCGTTAATCCACAAATACCAACCTCATAATTTGACCAATTTATAATTCAGAGGTCGTGGTTCGGATTCCACGTTAAACTGTAGGTCCCTTAGTTGCCATCGGCTGTTGGGCTATTAATTAACAGTCCTATCTAAGGAACATGTCAGCCTTAGTCAGTAACAAGACCCTGGGTAGGTTACCATTTCAATAATCTAATCTAATATTAGGTCTACTTAAGTAATAACTTAAGAGGATGTTAAACCCTCTATAAAATCTTGACTGAAACCATGGGAGCTCAGGATCCTGTCATATAAATCCAAATGAGAACCAAATTAAAGGTAAAAAATCTTTCACACCAGCGTAGCTTTTTAATTTTTGATTTTGTAAAAAATAAAATTTTGAAAGACTTAAAATTTATTTAGTTTTGAGTAAAATGCAGTACATTCCAATGTTTGTCCGGCCGACCCGCCGCAGTGGGTTGGCGGGACACACTTCAATACATTCAATGTTATTTACTTTTAAAAATTATCGTGACGGCCGACCGTACGTGCCATACCGCTGTTGTGACGCTAGCCTGATCAGTATGTCAGTAGCATCGATTTTATAACAGCGTAAGTAGTTAATAGTACAATCCATAGTACTTGTAACAAACAATATTGGTAGTTAAATAGTTATATTAGAGTCCTTATATCTGAAAAATAGGAAATGAGAAAACAATAGTTTCTCAACTCAATTAACTCAATTTTAGTTGCTTGTAAGATTTATTTGCAAATTTATTCTATTAAATACTAATCAGTTTTATATTTATTTACATGTATTAGCTCTGGGGGAAGGGTGTTAGGGTCTTTTAGTACAATGGATTTAATATGGTACAGTAATCGTGAAACATATAAATTTTTCGTTTTTTATGAATGGCTTCGTTTTTATGATAATGGAATAGGGGCTTCGATTACATCCATGTAAGAAATAGAGAAATGCAAATGAATTAATTGTAAGATAGGGTCATTGATTTTATAACTGCGTAGTATGTAAATTCAATGATAGGGTACATGATCGACAGCGTATACGGCGGCGGTGGTGGCCCAGTCCTCCTGGGCTGCGCGAGTCAGTCGCCTGAGTACATACAGTAGTGTACTATTGTTGAGCATCCGTCCGGTCACGTGATCCGTCTGCTGTATACAAGTTCCCTTCATTCCAGCTGGGTAGCAGCACACTCTTGAGCATATGACTCCGACCTCTGCTGCTAGAGTGAAGCTCTGAACCTCGTAATTCCAGCTCACTCTCAGTTGCATATAGTTTGCTATCTACTAAGTAGTTATAAAATCAATGGTCTGACTTAACTTGGTCCTATAATCTCTGTTTAGGTTTCCCACAGGGTTACATATAGATTCCTTATCACCTTGGTCCATGTATCTTCTTTAAAGCTATTTGTTTGTTCAAAGTGTAGTTAGAACCTTTTAACTTCTTGTATTTAATAAGGCCAGCACAGTAAGAGTTAAGCCCAGGCTTAATGATGGGCAAAACGTCGAGGGCCCCCACACAAATGCACCAACTTTAATTTGTTCAAGTTTTAGATTTAACTTTACTTTTTTTTAGATTTTTGACTAGTCACCTTTCATTGTATATTGTTATGTGATGGTTTGAAAAAATATCAAAAAAATAAATTGATACTTCTACTTAAAATTAAAATCAATGGAATTAGAAGATATGACAGTCACACTCAATAGACAATAATAATGATCTACCGTAAAACAAATTTACATCTGTAATTAAAGTTAATACTTTGTTGATATTAGGAAGTGTATGTCCAATTATCACAAATCCATTTTGCCCATTCAGGCCCGTCGACTCCCAGTGAGGCCCTGGACCTGTTGGACCCTCCGTCTTATCTAACCTTACCTGAGGAACAACGTCGTGACGACACTTTGTCTGCCCTGCTCAACCGCGCAACTACTGCACACGACTAGCCCGAACCTTTCCCCAACGCATGTTGGATTTTCTCCGAGTGAAACAATTCTTAACTGTCATTTGGGTCAGTATTGTCAACTGATTGGAAAAGTATTGAATATAAATGAGACTGGATTCATACAGCAGAATATATTGAAATTTAACGTGACCTATAGTCAGGTATGTATTAAGTAACCAATGGAAATCAGATGTTTTTGAAATTGCTAGAAATGTGCCCACTACTGATACCTTTTGCAGAAGTCTTGAACTAAAGGATGGTACTGCAATGAACATTTTCTCACATTATGTTTGTACTGAAAGTAAGTCTGTTAAAATGAAATAATAGACCTTATAATTTTCATTTTAATACAGGCTTAGTAATGTTATCTTTATTTGTTGTTGAAACAATTGAATACATTTTACAAATAATTTACTATAGTAAAATATACAGTACTCCCTAGCCATGTGATTAATGTCCCAGTAATGGAAAATGCACTAAAAAAAGAAATTGAAGAATGTAAAAAAATACATACATCTTACACATATTAAAAACACCCCCTTGCAGCAGACCACAGCAAATTTCTATTGATCTATTAAATTAATTGTGATGCTAAAAGATAAGCTTTATCGTGTAAAGTCATATACCAAATTTTATCACATCATGTTACATGAGGAAGTCATATAAATTTACTTATTTTTGTATTGAAGTTGGTGACTATTTTTCTAAAGAGTTTAAATTTACTTAATTGTATAAAGTTTATTTTAAATAATTAAGTACATATTACAATAGTGGATTTAAAGAAGACTTGCTGTATTGTATACGCTACTGTCTACTACCTCCTTGACAAAACTAGGCTGCTGTGGTCAATGAATGTTGTTTTGTATGATACAAGGTGTGGCTAGATAAAACAAGATTTTTAGTGTAACTCTATTTTTTTAATTTACAAATTTTATCTAAATACTTTCTATGTATTTCTCTCCACTATCCCTACACTTTTCCACTGTTCAAAACAGTTTTATAGGTAATTTTCTGTTAGTAATTTTTTGTTCATCGTCTCCGTAGCTTTTTGTTTCACAGCTTTCACAGTCTTAGGTTGGATGTGGGATCCCACTCTTGGCTGAAATGTCTTAACCACCAGTGCAGTGAGGGCTGGAGCGTTATCCATATGAAAAGTTCAGGACTTGCTCTTTCACAACTCTGGTCACTCTCTTTGTACTCGCTTGGGAGTGTGGCCAAAACCCCAAAAAAATATTATCATGGCTTGATCTTCAGAAACCCATTTTACATACAAAATAAAAAAATCTGAATTGGGTATTATTTGGAATTGGAATTGCTTTTAGAATTGGATATTCAAGCATTGAAGAATGCTTAAAAATATATCCTTAAATAATAATATAAATAAATAATAATAATAATAAATAATAATAATATAAATAAATAATATATCCTTAAATATATGCTTAAAAATATATATTCATGGTGAATTTGAACTCTTCTAGTGCATTTATTATTTTAAATCTCAACTGCCCAATATAATGGACCTAGGGTTTGTGCAGTAAATTAAAGTCAGCAAGGTACCAAGTGGTTTGGACACATAGATTAGCCAGCTCAGGATCTGAATGGAGTGGCTGGCAACCTTTGACTTCCTGGGTCAGCGCATTACTCTTGAGCTACCGTATCGGTTATCGCTTAGATTGTTCAAAGTTTCTGGTTCAAAGGTAAAAACCATGATTTGTCACACATAATAACTCTTTCCAACAGTTCAGGATGATTCCTAATGTTTTTAAGATGTCAAGACAGATTTCCATCCATGACTCCTTTAGTTCTGGCGTGAAGAATTTTGGCACCATTTTGAAACAATTACTCTTACTCCAGTGGCCATTGTATGCCTAGTAGTCTTTCAACAACAACACTTCTCAACACTCTGCGGTTATCTGCCATATCCAAATCATCCTCTATCTTCATCATATCTTTCTTTACTTCATCGTTCCACCGCATTCTTGGTCTCCCTCATGTTCTACCCCCTGATTTCCCTTTCATGACTTGTTTTACCATTGTTTCCTCCCTTCTTCTTTGTACATGACCAAGCCACCTTATTAAATCAAACTGGTTTGATTTCTCAAAATTATATTGTGATACTTGTAAAAACTCTAATTTTCATTTCTAATTATTTTCATATAATTTGTTTTGCTTTGATTCACTTTTAGACCTACTATTTAGATCTTACTTATTTTATAAATTTACATTTTTGTACTTTTTTTATTTACTTATTTATTATTTTAGACTTACTTATTTGCCTCTTTCAATAGCATTTTTGCTAGGTTTTTTAGGTCTTCCTTAGTTTTAAGTACTACTGCCACATCATCTGCAAATGCCAGTATGTTAATTTTTGACCTCCTTGTTTCCTTTATCACCTTCTCTTTTTTTGTGGGGGGGGAGGAGGTAAAGCTAATGCACACCCGCCGGTTCGGGACTCACATATACTGAACTCTCCCCCTCATCTCCCAAGGATAGCAGATTGTTATACCAGATTGTTTTCTGGTATAACAGAACCAGCGGTTCAGTGGTTTTTTGATGGTTACTTTCTAAATGCTATCAACAATATGAAAATATCAATAACCAAGATTAAACTTAAGTCAGCAACCAATTTATGTTGCATAATATCATAAATACCTGGAGACCGAGCTTTTTCTCCGATAGAATAAGACAATATCAAGGGAATAAATATAATAGAAATAGTTTAATAATTATTGTATTAATTCTGTCCGCGACAGAACATGATGTTGTTAGTGGCTTTCTTGAAATAAAAACAAAAATGATAGTTGTTTATTGAACGATTGATACGAACATTTATTTTACTAACATGCATAAACTCTAAACAAAAATTTATCGGCCTCAGTCGGGAATCGATCTCACAACATGTAATGCTTGAGTCCGCTGCATTGGCAATGAGTTAAGGTGCTAAAGTTAATTAACCTGCAACGTGATTCAGCATGTCTTACGCTGGAGTTATAGTTGGAGCTATCATAATTCGTACAACTATTAATAAACTGTTGTCAACTGATTGTGTTAGATACGGAATGTGGATTAAAAAGCAAAAGGGAAATTTAATTTACATCAATCGGTTTGTTAAAGTGGCTTCAAACAATACATTGAATAAGTTTTCTATAAAAACACAAATGATTTTGGAAATACTTTTCTCTGCTTTTATTTCGAACAGTTATTTTACCCTTTAGTTTTTACAAATTGTTTACTCATTTATAATTTTTCATTTATTACATACAGACATAAAATAAATATTTATCCAAAACCTCTATTCACATCTTACAAAGAAGATATTGTTAGCCATCTTCACTCAACAACTGTCAACAGTTATAAACAGATGTTTTGATTTGTACTGTTTTTACATTTAATTCTCTATAAGCTTAATGTTAATTTTTTAGATTTTAAACTTAATATTACAAGAAAACCAAAATTTTCCTGGACATTAGACCTATCTAGAACCTATTTTCTACTGGAAATCAGTTATTTCCAAAATTTAAAGAAATTTGTTAGAGCCGTTTTCGAGATCCTTGTGCAAATATACAAACCTTGCTCGTATTATAGTAAGTACCTGGTGACCGAGCTTTGCTCGTTTAGAATAAGACATTTATTATAAAAATTAATTAGAAAAATTAAAACACATTTATTACTCAATATTACTCATTTATTACACATTTATGTGGATGGAACTCGCGGCCTATGAGGCCGACATGCTACAACTCGGCTACGAGGTTAGTCGATTGAACGATGTCATTTAACGTCTTTTCCAAAAGCCAAAGCCGATCATTTACTGTTTAATTACCCATACCGTTATTATTAGCCTGTGATCAACTGATTTTTTTATAAACGGAATGAGGATTGAAAAGCAAAAGAGAGATTTAATTTACATCAATTAATTAGTTTGTTACAGTGGCTTCAAGCAATACAACGAATACGTTTTCTATCAAAACACGGAATATTTTGGAAATACTTTTTCTGCTTTTATTTCGCACAGCTATGTTATCCTTAAGTTTTTACAAATTGTTTAGTAACCTGATAATTTTACATTTATTACATACATAAAATAAATATTTATGAAAAACCTCTATTCACATATTGTTCTTTGCCGTCTTCAATCAAGAACTGTCAAACGTTTATAAACAGCTGTTTTTGTTTGCATTGTTTACATTTGATTCTCCTTAAGCGTAATGTTAAATTTTTAGATTTTAAACTTAATATTACAAGAAAAAACGAATTTTCCTGGACATTAGACCTATCTAGAACTTATTTTCTACTCGGAAATTAGTTATTTCCAAAATTTAAAGAAAATCCTCGGCGCCGTTTTCGAGATCCGTGTGCAAATTTACATTTGATTCTCCATAAGCGTAATGTTAAATTTTTAGATTTTAAACTTAATATTGCAAGAAAACACGAATTTTCCTGGACATTAGACCTATCTAGAACTTATTTTCTACTCGGAAATTAGTTATTTCCAAAATTTAAAGAAAATCCTCGGCGCCGTTTTCGAGATCCGTGTGCAAATATATATATATATACAAACCTTGCTCGTATTATAGTATTGGATGGATATACGCGATATTTCCTATCATACAGCGCTCTGCAGAGTTTAATTAGGTTGGTTTTTTAAAAATTTGTATGGTTAATAATATGTCAATAACGTCTAGAAAACACTGATCTTCTGTTAAAATTTATATTTTTGCTTTATTCAACCGAACTAAATCTTAATTTTTCCTAAAATTACTTCCATAAATAGCTGTGCTATTTTAAAATTTATGTATGAAATCGACTTAAAAATGAACTTAAACTCAAAACCTTTCCAATTAATATGTTTTTTAACAACAGAAACCCATTAAAAGCTATTTTAACAGTGGTATATGTATTGCGGAAAAGATCCCCCATTCTCACTACCAGAAGTAAAAGTTGTGGTTACTCTCTTCCTTGCCAATATTCTCTCTAGTGTGACAGAAGATTGTCTGTCTCTCCCTCCCAATATGGGGAGGACACCCGCAATAACCATCACTCATTGAAAGACAGCTTATTGTCAATCATGACTCCAAGGTACTTAGCAGCAGGCTTGATCTCGATATTTTTCTCTCTTATCTGCTTAGCAAATATGGTTGGAATTCTTCTCTTTGTTAGGACCAGGATCTCTGTCTTGCTGATCACCAGAGAAAGGCCGTGAGCTTGGCTCTACTCCTTGACGGTTCTTGTTGCCACCAAAGCAACATGATGTGGCAACATAGTGCCACATCATAGGACTGATCAGCCTCGTTTTAGAACCTGATACTTTTGAAATACAGAAAACGCAGGTTCATTCGCATATTTCCTCTGAAATACCTTTTGAATGATGATCAACCAAAGCAAGTCATATTGAAGTAATAACTCAGGCACATCATAAGATTATTAAGTAGCGATTGACGATCATAGTGAATGAGTTGTATAGATTCATTATATTATAACGGACATTTGTAATACCATCTATGGCAGGCCTCTTTCAGGATCTACCTTTAGTGGGAACACACTAACCTATTCAAATGTTATCGGATCACTAATATTAATATCCTTTAATATTGATCATGCACTTTTTTGTAACTATCTTTAAATCCTCTCACCCATTTTCTTACCTCATAATGATTCCATCACTCATAATGATTTTTCCGTAAACTTCACAGATCTCTTGATGAATATCGATTGGTTTTACTCCTTTAGCACTAAGAAATCGTATAACAGCCAGTACTTCACTATCGGCAGGACTCAAGATTGTTGGAGGTATTTTAAACACTCATGAACAACGTATACAATGAAGAATCATATTTTTATTTTTTTAAGTAAAAAATAAATATGACAAGTTTTATCAATATCTGTCGATAAACATGAGAGTTATTTGCCTATTCTCCATAAGATTAACATGGGAAAGAGTATGTAGGTTTGCTGCTGTTAGGAACATTAAAAGTAGGCATTTTTTGCGTAAAATATTTTTACTTTGACCATTTATACTAAGTTTCATAAACATCTGTCCATAAATAAAGGAGTTTGTCTATTCTCCATATGATTAACATGGGAAAAGAGTATGCACGTTAGCTGCGATGATAAACACATAACCTATGATTTTTAAGCATTTAAAGCATAAGATCTCAACAACATGAAGGTAAATACCAAGGTTAATCCAAAAATATTAATTTATAAGTGAAATATTAATTTTTCTTTATCCTCCATAAGATTAACATTGCAGCCCGAAAATACAATGCACAGTGTTTAGATTTTTTAATATCTCGGTAACCGCTTGAGATGGAGAAAAGTTTCCAAAAAAAATTGTGTAGTTTTTTTAAGCTAATTCTAATGGTCAAAGATAAAGTTTAAAAATCTTTTAACACTTAAAACAAAACAACGATCGGTCAAATTGACCGATCAGTAATTTTACTACGCAATAGTGGCTAAACTGTTTGACCATGACGGCTGACACCCCCAGTATCTTCCCCAAAACCCGTCTCCGTAATATTTGGTAATTTCCAATTAGTTGCCGCGACATTGTCGTATGTATTACACGCATTGTGTGAATACAGTCGGTCAGATTTACCTCCTGTTTCGCTTACCGGCTGGCAATCGTCGGTCAAATATACCTTGTGTTTTGGTAACAGGTTGTGATGAAACGTGTTGTGATTTGCTATTCTTCTACGAACTTAAAACCTAGTGACTCAATATGGCTAGTGGTGGCTCTAGGCAGGGCATATGAACTGATGGCTCAGATTTTAGTGATTAGATACATAGATTGATGACAGACGACAGTAAAAATGATAGTGAATTCAATGAAATTGATGATTCTGATGCCGATCCGGACTATGTTTTGTCTGATGATGAAGGTCGTCAAATTTCCAGTTTATCAGAAGATGAGGACAATGCTGACCTACTTTGCATTGAAAATAATGCAAGGAATAATGAATGCAGTTGCTGAAGGAGTGGATCTTCCTGAGTATTTTTTGGAACATTTAGGGAAGCAAGAGATTGGACCTCCAAACGCATAGAAAAGCAAACTGCGCACAACAAACAAAAGAACACCTGCTAGAAATATAATAACAACTAGATTACCCGCTATGAGACCACCAGATCTGGCCTTGGCCAACAATTCTATGCAGATTTTTTCATTTTTCCCAAGGCAGAGCTGGTCATCTTGGAGCATGAAGTTTGCAGTTTCATTTTTTTCTGTTACATGATTTGTAACATTTTAATTTTTTAATTTAAATATTTTTATAATTATTTATAATTTTAATTTTTTTTCATGTTATTTTGTTGGCATAGTAAATATGATTTTTGTCATAAAATGTTGTAAAACATCATTTGTTACTCATGTGAATGGACCATTTTTACAAGAGTTATCTTTAATTTTTTAATTTAAATATTTTTATAATTATTTATAATTTTAATTTTTTTTTCATGTTATTTTGTTGGCATAGTAAATATGATTTTTGTCATAAAATGTTGTAAAACATCATTTGTTACTCATGTGAATGGACCATTTTTACAAGAGTTATCGTGTTCACAGACATACGTATACATATATATATATAAATTTTAACGACTATTATTTTTGGTCTTTGGGCACTTAACCTGCCATGAGACCTACAGTAATAGCTTCTTTCTTATGGGAAATTCCCTAAAACAAGATTGTAAGCGTAAATTTCAAAAGTAAAGGAATTGCAAACATAATTGGAATTGCATAATTGGAAAGGAAGGAATTGCTGTATAATTGCAAACTACTTTTTCTTGAAAACTGATTATATACATTTTTTAGAGAATTTAATTCCCTACATAGAAATGTATGATATCAAATAAATATTATATAATATAGGTGCTATTTTCAAAAATACGGAAAAGTGCAAAACGCAAAAAAGGTAATTTTTGCAAAATTTTATTGTGATTTTGATAAAGCAGTGAAGGCTGTTAGAAATGTTATATGCTACTACTTAATTATATTTCAAATATAAATCTATATGAATTAAATTAAGAGTTTTGTCTGTACATTGCTCAGAGTTATTAATTTTTTATTTATTTTTTCATATTGTGCGTTAGAGAAGCCGAAACAAGTCTTATCTCAATTTGTGTCTGTGACGCTCCAGTAGGCATTTTATGCCGTCTTCTCCGAAAAAACGGGAGAACTGATAACATTGAAACTTATTTAATGCATTCTCTACATTCCAGAGAAAGTTTTTCAAAGCTTGAAATTGTCCTCCGTCCCTTAAAAAGTAAATCACAAGCATTTAAAAACCCACTTTTTAACACAATATTTATTACAGTTTGCTTTTAATTATCAATGAACCACCTACTGGTAATAATCAGCTGTCTTTGAAGTTCAGTGATTTGATAGAAAGAAAACCAAACAGCTGTCAAATCAATATTAGTTTATTTATATTGGTCATTGATTTTAAACCCATTACGAAATCATACTACATTAAAATGTTATTTTAACGGATAACTAATTATTATAATGGTATAAATGTTCTAATCTATTTAAGTGTAAAGTCATGCTAAATAATAGTTGGTTATTGATATATTTTCTTTGTACTGATTTGTTTAGGATTTCAGGTTTACATTTTGGTATGATAATCTTTCTTTTTTAAACTGAACCCTACAACCCATACACAGGACGGGCTTACTGCTAGTAAATAAATAAATAAATATATGTATATATTTACTATTTACATCACTAGTGGCAATAAAACTTGGGTCAGGAACAGGATCACTGTAGAGGTTAGTTGAACTTGATACATAGGTCATGGATACAAGTAAAAAAGTCCCTCTAAACTATCACTCTCATCATTAGATAATCGCTAAAATCATCTCAAGATAAATATTCTGATATTTCTTTGTCACGAAGTCTGATAGATCATGAACCCATCTCACATTGTTTACATAAACATAAACAACACAAGCACTTAGTAAAATTACAGCTGGGAGCTGAACAAGAATGACACAAATTATCAGTGATGCAGACTAATGGAGCAAAACTAAAACTCCCACGATTTCCTAAGATGCCCCAAAACACATCCATACCTAATACGACATAGTAGTGCAACAGATGATAGCAAAAATAGACGAAAATGAAAAGTTTATGTGAGCTCGTATACTTGTGGGCATTTTTATGCCAAACAATCTGATCAAACTAGTGTCATCATGATTTCAAACACATTTTTTTAACTATCTCAGTCTAAGAATCTGTTTAAATTATTTTTCTTGTTTTACCTTTACTTTTAAGTGAACAAAATTATCATGATAAAGACCCAAGATTTGATTTTGAATTTTAGATAATATATATGTATTTCCACATGTTTGTAGCAATAAAATAATAATACTATTTTGGTCTTCTATGTTTATTTTTTTATAACTCCAGATTTAAATTATTAGGATTATTATTAACACCATCAAAACCCAAAAATAGTATAGCCATTTTTATAAATATTTCTGTTTAGATTTTGATATCATTCACCGGATGAAGTTTGATATCATTGTAATTTGAAAATTGTAATCAATCTGCAACTGGAATGCAGAAACACTTATTTCTGCTGTTTATCAAAATAACCAAGTTATATGATGAGATCTGTTATCGATTAATTACTTTTTATAAAATTAGCACTACAAATAGCTTATTAAACTTAAAAACTTTGGAACATAATTAATTGTTTGTATGACATAATATTCATTGTATTCACAATTTTACAATTTCAATTTTTTTTGTAATTTTCCATTTAATATATTATATTTAGTATATTTAAATATTTACAATTAAAGGAAAAGTAGTACTGTATATGGTAATCATGAACATTTCAAGTCCCCTTCTCAACAATGTCAACAATTATTCCATTTTGGCCAAAGACGAAGGTGCCAAATTTTAGTAGTGTTAACTAAGTTGTTGCATAAACTATGATTTTGTTATTATACTTATATTTCTGTTGCAGAGGCTTATGCATAATAATGTCTACTGTATGTGCTGATACAATAATATTTTGAATGTTCATTGAAATTTTATGTAAATGACAAATGTCATCCAAGCTGTTCTCAGGTTCTCTTTGACTATTTTAATTAATTATTAGGTGATATTTTGTATAAAATATTTAATGAATAGTGTCACTAGTTGTTTGTTTGACTGCAGAATATCTGTTACTGGCTGTTCTACGAGTAATGTCTTACCAGTATTAACTATATAAATCAGTATTAATGATAATTTTATCATGTCCTGGTGCTATACTTATTTTCACATAGTGGAAATGTAATAAAGCTACGTAGTTGCTAACATTTTATCACTGATATGGACTGTTTATTATTTTTGTTTTTTTTTGTAAATTTATACATTATTTAATAATCTCTGTGATATATTTGCATTTAATGCATTGTGTACTTCAATTTTTTGGTAGTGAAAATGACTTATGGCAATTTTAATTATTTTAAATAAATACATAAATCCATAAATGCATGTGTACCTGATTATGTGGGAATCTGTCCATTTTAGTAAGGTTTAGCTAAATAGATTTTATGTATTTAAATATTGATGGATGTATTCATATTTTATGACTAACAACACAGTCATTTGTTCTATTAGGGTTAACATTTTTCTCGTATGTTTTATTCAATTAGTTTTAGTTAATTGGTGTAATTCAAATGTTAATAAAAGGAAATTGATTTTGCATGGAATAAACATTTATATTTTTACCAAAAAATATTGTCAGTAGAGATGTGTCCATATTACCATGTAGAACTGAATTATAACTGCTTAGTTCTTGTGTGGTTGCCAACGATATCTGTTAATATTATTGATTACAATGACTGAACTAATCATAAAAATGAGCTTTGTTATGGTATATTTAATGGCCGAGTAAATTATGATATATATTTGTAATAGTTCCCTTGCAAAATTGCTGAAGCAATCATGTTTTAATATTTTAGAATTAGCTTTAATGTTCAAGTAAAGTTGTGCTCAACTTAAGTATGTGTTAATATTTTTGTAAATCTAGGTGAGAGTTTTTTTTTTCAATCAAATTACATCTATGTGTAAAGCTTATTGGTTTAATACATACATTTATGTATTTTACTAGATCATCAAACCAAATTAAATATGGTATAACATTTTCAATAAATTTTTTACCAATATAGTAAGTTAGTTTAATTAATTTGTACTTACAAAATGTATTGTTAATAAGCTTTATGAGTGTATTGAGGAAATACTTTAGTTAATAATGTAATCCTTAATATATTTCAACATGCATTAAGTTTTCCCTCGTACCGTCTTTATTATTTTAATTGTTAAAATTTTAACTATATAAAAAGTAGTAATGATGAGCGGGGTTTTAAAACTGAAATGGTTTTGTATGTATGTGAAAAATTAGTATTTTTAAAAGTGGAAACAGAGAGTTCTAAATGTAGGATTGTCTTTTGTGTGAATTTATACATTGTTCAAAATATAATATATCCAAGCTAAAATCTTTTGTACCGGTACATAATGTCTGGTTTAGTTAGATCTCAGATTTTTTTGATATGGCTTACAGATTTTAATTGCTAATTTATGTTTATAACTCCCAGTACATAAATTTGAACACTAATTCTTTTATGATAAACTTTATAAATTTTCGTAGTGCCTTTATATTATTGAATCCCCAAAGGACTAAAATTGAAAATGTGAAATTTCTCTCTGAAAAACTCTTGTTGAGAAAAACTTGGGAATTAAATATGCATATCAAAAAGTGTTAAGTCAATTTTTTAACAGATTAATTTTAACCATCCATCAGGCCCATCAAAAATATTAACCTTTGGGTCATCAGTTTTTTATATTTTTAATTTTTTTATTGGTGCCTAGAAGCGCTGACCTCAGGTGCGGGTGACATTCATACTATTATTATGTTAGTTACTTATTTTCAGATACATTTTAGTTATAAAGAATAATAAAAATTATTTTACCCAGTTTCAAGAACTATAATAATATGCAATATATTATCACCTTGTGGTGAGCATTTAGTTCTTGTGTTTAATGCTGTTGGTCTCCTTGATACGTATTTCACCACGGGTGTGGCATCTCCAGGGGAGGAACTTAAGTCACCTAACTACACTTAGTCCTCATATTGTACGCAAAAGAATTTATTTATAATGTTCACTAATATTCATCATCGTCCTGGTTGTCCGGCACGTGTTGCACACGTGGTTGTGTGGTGTGAACTAGTTTGACAGGTGTTGTCGAGGACGGGGTGGTTGAGAGGCTGGGGTTGGGGGTGGGTTTTCCAGGATTTTTGCGGTCTTGCCATATTGTTTGGGGTTTTGCAGGGTTGCCAGTGTTGTTTGGTTTCTATTTCGTTTATAATTTGGAAAAAATGAAGTTATTGAAATCTTCCTTTTTGTTAAGCAAGCTACCGTGGCCAAATTGGTTGATTTGTTTATAAATTTGGTAGCCTTCAAGTTCTTTGGCTATTGGTTTGGAATGGGTGCTGTTTAGTATAGTGATTGAGTTGGGGTGTGTTATGGAATGATTAGGATTTAGTTTTTTAAGTGTTTTCTACCAAAGAGGTAAGATTGCTGTGGTTGGCTGTGTTACGTTCCTTAAGTCTTTGTTTGAACAATCTATTGGTGTATCCAATATATTTTTTATTACAGGGGGATTTGCAACTTATTTTATAGACCCCTCTGTCTTTTTCTGATTGATGGGTAATATTGTTTCCGTGGCTGTAAGATGAGATAGGATCAGTTTTAACGTTGCGTCTTGCCTTTCCCAACACAACACTGTTCATAACACAGCAGCAATCCTACCTCATTGGTAGAAAACACTTAAAACAAAATCCTAATCATTCCATAACATACCCCGACTCAATCACTATAATAAACAGAACCCATTCCAAACAAATAGCCAAAGCTATACCTATACCAATAGCTAATACCTATATCCATCGGTGTGGATGGCATCTCATGGAAGTTATAAAGCAATGTTGTCAACCACTAGCCCCTCCTCTGGCAGCAATAATGAACATGTCTTTACTCAAACTCAACAACATAGGTATTAGGGGTACAGCCCTCAGCTGGTTCAAGAGTTACTTGGAACAACGGAGTCATCTGGTTGAAACAAAACAAGAAGACTAATTGCTGGTTCACATGGTGCGATCCACTCCACTACCTGTGAACTCTGTTCACAGGTAGTAGTGGTGTGCCACAGGTATACGTTCTAGGCCCAGTGGTTTTCATCTTGTTCACAAATGACATGCTTAAACATCTGGAGGGGATCTGTGATAATGTATGCAGACGATACAGCTCTCATCTCCGCAGGAACTTCCACTGACCAACTTGCTGTATCATCCTACATTGCAACTGTTAAATACTTTAAGCTGATACACAGCTTATCAGTACTGTACACAAATGATCTAGTAATCAACATGACCAAGACAAACCAGCTAGCTTTTGGCAGAAAGCGAGACTTAGTACCGACTTAGCCAGATGTTGACATGGAAGCCTGAGACCAAGTTCCTTGGAGTCACTACAGATGAAAATGTCATGGATAAAGCATGTGAATATCCTGTGCAAGAAATTGAACAAAAGCCTGTACATTTTAAAAAGAATCAAAGCTATTGCTGACTCAGATTTAGTAAAAACAACTTAATTTGCGCTTTTTGAATCACACATCCGATATGAAATAGTTGTCTAGGGAGGAAAACGCAAGAGAATCTAAATTGAATAATGCTCCTCCAAAAGAAAGCAGTAAGAGTACTCAGTGGTGTTGGACCTATTGACTCCTGCAGAGAGGCTTTTAAACGACTCCACATAATGACTGCAGTATCCTGTACATCCGGGAGACAATACTGCATGTTGATGGGCTAAATTTACCAAGAATTTCTGACCACCACAACTACCAACCCCGCCCATGCTACAGACTACGCAACGCACTACCTCTTCACCACCTTAGTCTGTTCGAGAGAAAGCCGTCATGCTGGCAGAAAACTTTCCAACCTCTTACCTGAAGAAATGAGGAATCTCTCGGGAAAGCAGCTGAAAATAACTCTGGATAACTGGCTGACTGAAAGACCCTTTTACAACATGGAAGAATTCAAGAGTGGAAGGCTACATACCTGAGTAAAAGAAGTTCAGTCAATTATTGACGCTGTACATTTCTCAACGAAATTATAATAAAGAGTTTCTGATTCTGATAGTACTTGAAGGCTACCAAATTTACAAACAAATCAACCAATTTGGCCACGATAGCTTGCTTAACAAAAAGGAAAATTTCAACAATTCCATCATTTTTCAAATTATAAACAAAATAGAAACCAAACAACAATCTGGCAACCCTGCCAAACCCCAACCAATATGGCAACTGGCAACAGTGAAAAAATCCTGGAAACCCCACCCCCAACCTCAGCCTCTCAACCACCCCGACCTCAACAAAACCGGTCAAACTAGTTCACACCACACAACCGTGTGTGCAACAAGCGCCTGACTACCGCGACGATGATGAGCAATAGTGAACTATGAATAAATTCTTTTGTGTAAATAGTGACAATATTAGGACTAAGTGTAGTTAAGTGACTAAGTTCCTCCTGCAGATGCCACACCTGTGGTGAAAAATGTATCGAGGAAACCAACAACATTGAACACAAGAACTAAAGTCCACAAGGTAAATATATTGAAAAAACAATAAAGTTGTAACATGTATATTTTTCAAATCTAGGCCAAACTCCTCGTCAGTATGTTTTCTAAATTTTCAGTTTATTTTATTATTATTTGCCAATGATTTGATTTTAAAAGTATTTATGACAATGCGTTGTAGGTGCAATTACCAATACTTTTGATCTTATACAAACATTTTTCTATTAGTATTGTTTTTGCACACCCAGAGGTGAGTGCCCTTTTATGTTTTAAAATCGACGTGTCTGATGGAAGGTTAAATTAAAAACTATATAACATTGTAAATTATTTATTTAAAATGGTTAATTTTAATGTATGTGCAGGATGAAAAATTTAACAAATTTTCGAACAGTAATTCAAGTATTCAATGTATTGTAAAATATCTAAAATGTAATACATTATTAATTATTTTGTCATGATATTATCAGTTATAATAGTTACTTTTTCCTCTAGCTGTTTATCTGTTTGTGATTTAAATATTGTCCTTTAATGCAATTGTTGTTTTAAAGCTTTTGCTTTGATACATTTTATACAGTACAACTAATGGTCCTCATACCATTTAAAATATCATGAGACCTCAGTTGGATCGAGAGACTGAATTCTTATGTCGAGTGAACTTAAGACATTTCCAAGTTCATTTCCCTGACTGAATGGGTTCAGCCTCTCCGTACAGTTGTTATCTTAGACTAGATGCTGAAGCAATGTTGCCTCATCTCTCTGTGTTCACCCGCTTGTGGCAATGTTTAATGTTACCTAGTTTAGGTTAGCAAAGGTTCACACGAGTCAACTAATTGTTCCCATCAATTTAAGGAATACTTTTTCTTTTTGAAGAAAAAAGTTTTAAAATCAAAGTTTTTCTTTGTATGATATCCTGGTCAATATAATGCCAGCTCTCAAAAATCTGAACCAATTTACTAGCTTGGCCTTCTTATTAGGACATTTTGCTGGTATCCTTGTCAGTTTTAAAATCCACAATGGATAACTCAACTAAAACAGTATTTTATACATTTTGAAATCCAGAGTATGTTCCTTTCACACTGAGAGCTGGACTCCTGACCCCTTCATTTAAGGTGAAACACTCCATTAGAAGGTTCATTAATGGATGTGACTCCAGGGTGTGGGTCAGCCTAGAGAATATTATCCAAGCTAAGCCAATCTTTGGATCTTCTAAAGCTGTTACAGCCATTTCACATTTCGAATGTCACTATTCTGGAGAGTTAATACAAGATCCCGCTGCATCTTATAAAGAACAGATATAGTGTCACACATTATCACCAGGCATGAACCACAAATTGTCTGTTTTATTTAATTAAAATATTAATTTTCATTTCAACCTCAGTTAGTTTATATGTTGGCGATTTGATATTTTTTAAAGCATAGTACATTGATTTCATTTTTACATGGATATGTCTTTGCTCTGGGGGGTGTTAGCAATTTGTAAGATAAAAATTAGAAACATAAGAACAGCCGTTTAGATGAACTGAAAACAATCCCTTAAGATATATCCATGATCTAACCTATTACCCACAGGGACGTGAATACAAACATTTTTCTATGAATATTCCTGATGGGGCAAACACTTGTCTTGTGTAAATCTTTTGACAAGTTAAATAAAAAACCTCCTTTGTGAGAGAATTTATCAATAATTTTAATATTGGAATGTTTCAGTTAGTTGATAAACAAAGTTGTGAGATAAATTATTATAATTAATAAGTGTTCCATCTTATTCAGCCAACTTCAATTATAATTATTAAATGTTGGATTATTTATTTTACATCTCTCACAATAAGAGGTTGTTTACTTAAAACTTTTAAATGAAGTAGTACTATTATTGTAAATCTATTGTTGTTAATAAGTAAATTTAGATGTCAATCAAATTTTGAGTATTAATATATATGACTTTGTTACTAGATTGTTGTTAATAAAATTTCAATGTTGAAATTGTTTTTGATTTTTTTTAGTGTTGACTCCTGACCATTAGATCAATTTCATTTACTATTTATCTTTTAATACATTTGCTGTGACAACATCCGTCGAGGAGAGGCTTGTGTAGTTCAAAATCAACCAATAGAAAAATTCCAAGTGACCCATACAGAAATAGATACTGCGTTATAACAAAGCTGGTTGTAGTTCTCTTGGATCGCAACAGGTGGCAGCACAATCTACATTGTCAGATTCATCATCTTGATTTTAACCTAAATGTCACCAGTCACCACTGGTTTTGACTATATATTATTAATAGACGTGTCATTTATGGTTAAAAGTTGTCGCCAACAAAATTTCAGAAGGCCCGACAGTGTAGTGCCGCTTCCTAATGGCGAAGGCTGTAAGCTCACTTGGCCCCGCCCTCAGGAGTGTGCGCGCACTCGTAGTACATCCCGCTATCGCCCTTTCAATGGTTGGGGGTTGGCCGAAGGGGGGGAGCAGACGACAGCGCTCGTGTACGGGGAACCACGCACCAACTCCCCAAGCCGATTCGGGAACCACTACACATTGCGCATAAGGATGACACGTCTATTGATAATGTATAGTCAAAGCCACTGGTATCTGAGTGGGCATGCCAGGACCAGTACCACTCGGAGTGGTCCACAGCGGAAGTGTAAGATAAGATAAGATTTATTTATTCTCACTTCAGATACAAAAATGTACATTGAGAACATGTCATGAACATAGGCTTACAACAAAACTACATACAGACCTAACAATGAGAAATACTTATCGCTAAAAGAAAACATATGAAACCCTCAAGAATTAAAGAAAATTAAGGTACAGAAATAACAACATACAACAAAAAAAAATTAAATGCTGTATAATATTTAACTATTTTGAGCACCTGCCGGCAATTTAAAATCTGTTTCAAAAAAATCTTTTAATGAATAAAAAGCATTTTTAATAAGAAATAATTTTAATTTTTTTAAAAAGGGTCTGTCAAAAGAGACATGTGGGTTATGCTTAAGAATTTTGTTTACCACTTTTCTTGTGTTATAATCGCACGATTTTTCAAATGTAGAGGTCTTATGAGCTGGTAAAGAGACAAAGTTTCTTCTCGTACCATACTCATTTACGGATCTAATTTGGAAGATGTGAGGATTTTTATGGTACCATTTACAGAGCTCATAAATGTAAAGACTTGTGAGAGTTAAGATTTTAGTTTTTACAAACAAAGGTTTGCAATGATCTAATAATGTTTTTTATTTATTACTCGTAACACTTTTTTTTTAATTGTAAATATTCTTTTAAAGTTTTCATTTGAGCAACTTCCCCACATCAAAATCCCATAATTTAACATACTCTCAAAGTTTGCAAAATATACTTTCTTTAGCACTGGTTCTTCAACACAATTTATTAAAACCCGTAGTGAAAAACAAACAGAGTTCAACTTCTTGGCCAACATATCAACATGATCTGAGAATTTTAGATTAGAGTCTAAAATGACTCCCAAAAACTTAGCTTTTTTAGTTATTTGATCATCATGTTGCTGAGATATTTTGTTTGTCTTTATTGAAATAACTTCTATTTTATTTGAATTTAATTTGAGGTCATTGTCTTTAAACCACATGTATAATTTGTTTAGAAAAAAATGTACGCTATCTCGGAGAGTGTCAGCATCTCTCTCCCTGATTACTGCCGAGGTGTCATCGGCGTATTGTATAATGGTACAATTGTTGCTCTGAATGTTGGATGGGAGATCGGCCACAAAAATTATAAATAAAATTGGACCCAGAATTGAACCTTGAGGACACCCAATATATTGTTTTGTCCACTCCGAAAATAACCTATCCCCATTGCATGGCAGAGCTACTCTTTGAAATCTGTTTTCAAAATAGGATTTAAAAAGATTCTTTGATATACCTCTAAAACCGTAGTATTCTAATTTACTTAGTAGTATGTCTCTGTCAATGCAGTCAAAAGCCGATGTTAGGTCACAAAAGATAGTAGCAGAGACATCATGGTTATCAAAGTTTTCATATAATATATTTGTAAGCCGTGAAATGGCGTGTAATGTTGAAAGACCGGAACGGAAACCATATTGTTCACTGTTTAAGATTTTATTTTTTTCTAGGAAAGGCAAAACTCTATTTAGAATAATTCTTTCAAAAATATTAGAAAAAACAGACATTACAGAAATTGGTCTAAAACTGTTAAGACTTTCTCCGGTTTTTTTCTTAACTGGAGTGATAGTGGAGTATTTCAACAAATCTGGAAATATACCCAACGAAAGACAGTTATTAAATATATACTTTAGATGTGGAGAGATCAAGTGTGAAACATGTTTCACAAGGAACATTGGAATTTCATCCCATCCAGAAGAGAACTTGTTTTTTAATTTACTCAAAATTTCCAATATCTCAGCCTCCCCAACTGGAGCCAGGAAGAGAGACCCACCGACCCCCGAGTGATAAACATTCATAGATTTTAGGCTGTTGATTTTATTTGGCTTTAACTCCAATTTTTTAGTTAACTCGGCAAAATCCTCATTTAATAAAACTACAGCTTCTAACGTTAAATTTTTGCTTGTTTTTGCTTTATTGTTTTTCCCTAATTCTGAATTCACAACCACCCTGGTAGCTTTAGATACATTATCAGCAGAATTTATTACTTTAGCATTGTAACTCATTTTTTCCTGTCTTGTTAGACGCTTGAGTTCATTTTTACAGGATTTATAATCTCTATTTAACTTATCATCCACTTTATTATGAGTAAGTGACAAATACAATGATCTTTTTATCCTACTAAGCTCCCTTATTCTACCTGTTAACCATTTTTTCTTTTTTACTCTAGAATTTTCTACGCAAGGGACTTTTGGAAAAGCAAGGTTAAAATGATATATAAATATTCTTAGAAAGGTTTGGTACACCCTATTTACGTAACATGCATCATCGTTTTTCGGAATATCATACATCACCATCCAATTTTCTCTTTCAAGGCTATCTTTAAATAGCTGAATGTTCTTTTCTGAAAAACATCTTTTTGAAGTTTTATAGCTAGTGTATGTTTGCTTGCTTTCAACCTCGACCAACTGTAATGAGTGATCAGAGAATCCAGGATGTAAAATTGCCCATCGTTTAACTTGAAAATTAGTAAATATGTTATCTATACACGTCACAGATCGGTGAGTTATTCGAGTAGGTACTGAGAAGGAAGCAAACATACTATAACAACTTAACAAGTCTCTTAAAGCTATTGAGTGTTTATCGTTAACCAGTGTATTTACATTAAAGTCACCACCTAAAACAATTTTCTTTTTCAAATTATTACTATTTTTCGTTATTGCCTCTAACAATTCTAACTGTTTCATAAATTGATCATAATTGTTACTATAGGGTGTTCTATAAACACAGATGATTATAAATACATCATCGACTGTTTTAAGTTCAATGGCAGACTGAATAGATAGCCTTTCTAAATCATGATTAACAGTAACGAAAGGAGTTAGCTCTTTACTAACAAGAATACAAGAACCTCCCCTAGATCCTGCATCCCTAAAATACCCAGTAATGAACTCAAGGCCACTATTGTTTAGATAAGTACCGCTACCTTTATTCAGCCAATGTTCCGTAATCAGCAGTACTTTACATGTTTTATTATATTCAGAAATTGAAAGCAATCCATTTTATTTTTTACTCCTTGAATATTATAGTGAAATATAAATAGGTTCTTTAAATTTTTAATAGTGGATGGTGTTTTCAGAATTTTATTTTTAGAGCAAATTGGCAGATTTAGGTTAGAATTAGTGCCCTCAATTGTTGAGGTTGTCATAGAGAAGAGTTTAAACAGGTTCCAGTATTCTCATTAGCGATATTAATACTAATTTCCCCTTCATTAGAAAAATATTCACATATTTGAGACTCATTAAGTTCAGCTACAGGCAACGAAGTGTGCTCCGAGTTCTCTTCATCTTCAGCATCACATGAACTGTCCAGAGATGTGGAAGCTGCGGTGAAGGGCCGAGGCTGCGACGCTACCTCAACGACGGTGTGCTCCAGCTCACTGGCGATGTTCTTCTTCAGCAATTCCACGAATGTGTCATGTTCCAAGCCGTTTCTCAATGTTCTCGAAGCTCGTTCATTTTTCACCACTATCCTGACCGCAGCCCCCGTAATACGGTGAAACTTCACTATGTTTTTAGCAAAAAGGGAGGGTGCGATTAAGTCCCGCATGCAGCCCATTGGCGGACAGAACAATGTTTTATACTGTTTTTCTTTAAATACTTCGGTTAGGTGGTAAAACGAGTTTTCATAGGATAATTCTGTAGGTTTGCCGGAATATATCTCCTTTGTCACCAGACCAAAAACAGAGGCTCGTTCACCAAACTGTTGCAGAGTCAGGTGGTCATTAAAGCAGTCGGTCCGATTTGGACGACCAAACAGTTTTCTGAAAACGACTGCCACCCCCGCTGACATATGTCTTTGATCCTCAAAATCTCTCGATATGCAATGTCCAAACGCAACTGTCGAGTCATCTCTGTGCTGGTTTATTAAGCACTCCATATCTGCGTCGATTACCTCAATATCAGAGTATGAGTTTTTTGACAGTGGAGTACTAATACTTGATGCAATATTTTCTGTTAGTGTGTCACGATGATTAGCCATCCTTGACGCGTTAAATATATCGAATTGAGCTATTTCCAAAATATTGCTTGCCACCCGCTTTTTCCCTCTTTTGTTGATATGCAATCCATGCCTTGTGTGGTACCACCGTTGGAAGAGATAAATATCGAGAATCGTGACATGGGAAGCTTTATATACCAATCTCCTAATTGCTAGATTTAATTCCTTGATCATACGATTTTCCACGCTTTCCTCACTAAGGTCGTATCTGTAAGGTATTGTTGCCATAATGAGATTAGTATGTTCGAAGTTAGTGAACTGTTTTTCAATGTAGTTTGTAAGATTATTTATGAGTAGCTGTTCATTAAATTTTTGTTTTGATGAAATGTCATTCGTACCAGCTATTACAGCCACAAAATCAGCTTTAGTAAGTGATCTAAACTCAGGTGAGCTTGTAACGGATTCGAATACTGGTTGCAGTGGAGCTCCAGGTTGACATGTGTTGTGTATCGAAAAAATATTGCTGTTTTGAAGCTCTAAATACACCGCCAGGTCCCTACCATGACTGTCACTAGCCACTATTAGTCTTGGCTTTTGTAGTGAATAGTTATTAGGCTCTGGTAGAGATTTCTTTGGTTGGGACTTGTCAAAGATAGGTTTCAATTTAGTCACAGGCTTTCTTACTGTTGCCGGTACAGTTTTAGGCTTATGAGCCCTATTGGGGTAAATCTGGGAATCATTAATGCCATCTTGGCTGAGCACCTCAAAAATGTTTCGACTCACGAAAGAGGGGGAAACCTCAGTCGGGTTAGAGCTGGTACCATATCAATTCTATTTGGTTTATATTTTATTGGTACTGATTTAATGTTAATGAATGTGATTTAGATTTGTGAATTGATTGATTGAATGTGATGAATGTGAACTGATTTAGTGTTGATGAATGTTAAAAGTTAAAATGGTTTTTATCAGTTCCATTTCTTATTTAACATTCTATGAAGAAAAGGGTTTATTGATTTGGATTCAGAACTAAAGCTAGGCTAATCCATCAGAACAAAATAGCAGAAGAACATTTTTATAGCAGAGCAGAGAGTGTATGTATGCATGTTTGCAAATTTCAATAATTTTAACACTTCAATTTAGAAATGTTTACCCAAAAGTTGGGGTGTATGAATGGGATTTTTGGGTTCAAATCAAATTAAATACTTATTCACTGTTATTTAGATTATTTTTGTGGACATTTTCCATCTTGATTTTATGTAAAACGAAGTTTCACAACGTTTCATAATCTGATCCTGTCCTCAGGTGAACTAATATCTAAAACATAACACAATCAACACATAATCTGAACTAAGCCGGTTTAAAGCTGAAAAACATTAAAGTTTAAAGCAGTTTATTATGTTAATTGTGTTTTTTAGATATTAGTCCACCTGAGGACGGGATCAGATTCCAGATCCCAAAACCTCATGAAACTTTGTTTTACATAAAATTGTGATGGAAAATGTCTGCAATAATAATCTAAATTACATTAATCCACCATTGCCAATAATGAATTTCAAAGGACTTATTCACTATTTTGAATATTGAATATTTTGTATCAAATACCATCATAAACATTTATTTCCTTTTAATGAGTTGATCTTCAAAACCCAGACCTATTACAAAATTTAGTACTGTAATGCGTTTGCATGCCACAAATTATTTAGAATATATGACGAAAATTAATGTAAAATGGAATTATTGCATTAAATGTTTTTCAACTTTTTCTTCATTCTCCCCGTTCTTTGTACATTATAGTTGGTACATTTCAAAGGTATTCCTGTTTAATAAAAATTGGTTGTTGCCAATGTTGGAAGCATTAATAAAATACTATTATTTATGTTACATTATTCCTGCTGTACTGAAATGTATTTTAACAAAGCAGATACAGTTATTTTGTTTATTAAATACTTCCAATAATAATAAAAACTTACTACTTACTTAACATTGTTTAATACTTTTCCTTTTGTATATTTTTCCAGAATCAATTAATCATAAATTATAAAACTTACGAACATGATCATTTTACTGTGTCATTTTCACAAAATATTTTGCTGTGTGTTAGTATATATGTGTCTAAACATTCAAGCAAATAGAAATAGTTACTGTGTTTAACATGAAAAGACAATGAAACATAAATAAATTAAAGGAAACATAAAAATTAAAATTTTGAAATCATATGATTTTAGGCAGTTGAGTTGAATCATTTTATTATATATTTTTATATTAATAATAACCTATCTGAGATTTAATCCTGTAGGAAATTTTGATTTTAAAACCAACTGGTGTGCCAATTCAGAATTTCTTAAAATAAGTTGGTTTCTTTTAAGGTTTTGATGTGGTGGAATTTTGTGGAGGGCTTTAGTTCATAACAGCCCTCAAAATTTTGGTTGTGGTGAGCTGCATGATTGAAAATTGGCTTTCTTAAATCTTTATGAACCACATCAAAACGGTGGCCTGTCATTCTAACTCGTAAGGAGTTAGATGTTTGCCCTATATATTCTTTTTGACAATGTTTGCACGATAGTTGGTAAACCACATTATGGGTTTCACAAGTTGATCCACCAACTATCGGGTAAACTTTATTTGTCACTCTACTTTTAAATTCAGTAGATTCACACATAATTTTGCAAATACCACATCGAGGTTTGTGGCATGGTTTACAACTATTCTTGACATTACAAAGTTCATTAGGCCTAGAATTTTGAATTTTGGGTCTCACCAACATTTTTTTAAATTTTGTGGCCTTTTAAAAATAACACGAGGTGGTCTGGAAAATAAATTTTCTGTTGTGGGAGAGGATTTTAAAATATTGAATGCTACTTTCATCATGCTGTTAACTTTATGTAGTCCTGGGTAGTAGTTTGTGATGAATTTAGGGTCACATGAAAATTGTTTGTCTTGATTCACATTTTTTGGTTTCTTCAATTGGTTTGATAGTAACTTTTGTGGGTAGCCTCGTTCAATGAAAGCAGTATTCAACTTTGATATATATTTTTCAAAATCAGAGTTATCACTATATATATATATATATATATATATATATATATATATAAGGCCGCACCGTAGTGGCGTGTGGGCTCTGTAATTTAACATTAAAAGGGCATTTTTTGCTTATCCGAGGACGGATTTCCTTAAACAAAGTACCGTTCAATTTGAAATTAAAATTGCAACCTTTTTTATGTCTTGTAAAAATTTTATTAAGTCAATGGTTTTTTGTTACCATATTTAAATTAAAAGATTTTTAACCACCACGATTTTGAAAATAAAGAAGAAAATGAAATCATACTTTGAGAATATTTTTCTCTTTGACAATTAAATATGTGCGCAAAGTTTGGTTTCTGTATCTTGAATAGTTCTTGATACAGTATATAAGGTTTTTTGTATAGAATACAAAATGGCGGCTAGTGGATGAACGAAGGATTTTTCGATATATATTTATTCAATACTTTTGTTTATTTTGATGAGTACTATCACTCCTCGAAGTTTGTCCCCGACTTTAACGAACACCCTGTATATATAGTAAAGTCCAGTTTATCCAGATTAATGTGGCAGGGTTTTGATCTGGATGATCTGTAACTGTAGGCCTACTGAAAATATACCATTATAGACATTAACATCGCACAGACAATGATCATGAATAACACCTGCTGCAATATTAGTGCTGCAGACTGCATATAACCTCTATACAACAATATAGCTGTGAAATATCGTAAGCGTTTGGTGTGTTAAAAATTTGTTGTTAATTTTATTTGAAGTTAATGAATTATTATTATCGGTTTTTGGTAGGAAATTAAAAACTCTTCTGACGTTAAATAAAACAACATTCTTCTTTTTACAATCACAGATTCAGTGATGTAAAATACCCGGGTATCTAAAACTCGGGGTAAATACCCAAAATCCATAAATACCCAGGTATTTTGGGTATTTATGAAATCGATTGAAATTAATTTATATTTATCCCTAAATATGTTATTGTTATCATTACATGATACATTAGGATAGTCTATTACAGGATAGTCTTACAGTCCTTACAGGATACTTTACTTTACTTACTTTTAACTGAAATGGCGACCTACCCAGGTAGGTATTTTAAGCCAAGTATGAATGAGGAATGAGTGTAGGATGATTGTGGCGCGATCTTGTAGTCTTGTTACTGACTAAGGCTGACATGTTCCTTAGACAGGACTGTTAATTAATAGCCCAACAGCCGATGGCAACTAAGGGACCTACAGTTTAACGTGGAATCCGAACCACGACCTCTGAATTACGAACTGGTCTAATTGTGAGGATGGCCTTTGCGGATTAACGTAGTATTCAATAGTGCGGACGTTAATACACACAAGAGAACACCACATCCACCAACCATCGCTCATAACTATCCACAATTCGTGACCTCCAAGTAGCTGGATTACAGGATGACGCCACCATCCCAGTCAAAAGATAGGATAGTCTTTTACAGTAACTTGAAGCTTTGCTAGTACCTTTCATTTAATGATTTAGTACTTTTTGTAAAATAATATATTAAGTTTGTAAATAAGCATGGGGTTTCGTGTTTTAAATCTACCGTTATTAAATTAATTATGATAATTAAAATCTTTATTGTATAAATGGCTTGGAAGGCTTGACAGATTTAAGACCTGATTGAAATAGGCAGAATGGCAGAGTACTAAAAGTAATTAAACTTTTCTGTGTTACCGCTTAGTTGAAAACAATAATATATTTGGATAAACCTACTAAAAAAATGTATCTCCTGTTTTTTATTTAACTTAATATAATTTTGAAAGATTTATTGTGCTATAGATTCAAATGTTTTGTTTCACAAGTTTATGAAATTAGTGTTTTTTATTTTGATACCAACAAAAGATCTAGAACATAAATAATAATTAAATCCTACCCCCCCACAGATTGAATTTAATTATTTTCTTAAGTTGTTTACACATAGGCCACTACTAGGTTAAATTGTCCTGTCTTTCTAAATACTAATTATTACTTTACAAATTATTTTTCTTCACTTTCAATAAAATAAATTCATATATCTATCATAGAAATTAGAAAAACATAAGTAGTCAGGACCAGTGCAACCATGCGACCAGGGTATTTATGCCGACTATGCTTCATGCTCAGAAGAAAAATGCTAAAAGGGACTGTTAAATATTATTTATAGTATAAAAATAAGAGTGTAAAACATTTGGTGTTAATAGAAAAACCTTTATATTTTCAGTCTAAATTAATAGCATTTATTGATCAGCTGTTCGGTTTTGATTGTTTTTGTGGATTAAAAATATTTGCTAAGTACAAAGCATTTCTCTTACAGTAATTTTATTAAAAATAACTAACATTTTGGTGCCGAAACCCAGGAATCGTTAAAAAAAAACCTGCCTCTCGAATGACAACAAGATCTTGTACTAAAAAAGAAAAGAAAAAGGAAAATAAAGAAATTCTAAAAGTTGGCCTAGATGCTACTACAATGAGTGTACTCTCCAACCCTTCTTCTAAAAAAAATCTATTAAAAGTAAAAATACTAGCAGAGGAGACGAAGAGGTGACTGATGTTTTTAATGAACTCATAAAGATTCAGGAAGAGGAAACAGCTATCGCAATAGCTCGTACAGAAGCTAATACAAAGGCTAAAATTGAAGAAGCTCAGGCTAAAATTGAAGAAGCTCGGGCTAAAGTTGAAGAAGCCAGGGTGAAGGAAGAAGCTAAAAGAAAGGAGTTGGAATTGAAGAAAAGAATAATGGAAGAAAGATTATTAGCAATTAACTCCAGATCTTCCTCAAGAGCTAGTACCACTACTAGGCCTTCTCTTGCATCAATTGAAAAACCTATACCGACGAAAGAAGCTGTTACTTTTTGGATGCAAGATAATGAAAATGAAATGATACATGACGATGAAGCACAGAGGTTGGTCTACAACACCGTGAAGATAATGGATGAGCCGACTGATGACCACCTAGATGATCAGTCAAAGCCTAGGGTCGACAAATCGGTGAGTACATCCAAAATACTTATTACTGATGCCCAAGATGATCGGTTTAATCCTTGGGTAAATAAACCTGTGAGTAACTCTAAAATCAAAAAGTCTCAAAACCCATTTCCAGACCGATTTGAGCAGTTTGGTGTAATGCCTCGAGATGTTAGATATGGGAAACCTCGAGATGATCACTCCTTAACAAATTCGCTTAATACAGATGGGAAAGAGCCCCATGCTAGGGTTTTGTCTGCTCTCCCTGATTTCAATGGAAACCTGAGTCAGTGGCCGGCATGGATTGCTGAGTTTAAGCGCTCTACTGACTGATATCAAGATGAATCTCTTGATAGAGTACTCTTACGAGTTCTTCCAGTAACATTAATCGGAAGTAAGGGTAAGAAAGTCAACACACTTGCATTGATTGATGATGGCTCCACAATATCTGTAATAGAAAAAAGTTTGGCAGATGAACTCAATCTAACCAAAAGGAGAAGAAGTGGAAGAAGTAATATTGTCAACTATATTAGATAATAAACTCGAGTCACCTATTGAAAAAACAGATTTTCTAAGTACTTCAGACTCATAAGAACCATGGCATGGGTACAACGATTTATCTATAACGCAAGGAACAAATCTAACAAAAAATTTGATTTAAACTTGAGTGTTGAAGAGCTACATAATGCTGAAGAAACTTGCTTCATGCTTTCTCAACAAGAATCATTTACCGAAGAGATTAATAAACTTAAAAATAACAAATTAGTATCACGAGAAAGTCGACTATTAAAACTGAGTCCTATTTTGTCCGGAAAATTGTTAAAAATGAGAGGGAGAACCGAATATGGAAACAAAGTCAATCAAGATGTCAAAAATCCAATTATTTTAAACCCAAGACAGCGATTGACAACACTACTAATTCAACATGAACATGAGCAGGCGGCTCATCAGGGTCAAGAGACTGTGGCTAATAGCTTGAGGCAAAGATTTTGGATCCTTCGTTTGAAACAAGCCATCAAAAGCTGTTGTGCAAATTGTAAACGGGGTCAATTGCGTCGTCTTATGCCAAAACATCCTGAGATGGCTCCTTTGCCGGAGTATAGAACGGAACCATACGGCAGACCTTTTACCTGTGTAGCATTAGACTATTTTGGTCCCATAGAAGTTACAGTGGGTCGCAGAAGAGAAAAACGTTATGGAGCTTTGTTTACATGTCTCTCTGTTCGTGCTATACACCTGGAGCTTGCAACTTCACTAAATACTGATTCAGCAATACAAGCTATAAGAAGATTTGCAGCAAGGCGAGGATACCCATCTCAATTAATTTCTGATAACGGGATGAAGTTCAAAGGTGCGGAGAAAGAGCTCAGAAATGCTTTGAACACTTTTGACAACGAAAAATTAAAGAATTTCTGCTCATTGAAGATGAAATGGAGTTTTTTACCACCAGGTAGTCCTCACATGGGTGGAGCTCATGAACGTCTCGTGCAATCTGTAAAGAAATGTTTGAGTGTGGTTTTAAACTCACATGCTCCAAGAGAAGAAACTTTATTGACCTTGCTCTATGAAGTGGAATACATTGTTAACAACAAACCACTTACACCTGTGTCGGAAGATCCTGCTGACGAGCTCCCTTTAACACCAAACCACTTTTGGGAGGAGCAGATAAGCTTTCACCAGCCATTGCGATTAATGGAAAGCATCTAAGAAAACTGTGGGAAATTGCACAAGACTTGGCCGACAAATTTTGGAAAAGATGGTTAAGAGAATATATACCACAACTCAACAAACGTGCAAAATGGCATACTAAACAAGAAAATCTCAATGTGGGTAACTTGGTATTAATTACAGATGAAAACCAAGCAAGAGGACGATGGACTAAAGGAATAGTCGAAGCAGTGTATCCTGGGAGAGACAACCAAGTAAGGGTTGCAGATATAAGAACAACGTCCGGGACATGGCGGAGACCAATCACAAAATTAGTTAGACTAGACTAACAAATGAATTAAGACACCCCGCCCGGAGAAATGTTAAATATTATTTATAGTATAAAAAAAAGAGTGTAAAACATTTGGTGTTTATAGAAAAACCTTTATATTTTCAGTCTAAATTAATAGCATTTATTAAAAAGCTGTTCGGTTTTGTTTGTTTTTGTGGATTAAAAATATTTGCTAAGTACAAAGCATTTTTCTTACAGTAATTTTATTAAAAATAACAAACAGGGACTATATGAAATTAAGTTAACACATTTTATTAAGATTTAATCATCCATACTGTCCCTACAGTTTAGTAATTGAAAAAAATCTCAATTTTCTTTAAATTAAATAAAAATTATAAATACCCAGGACGTGGGTATTTATAACAAAAATCCCAGAAGTAAAATGCTAGTAGTGAGCATATGAAATTTTGTTTAACACATTTTACTATCCTTGGAGGGTAATAATTGCAAAAAATCTCAATTTTCTCTAACTTTATTAAAAATTATAAACACCCAGTTTTTGGGTATTTACCCGGGCCTGGGGTAAATACCCAATTTATAGTTACCTACCCACTGGGTATTTACCCGACCCACTCACTACAGATTCAGTATGCAATTCCACTGTAAAATTAATTCCGAAACAAACAACTGCTGTAGTTATAGATAAACACCTACACTTTGACAGTTCAGTATTTAAATATCAAAAAGTGACCAGTCGCACAAGCGATTATAAAATGATTAATTAATGATGATAAATTATAAATGATTATACAGCTAACCTCATAATTAAACAGCTACGCATTGCTTTGACAGTTTAGTACTGAAATGTCAAACTGTATGCGTTCATCATGTTACTCATTCATTGTTAGTAACACTTACTGCGTTCAGCAAGGCAATGCGGTTGAGTCTGAAATTTTAAAGAAGCTTGAGATAAAATTTGCATCAAAACTGTTTTTTTCAAAACCGATCCGTATAAATAGGACTGTACGGTATATACTGTGTGTGTCCGTGAATATGATAACATCCATCTCGTACAAATGGTCCAATCGAGACAAAATTTAGTAGACTTGTATTCCTATATTTACTAGGATGAGTTCTTAATGCAGACACGTTTGGGGAGAGGTTTTGTACCCTATAAATTGTTTTTTTGTGTTTTTTAATGTAATTTTTAAATATTTTACTTTTCTTGCTTTTACCATTAGAATTAGCTCAAAAACTACACAATTTAGAACTTTGAAATTTTGCTCCATCTCAAATAGTTAAGCAAAATATTTAAAAAAAACTCAACACAGTACGTTGCACTTTGGGACTCCAATGTTAATCTTATGGAGATAAGGAATATTTAATTTCACTTACAAACCTATATTTTTAGATTAAACTTGGTGAATTCACTTAACCACCTTCTTGTGGTTGAGATATATCCATTTATGCTAAAAATCATAGTTTATGTGTTTATCATGGCAGCTAACCCGTGCATACTCTTTTTCCCATGTTTGCCATTTGGAAGGCTCAGCTTGTCGCTAGGTAGCCTCGAAGTTCACTGTTTGTCAATTTTTCTCATCTAAATTTTATAGTTATGCCGGGGATCGAACCCGTCACATCTTGGACCAAAGTCCAAGACGCTAACCTTTAGGCTAGCAGATGACCTTTTCCCCATATTAATCATACAGAGAATAGGCAAACTCCTTTATTTATGGACAGATGTTGATGAAACTTAGTATGAATGGTCAAAATAAAAATTGTTTATGGAATAAATGCCTACTTTCAGTGTTCCTCACAGTAGCAAACCTGCATTCTCTTTCCCATGTTAATCTCATGAAGAATAGGCAAACTCATATTTATCAACAGATTGATAAAAATTACCATTTATTATTATTGTCATACTATTGATTTAAAAATTCACTGAGTATGCAGGTTTGCTGTGACTGGGGCCAAAAACAAACAACAACAAAAAAGTAACATGGTCCCAGGCGTAGGTCTTACCATTGAGACCTACAACAATAGCTTGTTCCCTATTCGAAATTCACTACAACTAAAGAAGAAATAATTATCTACAATTTTGGGCTACGAAACCCCCCCCCCAATCTAACTGTTATAATTGACAGATACAACTGGATTACAAACTCGTCAAGAGTAAATGTAAGAATACACGTCAACTAAATTTGGTCTCGATCGGACCATTTTGTGAGAGTTATCGTGTTCATGGAAACACACAAATATAACATTTTTAACGACTGTTAGCTTAAACCAAAACAAAATAAGGTAACAAGGAAGTTAGGGAAAGTATACAATTTATTTATAACTAATAACCACAACTAAGGAACACTTCCCATACTTTGACCGGACATTAATATTGAACAGACTATAATTCTGACCCATGGAGAACTTCATGTGTGTTCATGTGGACTTGGTAGTCGAGTATTTTAATATTCAACCAAAAAGGTTTGAATTTCAAATACTTTCACACTTACCTAAAAGGTAATTTCAATTTATTTTTATCACCTTGTGAAAACAATTTACTTTTACCTTTTTTAAATTCAGGAGACAAAGGTAAATGAAGAACCATGAGAAAGATGTACTATTTCCTCTATGTAATAATCCAATAAAAGCACTTAAAATTAGTCAATATTTACAAATCTTTGAAGTATAAAAATAATTTAAATCAAAATCTGGAAACAAATAACACGTTACGATTCCGATCTATTGGTTTACTGCTATACTCTTTATTTATATACAATAAAATAATCTTAGTACTGCAAAAGAAACAATAATTAATGCTTAATAAAGCATAATCAGATGATAAAGATCATGGTGGATATCACTGTTTTATATTAAAGTCTGTTTGTATATCACAACAAATATGATCTTAATCATGGAAACCACTTCATCCAGAGAAGTCGCTTTGGTCAAACAATCCTTGGTCATAGAGTTCAGCTTTGACAAGACGACCCCCAAAAAATCTCCCATTGAGAGCGTCTCGCGCTGCTTCCGCTTCTAGAGACAACACAAACTTAATACAAAATGTATTCTGATGGGATTTAGATAGTTAGTTGCATAATCTTTTTTTAACATTTTATTTTACACCGTTGGAATTTTTAAATTTTCAAAAAAGTTACAATTTGGATCGAAAGCATAAAATTTTATCTGATAAAAACTAAAACACATAATTTAAAATATCTTGTCCGTTGTGCACTGAACACAAGTACAACCAAAAATAGTTACACAAATCAATACATAACAAAATTTATGTAAAAAAGGGAAATGTGAAGGATTTACAATAATTACAGTGGAACTTGGTTATAACATCATTGAAGGGACCACACAATTAAAGACGCTATATCAGAGTGACTTTGGCCTGTATTTGTGCGCTCCCGTACTGCTTTTGACGAGAAAACTCAAGAGTCACTAAGGCCAGCTATTTTCACTCTCACTAACCTTGTTGACATCTTTGCTGAAAGTGTTTAATTTCATTGTTTTTAAGCAGTAAATAGTGTATATTATGTGAGTATTTTTATTGAATAGGATTAATTAACTAATTATTATTAACTGAAATGGCTCATCCAGATGAAGAAAAATGCTTTTAATACCTAAAAATAGTCATAAAATCTTCAATAATTGAAAATGAGCAAACTTTTATTTTATACTCTATTCAAGACACCTAAATGCAAAAAGAACATTATAAAAATAATATTTAGATTTTTTTTACACTAAATGAGCAGGGGTTGTGATTTTCAGTAGCGCTTAAAGGGTTAATAAGCGTATTTTAAAAAAATGCAAGTTTCAAGTAATAAATTTTTTTTCAACTAACATTTGCTTCTTAGCTACATTATAATCTTAAAGAGCAATATAAATTGAGTAGAAATCATGTATGAAAACCTATTCTTATTCCTCTTTTAATTAAAACCATGTGTATTGTAAAATATAGATTATAATTAGTCTTTACAATAGGCACTATTTTATAAGGTGTTAGAAATGACAGTAAATTCATAATAAACATTAAAATGTTAAGATGTTGTTATACAAATGAGCGGTCTTTTGTTATTGGTCGTCGCAGCTGTCGCGGGATTGATCATGATCCCAGAAAGCATTCCGCATAGAGTAAGATACATAAAAATAAAGCCCATTACTTTCTGAAGCTTTGGGTGTAATTTAAGCCAGTTACAATAACTGCTATTTATTATAAACAATGGTTTTCTTAGAGTCTTGGTGCGAGACACCAGAATTTTTGAGCGGGCATTTTCTTTTTTACTGTCTCGACCTGAGACGCTTGACACTCAAAGGGTTAATTCAAATATATAAAGTATTTCTTAGAATCAAAAAAATATTTCATCAGTATGTAATCGGGCCTGTGTTTTCTAATTCATTTTCAGAAGAAATCCATAGACATAAATTTAAGGATGGGTCGACTTCAATTTCTGTCAATTCTGATTCTGATTCTTTAAAATCAATTCCCGATTCCGATTACAACAATTCCAGGCATTGATTGCCCCGCAGCCAACAAATGCAACAATTACCTAGAAGTGTTCACTATATTTTCTTCAGCGTCGTCATGATTTTAGGGTTTTACAAGCCTTAAAAAAATTCTGTACCAATACGTTTGCTGCGAGGGGCGGGAATTATCGTCCTTGAGACGGGTTAACAACCCGTCTTCTATGTGATCTTGGCTTCTGACGTTCTCTATAACGTTGATCTGATTGCCGTGTTTTATGTGTGTTCTGCCACAAATTTTGGCTCGCTCGGCGCTGTGACGGCTATTCTGTGCGTTTTGTGTATTTGCTTTGTGCTCGATGTCACACATAAGCAGTAAACGCTTCAACAAATTCATACAAGTTATTGTGAATTTAAAAGGACAGGTTTCCAGATCCACAGGGTGTCAAATCTACAAAATCATTACAATTTGTTAAATTAAATTAGCAGGCTTGTATAAAAAATATAAAACAATGCATAAATTTATGAATTACAGATCAATTAATTTTAATATAAATCACAACATCAACTTTCTTTTTATTTATTTAAGTTGTGTATTTCTACGACAGAGGCATCTTTTGACATTTTGATGGGGAACGGTCCAAACCCCGGTCTTGTTGCTACCTAACGTCAACCTGTTGTTAGGAAGCATCATAAATTAATAACCCAATGACAAATGGCGACTTGGTCCAGATTCGACCCTTGCGGAATTCGATCCGCCGACCTTCAGTTTTGAAGGCGGGTATTATAACCACTACACCACCCAGCCAGTTAATTGTTGTTTCAATTAAAGTAGACAAAGAATGAACTACGAATCCTCGATCAGACGGTAGCAGACAACATGGGCAACAAAAATGTTTTCGTGAAACAATTATACCCGCCAAATATTATGCCAAATATGATGCTGGCTTGTAAATTGTGATAATCAATTCATTGTAACCTACTGATGAGAGATCACGCTTTTTATCTAACTATCAACGTTTAAAACACCCATTAAATTAGCATTCCACCCATTTATGTTAGCAAATCCAACAACGGTTCGACGAAACTGGCACAATTTCATGTATTTGGTATCCCTGGTATCGTATTCTTCTTACACAAAACTTATTTATAAATATAGTCTGTTATGTAGAAATATTATGATCATAAATTATTTGGATGTAAAACAGAAGTATTAAATAGGCCTATTATTCTATTTCATAAACTGAAAGTGCACGATAATTTTGAGTCGGCTGGGCGACGATGGGTTTTCTGTTCTGAGTTTCATCAAAACAATGACGAATGTTTCTTAATACGACATCGCGACGAGGCAAACAAACATAATTAGTCTTTTCTTTCATCGTTTGTCGGTGGCGTTGGAACAACGAATGCTTGGAATTCATGTAGTCTTTGGATGATCATTTTGATTCCGATTTCAACTATGAGAATCAGTGGAATTGACTCAACCCTAACATAAATATAAACTTACCTCTCATCTGTGAAAATTCAACAAATATTTTCACAATTATTTCTGGATTATCGTCATCATCTGACTGCTTTTCATTGTAAATTATTACTCTGTCTACAATACCAAATCTGTAAAAGAAGGGAATACAAATTTGAATTATTAACAGCTATTGTTTAGGCTATATTTTTAATGTCTCAATACAGTTGAGAAATAAAAATGTTATTTATAAAATAGCTATCAAAGGCCTCAAAACATTAATATTCTGATGCTATGAATGAATTTCAGATTCTTAATTTGTTGAGTCTTTGTGCTTGAGAAAGATTCCAGAAAAAATGTTATACATTTTATTTCCATTAATCAATTAGATCCAGATAAATTAATTTTAATGTAAATCACCATACCAACTTTCTTTTTATTGATGTTTCAATTAAATTAGACAAAGAATGAATTACGAATTTTTGATCAGACGGCGGTAGACAACATGGGTATCAAAAGTGTTTTCGTAAAACAATTATACCCGCGAAATGATGGTACTGGCTTGTAAATTATGATAATCAAATTATATACTGATGGGAGAACACACTCTTTATTAAACTATCAACGTTAAAAACATCTATTAAATTAACATCATGTTACCAAATCCAACAACGGTTCAACGGAACTGGCACAATGTCGTGTATTTGATATCCCTGGTATCGTATTAAAAAAAAATTACTTTGAAATAAGATAAAGGAAGTTGATGAATTGACTTATTTATTTATGCAAAATAATAACTTAGAATTACGTTCATTCAATTCAACTAGTTTAAATTGTGAAATATTTAGAATTTTTAACTGAAATTGTATAAGTATTTCATCCAAACTTACTTGCTACATTCATCTTGAATTTCCTCCTGAAGAGATTCGTCAACATCTTCTGGTGCAACCATATTTCTCAAAATAACTACTCGACTCTGTAAAAAATTGAAATAATCATTCATCAACCTAATTAACCTTTCATCAGACACATGATAATTTGATTGATAACAAAATCAGTATGGATAACCCAGAGTGAGTATTTGACACCTACTCACCTCAACTTTTCTCATCAGTTTTTGCATAACCAGGTGTCTGGCACTCTGTCCTTTGATGGACATGTTCTCCTGCTGCTGGAGGGTCTGAGGTTCTGTCTCTTCTAATAACTTCTTTTGCAACTCTTCTTGTTGTTTTTGCTGGAATAATAATCAGTAACATTGTTAAACCACTTTTCTACACTGAAACAACAATAATGTTCAGCAAAATCACTCCAGACTAATTGCAGATTAAATAAGAGACAGAAGAGATCATTAGAGAAGAGACTATCACAAAATATCTGAGAAAGAGCCACCATGGACTTTGATTCAGAAAAATAGTTGTTATACTGAAATGGTAAAACCGTAACTATAGATGAAAAACAAAAGTATTAAATTATTTTCTTACAAAATGTCCCGCTAAAAATATACTTTTTATAATAAATGTCTTATCACTAAACCCTTTGAACGCCATGAGCGAGTTAACTCGCTCACTCGCCGTTGTGAACTCGCCGTTGTGTACGTGAGCGAGTTAACTCGCTCACGTACACAACGGCATAAGCAAGTATACTCAAGTATTCCCATAGTGGCATTTAGAGTCAAATTTAGTTATCAACTAAATTCATGTAGATGAATTCAAATGCCATCATGTAGATGGCATTTTTTACATTTAAACGTTAAGTTTTTAAATTTTCTTCTAAAGATGCCACATGGGTGGCGAAATATACATAAATACATCCAACAAATCAAGAACAACAAACAAAGATAATATATATCTGACCAAGATGAAATCACTATGTACACTTCACTATGAGTTACTTCAACTTACTCAATTTAACTCTTCGCAAACTGAACTCAATATGTCAAAATACCATTAAACGCTATTTCAACTTAAAGTTAATTTTAGTTTTTGATTTGTCAGGTAAAAGTAAATTTTTATTTATATTCTTATTTAAAAGAATAAGAACATCCGTTTAGATGAACTGAAAACATCCCCTTTACACATATCCATGATCTAACCTATTTCCCACAGGAAAACTCGGCAAGCGCCCTCTCGAGGGTTATAATGAAAAATGAGAACTGCGCTCACCCCTCGACCTTCCACAGGTAAATTTCATTGTTTTCATTATCAATAATTATTTATGTTTCTTTATTATGCTGTTACATTTTAGTAGGGATTTGTGAATAGTGATTTTTGGATTTAAATCAAACCGAATATTTATTTACTATTCCGAATAATGAATATTAGCGTAAGGGTTTATAATCATCCATTTAGATGACAGTTCAAAACTTGGGTGTGTATATTATGTAGGGCCTGTGTATAAGAGTTTCTATTCAATCCTCTCAGTTAAAATTGCAAAAACTGTTTTAACCATTGTTACAATAACACAAATCAATCTCTTTTACAAAAGATTATTGTATTTACTTCCCTGTGGGAAGTAGGTTAGATCATGGATATGTCTAAAGGGAATGTTTTCAGTTCTTCTAAATATCTGTTCTTATATATTAAAAATTCATTACAATATCTTTGGTATTTTCTATGGAAACCTGTTACAAATTTTCATCTTAAAAATTGCAAACCCCTCTCCCCAAAACTAAGTCATATCCATGTCAATATCAATAATACAGTCGCAGCAGACCTGCGTATGTATATTTTAATATTTAAATACATTTTTTTTAATTACAGCTTTACCTGGGCTTGCTCCTGAGCACGTCGTAGAACATCTTGTGGTTGAGCCAGTACAGGTGTGACGACGGCGGGAGCCGGCAGCATGTGTGGGGCAGGAAGGCCAGGGGCAGGGAGAGCTATGCCTGGGGGCGGAACCAGCCCCAGCTGTGTGGGCGGTATACCTAGGTTGCTAATAACAGGGGCGAGTGTCTGCAGTGCGGGGGCGATGGTAGGCAGCACAGCCGGTGGAGACAGAGCTGATGTCAGCTTCGACAACCCTGCCCATCAACAATTTACTGTCAGCCAATTGAATCCACATCCAATAATTTTATTATTTATGATTTCAGGAATTTTCAACATTAATATGAATATATATATATACTGAAGAGACAGTGACACACCTCAAATCCGAACTAATTGGGGCTGATGCCTGTTCGGATTTAGGGGTTTGGATTTCCCAGGTAATAATATTACTTACTTATTTTGTCACTGTATTCGCAGTAAGCGAGGGAGACATAGCAATTGGGGTTATACAGGCTGGGTGAATTAGTGTTCGAAAGGGTAGTGACTTTGGCAGGTGTTTTTACTTACTACCGGGGGTACTGTTTATGGCAATACACCTACTTTAAGTAGCCCTGATATTAGCCACGTCACATGACGGGCATACTCCTCAACAGGTTAATAGAATGCATTATGCCAGTTAACTTACTGAAAGCACGTAACTAAAGTTTTAATTTTTTGAATTTACTTTATTTAAAATAAATTTATTTTATCATACTACATTAAATACTGTACAGTATACATTTTTTGTTGAAAGAAAACAATTTAATGTTCATTTCGTGAACTTAATTATTTTACTCCTGTGATGTTTATTCATTGCTGTATACCGTACAGCAAATAATTTATATTTACAGTATGGTAAATTGAATTATTTACAACAGATTATAATAATTTAGGCAATAGCCTAAATTATCAATACAGTTCAGTAGTGTTATTGTAAAATATGGTACAGTAGCAGACTGTAATTACAAAGAGTTTTAATTTGTTTTAGATGCTCCCGTTTTTATTAGCGGGAGTTTTGACGAAACTGCTCGCCGTAGCGGCAAAATTACGAATATTTGCTTGACTCTGGATTGTCCAGATTTTTCATAATCTGGACCGGTCGTCCGCCACATTAGTCCTTTAGTGTGTGCAAGAAATGCTAGGTTAAAGTTTTAATTTTTAGCTGTTCGAGAAACTTCATTATTTATTTCATTATTGTTTCATTATTTACTGATGAAAATGGATGGATAATTTTGGTTTTGTTTTATTCATAAATAAGTTAGGTAACAGATAAAATATTCATAAAATAAAGTATGAAAAAAGTTTACTAAAATAATATTTTATAATGAATTTTTCTGTTTGATGTAACAAAATTGCCAGTAGCAAATTTTTCACCCTTAAACTTGAGTATTTTTGTTTAAGTTTACTTAGTGTTGTACCTATATACATAAAAAAATTAAACATTTATTTTCAAAAATAAGGTTTTTATGATTAATTTAGAAAATATTGTGGGTTAAGATTCTGACTATCAAGATCAAAGTACCGAGACCATGACAGATAACAGAAATAATAATAGCATTGCTACAACTTAGCACCTAGACAGTGTGTGGCGTGGCAACATCACAATTCACTGCCTTGCACGTTATAACGGTGCCATTGTTAGTCCTAAAATTGTCATGATTGCTGTGCAGTACTTAATACATATTGATTTCAAAGTGAAAAAATATGCCAGTTCAAGTTAAAAATACTGTATTAAAATATTTTATTAAGAAAACAATGGAATATCAACTATACATGTACGAACTTTTACTCTAAAAACGTACGTTACCGGTATTTAGTTTTTAAAATAATCTGTCATTTTGTTTTATTTCTTTCCCCATTAGGCTTTTTATGCGGCCATGTTTCTAATATTTCTGAGAAGAAGCACCAGCATTTAATAATTTATTGTTGAGTCCAAAAAACAAACGTTCCTGTTTCTCAGCCATCACAGAAGAGTAACACAAACTACGTATAAACAGCACTGTCAACAATAAACGGTAAAGCACGTAGGCACGTAAAACACTAGTAGGCATTGCACTCAAAATTGGCAAAAACTTTGGTTCACTGTAGTGAGCCACGTACCATACTAAACTGAACTGAAACAGTAGGAGTGGAATGTAGAATACAGTGTAAGGGATTAACCAACTGGGTCACTACCCTTGTTGCCAATGATTCACGCACATTGCAGGTATGCAGTACAGTCGTCACTACTCATCAGAGAGCCTCAACAGACGATCCAGCTCGGAGCTAACACGGAAACATTTATTTGCACTAGCGGGGTGGCAGTTATTAGAGAATGTCGGTTAAAAGGGTGACGGTTAATCGAGGTTCTACTGTACTCAAATATGTAACCTTAAGAATAGCAACAATAAAAGAAGATATCTATTTTAACAAAAGATGTTTACAAGAAGATGTCATTTCTAATTATGTCCAAATCAATACTAGATCAAAATCAGTAGCTGCCATAAAAACTCTGAAAACAGCCAAGAAGATATGGATTAAAGAAGAAATAAATTATCTTTATTCGAAACTAAGTCAACAAAATATTTCTTTTAATGAATTAAAATCGGAATTAAATAGAAAATACCATGCAGAATCAATAGATGAGTTTCATGACTACATAGAAAATTGGATAATCCCAATTATAAAAAAGAAAAAAGTTGTTCATTCACACAAACTGAAAAACTTAATAAGAAATCAAACACCCAACAACTCAGAAAATTTGTTTTCCTCTGAAAATGATAGACTTTTACAAAAGAATACACAACCTAACAAAACATTGAATTTGATGAAAAAGAAACTGAAACACTAAGCAAATGTCTTAAATACAATATAAATCTTGACCATACAAACAATACTATACAAAATGAACTAATCGAAATCGATGGTAGAAATAAGGAAAAAAGACAAAGCCATACAAGAACCACTATTACATAATTTGATTCATGAAATGAACAAGACTAAATTAGAAATAAAAAACAAGAAGAAAGTACAAAAATCAAAAACAGATATAGAAATTGTCAAACCAATAGCAAACAAATTACAAGAAAATAATGCAATTTTAACGAAAGCAGACAAAGGTAATACAGTTGTAATAATGAATAATGAAAACTATTGTAAGAAAGTTGAAGAATTTATAGAAAATAATTCATTTATCAGAATTAATAAAGACCCGACCCTAGAACTTAATAAAGAAATGAACAAAATTATTAATAAATGTAAAACTGTACAGAACTGTGATTTACCGTAGGATCTCGCTCTTTCGGGATTTTCACTCAAATAAAATAAAAAATTATAATGTTAAGGATATAATTGAATAAATGAAATAAATAAACCATTTTATTTTTTTATCGATATGTTCTGGATTTCCTCATTATTGGAACCCCTCAAATCCGAACTGATTGGAACTGAAGCCTGTTCTTCCTAATACTATTACTATTATACACTTATTTCGTCACTGTATTCGTGCGGTAAGCGACGGGAGCCGCGGTGATTGGGGTTATACAGGCTGTGTGTGACTCAATAAATTCATAATGGCAGTGACCTTGGCGGGTGGAGGTACATCCCATGACATGTTTCTAGTCGAGCCTGTGCTAAAAATAAATCACTCTACTCCTACCCCCACCCTTACTGGGATGGCTTGGAATTACTTTTGTGAGAAGATTTTCTTCACTTCAACAGTTAAAGATAACAGACTTTAAGCGAGAAAACCTGACTTTGTTAAACCTTGAAAAGTAAGTTTATGTGATTAACTTTTTTAAATTTCCAGCTATTTATTGTTTGACTTCCCAAGAACGTGTTCAGATTTGAGGGGTTCCACTGTAATATTAAAATATTAACCACTTTATACTAAAATAAATATTTTAGTCTAAAGAGTATTTTCCATTTTTAAAGAGCAATTGACATTTTATGAAAGTGTTTGATTTAATTTGAACAATGATTGCGATTGGTTGAATTACCAAATACTAAATTAAATATTATATTATATTAATAATATATTAATAATTAATTATTATTAATAATTAATTATTATTAATAATTAATTATTATTAATAATTAATTAATAATAATAATGTTATAATATATTAATATTAAATTGGTTAAATAAACCATAGGGTTAACATAGGTCTAATGAACCCTTGGCTTAGAGTTGGCTCAATACATTTTCTGTATTTTTTGTTCTGCAATAAAATAAATTATAGTTTTTTATTTGTTTGTTCATCCTTAGTTTCATATAGACTTGAGAAAATTATTTCCCATTATTAATTATTTTCAACATAAATTATAATGATTTATAATTAATTAAATGGATAAAACTGTTGGGTTTAATATACCAAACAGAGAACTGTACATATAATGTGTTTAATGACTTTAGGGCCTACATATGAAAAAAATAAGTTGGTAAATGCAATGATAGGATTCTGACTAAGTAGGTCAGTCAAAATTTATTTAAATTAACATTTTGCTTACAAATAAAATCCAAAGCCAACCTGAATTTTAGGCTTACAATACCCGAACCCGACCCGAATATTAACTTGTAATACCCGACATGAACCGACAGTAAAAATCACTACCCGCAAACCTCTACTAAAAAGACCTATAAACTAGTAGTAACTTATATGTGTCGTTGGTTACCTAAGACAGCATTAGTGGCAACAGCATCCATAGCCTGGATCTTGGCCGTAGCAGCAGCAGCTGCAACAGCAGCAGCCGTGGGCATGGAACTGGACGACGAGGACGGCCCCTGCACAACATTCACACAATGAAAATTAAATTTATTCCTTCAATCACTAAACGAGATCGCACGCACACTGGCGTGAATAAAGCGAATTTCATAGAACTTATTCCCATCATAGTAATCGAAAAATACTGAGTATGGAGTTTTGCTACAATAAGGGTTGATTTACACAATAAAATTTGTATTTTAAGGCTGTTAAATAAGTAACACATACCAAAAATCATCAAATTATGTCAATAATTAAGCGAGTTATACCAATTGATTTATTCTTCATAAGAATTAAATGGGCAATGTGTATGTAGGTTTGTTGTCACAAGAAACATTAAATTTGGGGTTTTTATGGATTTAATGATAAAACTTAACTAGATTGACTGGCATACCACATTTTGGAAGAATATTTAAATAAGTGAGTTATTGATTTTAAGTTACTCTCCATAAGATTAACATTAGTTAACATATTATATTTTTGAATATGTCAGTAACTGATTGACCTAGAATCATACAGACCGAAGCTAGCACATAATATTCATCGCCTGTTCCGAGAACTGAAGTTATGGTTAGGTGGGCAGCACTTTGCTACTACAGAAGAACTTCATGATGCCGTGGTTGAAATGATAATATTTCAGGATATATGACTGTGTTAATAATTATGCCATTATTCCAAATTATTGAGCAAGAAAATCTAATTAATGGTGGTTTATACAAAACAATATAATTATTATGAAATATTTTTAGTCATGTATTTTTAATGTGTATCTTACGTGGAGGGCGTTGGGTGGAGTGATGGCGCGACCGACCCTCAAGTACTGACCACCGAGATCAAACAGGTTCATGGATGCTATGGCCTCCTGGGCCGCCTGCTTGGTCTCGTACTCTATAAAGCCGTAGCCCTTGTGGCGATGGGGCGAACTGCCCTGCTGCAGCTTACATGACTTAATTGGTCCGAATGCTTCAAATACACTGTAAAAAAAACAAACAAGAAAACTATAAATACAACCTATTCAGGTCACTTTACCAATCAATGGGTTGTTTGTAGCTATTATTTTTTTCTTTTAATCAGAATTTCATTTGCTCTTGTCTCTTTACCCCTCATGTTAAAAGATATCAAAATGGAAATAATATCATTCATGGATTCGTTATCAATATTAATTAATGATAATGTTTATCATGTATGTTAACACTATAAAGGCAAGTACAGTATTTACTTTTGGTAAATGGCTGCCCTGGAAGTACGTCACGGGAGCAGTCATCTTCATATGACGCAGTCTTCAAGCAATGGTCAAGGTAATGGCATCTTTCGTTGTATTCAACTTCTTTAAATACATTACAATGGCACAGTCGGTAAATTATATCACAGTAGTAAAAAGTAAAGTACGTGTTTAAAGGTGTTTTTGTTGAAATGGTTACAGCTGATGTACGACACTTTCTTTATTATTGAGGAATTTTGAATTCTATTTATATTCAAGGGTGGAATAGTCAATATTTCATGCTAGAAAGGCTAATTAAGTGTCAAAATGTAGTAAACTTACGAGTTGGGAACAACTGACACCCAAATAAACACCTTCAAAGGTAATGAGTGGTCTTTGGCGGAAAATGTTGTTGAAGTTTTTGAACTGTTCGTAGAAGCTACAGTGTTACATATCTAACTATTTCTGCTGTCCTGCCAATGATTTTAGACATAGAGAAATATATTGTGAAATTGAAGAGAAAAGTGGCCTAATACCGTTTAGGGAAACTATAAGGAGAAATTTAAGAGCCAGAATTACACCTCTAACCACTAATGTGATCTATTTGGTTGCAACATTAGTCAACCCAAAATATTAAACTACAGGGGTTTAAAGCACACACATTCCGCGGGACGTGATACACAAAACACGATCCTTGATAAAAACATTCTAAGCGTAATGATAAAAAACTGTGACTGGACCGAAATTACAAATATGAACACTATTAATGACGCAACTAATCTATTTTTTGACAAAATTAATCGAAACGTTATTCGATCTGAAAAAAATCTGTCCAATCTAAGTTCACGCAATAGAAAGCTTAAGCCATGGATTACTCATGGTTTAGTCCGTAAAATAAGGCAGCGAGACAAATTAAGTAAAGTTTTAAAAAGACAATCATTTAACACACAGCTTAGTAATGAATTTCATAGACTAAAAAATGAATTGAAGTCAGAAATCAGATTGGACAAAAATAATTACTATAGGAATAAACTTTTAGATTCTAAATAAAATCCTAAGCAGTTTTGGTCAGTTATGAATGAAATGACAGGTAGAAATGCAAAAAAAGACATCTTTCCACTTTCTCAATGTACAAGCAACAGACCATCTACAGGTACGAACTCTGACGTAAGATTGCAGGTGGCTGACGAATTTAACGATTATTTCTCGCAGGTAGGGCCGACTCTGGCAGCAGCCTTAGACTCAAGCGGGCCACCTGTGGTCGATGACACTGATTACCCAGTGAATTCTGTCTTCACCCTGCGTACTGTTACTGAGCTAAAACTGTACCATTATTTCACTGGACAACGCGGAGGCTCAGCTCCAGGGTATGACTGTGTGTCAGCAGGATTACTAAAAGAAAACTGGGAAACCCTACAACACCCACTTTTACACATCATAAACTTGAGTATCCGAAGTGGTAAATTCCACGACGCCTTTAAAATTGCCAAGGTCATTCTCCTCTTCAAAGCAGGTAACCAATCATACCAACTTTCATCAACATCTGTCCATAAATAAAGGAGTTTGCCTGTTCCCTATATGATTAATATGGGAAAAGAGTATGCAGGTTTGCTGCCATGATAAACACATAAACTATGATTTTTAAGCATAAAAGGATAGATCTCAACCACATGAAGCTAAATATCAAGTTTCATCAAAAAATATTGATTAATATGGGAAATATTAATTTTTCCCTATCCTCCATAAGATTAACATTGGAGCCCCACAATACAACGTACAACTAGGGGTGTGCGATGCATCGAAAATGTATCGAAATTTCGATACGATTCGATTCGATGCATCGAATCGCGATTCGATACAGAGGTAATCGAAATCCCGATGCATCGAGCGAGTCCCGATGCGCGGCAGCGCCTGTAAATCCTAATGGCATAGCTTATACCGATTTTCAGGTTTTGAAACAAATTTATTTATTGTCTATGTTTGTGCAATCCAATTTTCCTTTTTATTTTGTTATTCAAACTGATTTTAAATCCTTTCTCAAAATTGACAAACAAGTCAGAGAAGTTTTTAACAGGACAATAGCTTACGTGACATGACCATGACGATTACAATTTTAATGGGAGTTGTTTATGGTTAGGTATTCCTCCGCTGGACACAACAGACATCAATAGTAACAAAAAATACATCAAAAAATATTAACTACCAAAATTGAATTGTATTTATTATAGTTTGTTTAATTTATTTTTAATAATGGCTCCTTTTCATCGCAGTATCAATTGACAGCTTCCATTGCATTTCTTACGAAGCAAAAAAGTAGATCCATAGTTTTTTATTAATATTAATTCCAAAAACTAAACCTTGAGTATTTGACATTATTCTAAATTGTCTATTATAATGTACATTAAATGTTTTATCAGTGAATCATGAATAAAAACATTAAATTGGTGATTCTCAGTTAAATCGGGTGTAAGCTATTTTTGTTAAGAGATAAGCGAGGTGGACAGGTGGTCAGACAATAGCGGCAGTAGGTAATAAAAAATGACCTTGAGCCTTGCTCCGGGACAAGGGGGTTTGTTGATATTTGGAACTGACTGAGCGACTTCATTATTTTGTTTTTCGGTCAAATACTTACATTTCTCTACATAGTATGATCTAGTTAAAAATTGAGTTTTATGTTTTTTCTTTAAATAATCATTAATCTGAGGTGATTAAGTAAATAAGCAATCAAATTAAGTTGTGTGTGTTTAATTAATTAAGAAATTTACTTTTAAATAATAGTAATGATTAAATAGTTTTAAATAAATATTTAACCACAACTAACTTCATTATTAAAAGTTTTATATATTTTTAAATTTCAAATATGAATTTGATTAGAAACTAACCATTTGAAATGGATGATACTAAAACTATTTTTTTTAAATAACAGTTTACTTCTGTTTTTATATTTTCTATATTATTACTTTTTGATTTTTTATTTATAGATTTCACTACAATACTACTCATTTCCTCTAGTAATATCTTTTATTTTTTTCATTTCCAAAATTGTTAGATATGTTATTATTTAAAACCTATACAAAAGAATTTTGAAATTGTATCAAAATTTTAAAACTAGAGATATATTTGTTTTTGTCATACAATAGTTTTTTATTTAATTTAGTAGTTTATAATAGATATATAATATATTTTTACTAATTGTAGACCTACATTAATTTTTTTAAATAATTCTTGTTTAGTCTCATCAAGGCTAGCTATACATATTCCAAGTTATTAAAAATTTTAGCGAATCTTGGAAATCTTTTAGCGAACTTTGCTTTATTTATATAATATACATAGATACAATACCTTAACACAAATCTTTTGAACTTGAAAGTTATCAAACTAAAAATTATCAAACTAATTATGAACTGTAAAATTTAGTGAATAGTCTAATAATATATTTTTTTTTACTTTAATTCCATGGTTTTTTATTATCTTCTGTTATATGATTTCTGTTTTACAGGAAATTGTGTTGTGTGTTTGTTGTGTTGTATCGAATCGAATCGCATCGATTCGTATCGGAATTCTTTGTATCGCATCGTTGTATCGAATCGAAATTTTTTTGCTGCATCGCACACCCCTACGTACAACGTACTGTTTAGATTTTTTAATATCTTGATAACCGTTGGAGATAGAGAAAAACTTTAAGAAACTTAATTGTGTAGTTTTTTAAGCTGATTCTAATGGTGAAATATAAAATTTGAAATTTTAAAAAATTACATGGGAAAAACACAAAAAACCCCATTTTGAAGTACAATACCCTCCCATACTACTCGTTCCTATTGACCAATATGTCTGGATTACGAACTCGTCCGAGCGTTTGTAGGAATACACGTCTCTACCAAATTTGGTCTCGATCGGACCATTTTTACGAGAGTTATCGTGTTCACAGACACACACACACACACATATATATATATATATATATATATATATATATATATATATACCTGATCCTGAAAACAAAATGCATCTATGAATATATATATATATATATATATATATATATATATAAAAATTTTAACGACTATTGTTTTTGGACTCTGGGCACCTAAAGAAGAAAAAATAACATGGTCCCGGGCTTAAGTCTCACCATGAGACCTACGGTAATAGCTTCTTCCCTATGGGAAATTAGCTAAAACCAGAATTCATTATTCTTTAATTTTCCCCATTCCTAAAAACAACAATCTTGGATTTATCTAAATTAAGTTTTAAATTCCAATTATAACAATATTTTTCCAAATTTTTTATCATAAACTGCAGGCTTGCCGCCGTAAACTTGAGTATCCGAAGTGGTAAATTCCACGACGCCTTTAAAATTGCCAAGGTCATTCCCCTCTTCAAAGCAGGTGAGATTACGAATACTTCTAACTTTAGGCCTATCTCATTGTTGGGTGTGCTCACCCCCAACAAATGTGTGTGTGGGGGGTGTGCTCACCAAACCGTTAGAAAAAATAGTAAAAGATCAATTAAATATGTATCTAAATGAGCATCGTATATTAACATCAAGACAGTTTAAATTCAGAGAATCGAGGAATTTTTAGACACACTGTTTGAAGTAAATAAAGGCATAAATTTTTCAATCAGTAAAGGCAAGCGTGTTCTCTTGGTATTTTTTTATCCAGCCAAAGCTTTTGATTCCATTGATGGATCACTACTTCTAAAAAAACTTAAATTAATTGGGGTTCAGGGTTCGGCATTGCAGTGGTTTGGTACATATTTCGAACACAGGCGACAATTTGTTTCAATAAATGGGGTCAAGGGAAATTTAAACAATGTTGATTATGGGGTCGTTCAGGGAAGCACATTGGGTCCTCTTTTGTTTTTAATTTACATCAATAACTTGGTTAGAGTAGACGTAAATGAAAAATTTTACTTATTCGCAGATGACACACTGGTTTTGTTTGAAGGTAACAGCTGGGAAAATGTGTTTAGTAAAGCAGAAAGAGGTAAATTAAGAAATGGTTTGACCAAAATCTTCTTACTTAAAATATTAAAAAAACTAAGTTCATGCCAATATCCCTGCGAGCACAAGGTGGCCCACTCAACAATGAATTGAAAATTCACTCCTGCAGATCTTTCCAGAACAACATGTGCAACTGCCCGGCGATTGCTGGAGTTGAGAAGTATAAATATCTTGGTGTGATCATGGACTCCTCCAGACTTTCCTGGGCGGACCATGTGTCCTACATAAATAAAAAATTGAGAAAATGCATATTTGCGTTTCATCAACTAAAGCAGGTTCTCCAATTGGACGAAATTAGAATTGCATATTTTGCTTTTGTGCAGTCGCTTATTCAGGGGGGAATTATTGCCTGGGGTGGCGCTTGCAACAGCATACTGCAACCCCTTGTGGTTACGCAGAAGGCGATATTGAAAGCAGCCCTAGGTAGAGGTCGACGATATCCTTCGGATGCCTTGTTTAGTGAGATGAATGTACTCGACATAAAACAACTTTTCGTCCGAACACTGGCAATTCATATCTTCAAACACTCTGGTAACATATTTGAACGCACGCTACATGACTATAGGACAAGATACGCACTGGACATGGGAATTCAATACGGAACATCTTTGATCGAACGAAAATGTTGAAGCAGATGACGAAATTATGCAATTCATATCCAATCGGAATGTAAGAACGTCATTGGGCAGTCTGAGGATGCGGTATGATTATTCGATTCTTCAACTACGCATTTAAGTACCTAACCGTAAATTCAACACGATATTGCATTTTGAAATACAAAGCATAGCGTCATCGATATTTGCACCGAGTATCAGATTGCGGTTTGATATTGTTCCGTATAAAATATCATTATTAGTTTTACATTTTTAGATAATTTTAAGATGAATAACTAACTAGATTACGACGAGGTACCATCATTTCACGGGTTTCAATATTGTTACACAGCCAATCGGGGTATTTTATCTGCCAAATATTCCAACTCTGCACCTGCGCACAGGCCTTTGTTTGATAGCAGCTGCACTGTCACTGCCTTTTCTAGTTCCTTGCCGATACGCAGATAGCCGATGGCATCGAGCCAACGTAGTCTGCCAAATCTTGATTCTTTGTTAATGGTGATTTGTTTTTATCATTGTAATAAATAAAATAGTTGAATCATTAAATAAAATTCAGAATTAGTTGATGATTAGTAGAATGAATTGATGAATTAGTAGAAAGTTGATGTCATTTAATGGCGAATTATAAGGTGTCTGTTGATTTAATTTGTGAATTACGCCATATTAAAATTAGTTACTGGTACTTTTAAATGCAGTGAAGTAAAAATTTTAGTTTTGTTGTTCATCCTATGAAGAATTTATGATTTTTTATGTACCATTTAATATATAATAATTTTGATAACATTTTATTGATTTTTTCCTAATTTATTCTTAGATAAGTGTAATTTCACTTCGTTATTGCGAGTATCCGAATCCGAAAACTATCCGATCCGAACCCAAACTATCCGATCTGGATCCGATCCGAACTTGAGCTATCCGATCCGAAAAAATAATTCACTATCCGCACACCTCTAGAAAATATTTGAGCTCACTAAAACTAAGTTAGCTAGTTCCAACTAAAAATAAATTTACCTTTTTATGTCATCCTCTGTCAGGTCAGGGTGAATAGAAGCAACGTATATTCTGTTGTACTGTTTGGCCTCTTCAGTGATTTCATCGATCACAGACTGCGCCTGAGGCATGTTGCTTGGCCTCCCAACGACCTGTAGATAATTTCTGTGTACTCAATTTATATGTACTGTGCAGTAGAACCCCGGTAAACCGAAATTGGGTTAATAGAAACGGTTCCAAAAGTAATAATAAGTACGATTTATGTGAATAGCAAGCCAGTGTGCCGAGCCTCTTTCTCCAGAAAGAATGTGTATGTGACTATTTGGTGAGATTCGGTGACGCAAGAGACATTTGACATGTTCTTGAGATGATTCACTCTCCCACCCCGTCCCCAATCACCCTTCCGGTCACATACCTGCCTTTTCTCAATTCCCTGCCCTCATTCACTGTCACAATAGAGCTGCTAACTTTGAAATTTGGCTAAAACTTTGATGGGGTATGGTATTCAGTACAGAATTACAGAAAATTCTATAGTAAGAAGCTTATTTAAGCTAAGATATCTGATAGTGATTAACTAATTATGAACTCCAAAAACAAATGCAGAACTGCTTGGAATATTTTAAATAACCAGTCAGTTAACTATACTAAATCTAGTGTGATAAGCATTAATCCAGACACATTTAATAATTATTTTGTTAATGTCCCCTATAATGTCTCTATGTCCAAGTTATTCTTTGCCCTCATTTTCTGAATTGTTGGATAATTTTAAATTCACTGTTCTAGGCGAACTGAATGAACTGATTTTTCCATGGGTAGAGGTTAGTCCTGATTTTGTTCAATCAATTGTTGGTGGTTTAAGCTCATCTCGAAGTGAAGATTTTTTTGGCCTCTGTAACTTCATGAGAATATTATTGACTCTATACTTCAACCTCTAACATATGTAGTTATGTGTTAGCTACCAGTAAATTGCCTGATTGTTTGAAAATATCTCTTGTCAGCCCTATTTTTAAGGTATTAAAGATTCACTTAAAAACTATAGACCAACTTAAATAGTAAACATTATTAGTAAATTGATTAAGATTTGATGTTGCAACAACTTTATATGTATTTCACTAATAACAATCTTCTCTATGTTAATCAATTTGGATTTTTGCCAGGATACTCCAAAACAATGGCAATAGAAAAAGTGGTTGATTTCATTTTGAAATATTTTGAAGATAATTGTTGGATGTAGTTTAATAGACTTGAGCAAAGTCTTTGACATGGTTTGACACGCTATACTGTTAAAGAAATTAGAAAATCATGGAATCAAAAATCATGAATTAAATTTAATAGATAGCTGTTATCTCTGTCTATGTTATCTCTGTAACAAAAGACGAGTTAATAATACACTGTCTTTGTAAGAGATAAAGCCATGCAAGGCTCCGTTTTTCTTTTATGAAATTTAATGTTTACTTCTGTCCTGTGCAACAAACTTTTATTTGTGCATAAAACAAATTTATCGGTCTGAAATGACCTAAAATGTTTTATGAATTTAACATAATGAATTATCATTTATTATATTTTCTCTACTTTGTAGGATCAAATTAACAAATAAAACTTCACGTGTCACATTAAAAACATAAATAACCTGGCACAAACAATCTATTTAAAGTGCCTGTGCTGATTTTTTTAAAAAAAAAACTGGTCTAGAAAGTAGGCTCATGTAAAAGTTTTTTATTTTAACACTTTACCCCTTGACACTTTTCTTCAATGCAGTTTTTACAGATTTAATTAACATTCGCCATGCTACAACTCCTGGTTACGCCTTTATCTGTAAAAAAACTTACAAAAGCCTTATAACAATTACTTTTTAATTCCCGCCGTAGGGTCAGTTAATACTCATGTAGGAGTATTGGCCCTCTTTTATCACATTTAATAATGTTCCGTATTTACAGTAAATTATTTTCTCGTCGCACATTCTTATAAGCCATTGTATTTATTGATGATAATACAGTTATAATAATTATTATTTGAAGATTTATCATTAACTATTTATTACTGCAGGTAACTAGAAGTAGATCTGCCAAGTAAAATAAAGGAATCTTTTGAAAATAAAGTAAAATTTGATGAAACAAAAATACCTACTTGTTTCTAAGTCTACAGCTTGGAACTGGTGAAAAAGTACAATAATAATTTTTTTTCTTTCTAAAAGTGATTGTACACGCAGTTAAAGAGTATAAGGAACAGAGCAAAGAAATCAAAACATATAATTCATGAAGTTACTGTTAATTCTTTCACGCTTATAGTGACGCGCGGTCGTAGTGAACGAGGCTCGATTTTCGTTCAGCCCGGGTGGCCTCAAACGTCGACCGTTCTGCCAGACAGGAATGGGTTAACAAGCTGCCTTTGCATATTAGAAATCAACAATTTAGGAAATTCAAAGTTGTATTAGCAACCTATCTTAAAAAACAAGCCTTCTGTAGTGTAGATAAATATCTTGACTGTAATGAATCAATCTTGTCATACCCTAAGTTTTGTAAAATTTCTCTATATTACTGAAATTGTAAATAATAATGTATGGTACTGTTATTTACTTTGAACTTAACAACTAGTAATGTTACTATAATTTCTGTTGACACTGTTGACTATTGTATACTTGTATATTTTATGGCTAATAAAATCTATTGTCAATTGTCACTATAGAGCTGCATTGTGTAGCATTAGTGTACAGTTTGCAATTACAGTAGCAAGTTTGTAGGCAATTTTTAGCATTATAACGGAATAACCGACGAACTGGTTATTCGAAATGGCTCTCCCCTTTTATTTCGGTTGACCGGGGTACTTCTGTACTTACATATAGCCTATACTTTAAATTGTTTTAGTTAATTGTAGCTATAATCAATACACAATTTTATACTACGAGGGCAGTCCAGATAGTCTGTCACGTTTTGCGTTTTAGCCGCTAGGGGCGGGGCTATCACGGCAATTTTGGCGTCAGGACGTTCCTCCGTTCAGTGGCTATCCAGCCGTGCTAGAGGGAGGTTCGTGTCGCTCTTTGTTGTTTTTCAATAACAATTGAAAATGTGTGCCGCAATTCAAAATCCCGCGGTCATCATTCAAAAAATGATCTTCCTTGCAGACAATGTCTGAAGGCATTTTCTTGGTTTTTTGGGTGAGTTTGTGTGACCCCATTCCATAGACTGAAGTTTGGTTTCACAATTGACGTGCTTCACCCAAGTCTCGTCTCCTGTCACGATGCGATCGAGTAGTGAATCACCATCTTCGTCGTAAGCGTGCAAAAATGACAACGAAGCAGCCATCCGCTGATTTTTGTGGGTTTCTGTTAGGATTTTGGGCACCCATCTTGCACAAAATTTGTGATAACCTAATTTTTTGGTAACGATTTCGTGCAATAAACTTTTTGAAATTTCTGGGAAAAAAATCGATAGCTCTCTTAATGTGAATCGGCGGTTTTCTCTAATCTTGTCATTGACTTTACTCACAATGTCATCAGTCACGAGGCTTGGCCGTCCACTTCGTTCTTCGTCATGAACATTAGTTCTGCCATTTTTGAACTGAATGCACAGACGCCGTACTCCACTTTCACTGTAAACATCGTTCCCATAAACTTGACAGATTTGGCGATGAATCTCAATTGGTTTATTGTTTCTAGCCAACAAAAACCGTATTACCGACCGTACTTCACAACTCGCGGGATTTTGAATTGCGGCACACATTTTCAATTGTTATTGAAAAACAACAAAGAGCGACACGAACCTCCCTCTAGCAGGCTGAATAGCCACTGAACGGAGGAACGTCCTGACGCCAAAATTGCCGTGATAGCCCCGCCCCTAGCGGCTAAAACGCAAAACGTGACAGACTATCTGGACTGCCCTCGTAAAACCTTTAAAAATAAGAAACAAGAGTAGTTTTAGTAACTTTAAAATTTTAGAGCCCCTATAGCTAGGCTAAGCTTACCTTGATGTTTCGTCCTCCCAACATGACACCGTTCATTTGTTCCAGTGAGAGTTGAGCAGCTTCGGGCAGATCGTATTCCACAAAGGCAAACCCCTTGTGTTTTTGTGTCACTGGGTCCCAAGACATATTGATGCTCTTTATTGGCCCGAACGGAAGGAATGCCTGCCTAATGGTGTCTTCCTTCAGCTCAAAACTGATGGATCCCACATACACCCTGTGAAGCATATAGATACATTAGGCACTTACCTATCCTGGTAACTATTTAAAAGTGAATCAACGACAAAAACTAAGCAGTGACTTGCAGCAAATCTCAAATTAGAAAATAGAGCTATTACAATAGTCCTTATGAGATTATAATATAATATTTAAATTTAAATTATTTACATAATTTTTTGTAATTTAATGTATAAATATGTTATTGTTTTAAAGCCCCAAAAGGCCTAAAACACTGTTTGTTCGAGACTGTTGGATTGTGTTTGTGTGTGTGAATATAAGCGAGTGAGCGTGTGAGGTAGAGAATGTGAGTGATGAGTAAGTGTATTTCTGTATATATGCCCAAATTAAATTGACATAGATACATATTTGTTTCTTCAATAAAGTTTTAAAACCAAGCAGATTGGTTCATCCAAAGGTGTTTTTGTACCCAAAAGTTCTACAATTTTATTTATAATTTATTGAAATATTGAATCTTTTATTCGTTTAACATCGTTTGAACCAGGAGTAAAAAATTAAGTTTTATGAGTCTCCTTTCTATGTTAATTTACTTAATCCGACTTCCACAAAAACTGCAAACAACTTTTGAAAAAAATTTAGTTTTGTCAATTTAATGGAAGTATCAGTACTAATATTGATTGTATTAGTAAAAAGTTATCAATACAATCAGCTTTGTACCCTAAAAATTCTCTGAATCATAAAACATTGTAAAGAATTTACATACATCCACCAGCTGCATGGAACCCACAAAGAGTTGCGATAAATATATTTTTTTAATTTAACAACGGCCATTATAAGAACACAAGGGGAATTATATGATAGAGTCACTTTTATGAGGTCTTCCAGAATACATCAGTAATTTAATTCTTTTTGCAAACATTACATTCCTGAAGAGGGATTTATGGAAAAGAAAAAATACTTTTCTTTGATTTGTTATTTCCAACTTATACAGTTAGGGGCATAGTTTAATTTTACATTTTTTTTTATGAATTAGAAGCTATTTCTTGACAAACAATTCATATTAAATGAACAATTACAATAGGTCTTAGCTCTCTAAATCAAGAGGAAAACCTGGAAGATGTTTGAGTACCAATCTAGGCTCAGAGTAGAAATCTTATCGAATGGATAACAACCATACAAAGATATGGGTGGGTTTCACAAAACCGAGTTTTCACTACGCCGAGTAAGGCTAAAAATCCAATAAATATCGAAATTTCACTACGACGAGGTTTCACAAAACCGAGTACGTTATAAAATTCAACTGTTTCACTAAACCGAGTTTCACAAAACCGAGTAAGGGGCTGGGTACCGTCCGCTCTGGAAGTGAGTTCGCACCAAGAGCACGTTGGCCGGCAGGCCAAGAACGCGCAGTATCATGCGTTTTGAAGGCATTCACTGCCTGAAATCTGTGTAAATGACATTATAGATCTAATAACTTAAGCTACTTTATACTGTTTTAATATCTTACACAGAGATAAAATTGTCCATGGATGAATGTTAAAAAGAAAATTATAGAAAATAGTAAACGAAAATAATTGTATGCTAATTTTTCCTTTTCTGTATAAAATATAGTTTATCACAAAAAAGCTATAGGATGAAATAAAACTCACGTCTTCCAACACTACGTAATATTTACACTTATATTGTAATTATATACAACGGTAAATATATACAAAAAATATTAAGTTGTGTTGGAAGACGTGAGTTTTTACTTCATCCTATAGTAAAACCAACAAGTATAATGCTAATCAAGAAGTATCACAAATTTTTTGTAATCTCACAGCCTTGATTTTATGCTGTGTAATAAACTAAGTTGGGTATTCTCTAGCTGATTCTAATGGTAAAAGAGACATTTCAAATAATTCATCTTGGAAATACACATAGCTGTAAAAAATGTTAATGTGAAAGGTTAAAAGAAAACACTTAAAACTTTATATAAAAAATGTTTAATATAAGAAAAATAAGCTTTGCCTTATACACTTACAGTTAATTAACTAAGCGACCTACAGTCGCCTAATTAACTGGCCTATTATTGCCCTGCACATCGGACAACACAGCGGAAGGCGGATTCCCGTGTCCTCTAAGGATCCGTCCGCTCTAGTGACATTTAATGAAATGTTCGTTGACACCATTTGAACGGCACACACTCTGCATAACGCAGGGTGGCCGCTGGCCTATTAACTTATTTTATTAGCTAAAATATTAACTATAAACTATTTATTATTAAATATTCAATATAAATTATGTTATGTTCACTACACGACTGGACAGCGAGTACCTACAAAGCACGTAATACTGCACGCTACACACTTCTACAGTCACTTCTAGAGCGGACGGTACCCAGCCCCTTACTTGGTTTTGTGAAACTCGGTTTAGTGAAACAGTTGAATTTTATAACGTACTCGGTTTTGTGACACCTCGGCGTAGTGAAATTTCGATATTTATTAGATTTTTAGCCTTACTCGGCGTAGTGAAAACTCGGGTTTGTGAAACGCTCCCAAAGATATCATATCATAAATATAACTTACTTATGCTCTTGACCAAATTATTTGAAAATTAACTATTATTAATTCAATACAAATATTAACAAAACTATCGAGATATTTTAGTGTTTTATATTGTTTATTACTTATTAGAAATAAAAAGACCACATGCTCATTGTAATAGCAAAGAACTGGAGAAAGCTGGAACAATTAAGAAATAATAATTTTATCTATAAAAAAATATTATTATTGGAGCAATAATGAGAAACTAGACGGTGAACAAAGCAATACAGCTATGTCGCAAACATAACTGTATAATTAAAATATGATCTGTTACAGGTACCTAGTTTAGAAATCCCTCACTTGATAAAAGTCTTCTCTAATTATTGGTCCTGAAAGAACTATTGCCAGATAAACATTTTATTAGATGTTATTCATTTAAACTAACCTTATCATCCAGTTTTAATCCAGAAAATATTAGGGGCAAAGCTACAATTTTAAATGTAAATGTAATGCATAGGGAATATGAATAGCAATATTTAAGCTATATAATATAGCTATATTCAAGGTTTTCCTTTTTTTTAAATTAATTGTGAGAACTTTTTACTGACAGAACAAGACATTGTCATGTCATTTATATAAATAAAACACTATAGACTATGATAATTTGGATTGGAAAGTTTTCAATGTTGGACATTAAATGAAAATTTTTACAGCACACTTCGTAGTAAATATGACGGATAATAAGTGATCAGCTGCAAGATGCCAATGAGGCCTCTTTAAAAGCTATATGGTGGTTAACACCAAACCAACTTAAAACCACGAACCAAGTTAAATGAATAAGATTAGCACAATGGGTACTCACCCTTTTTGAGTTAAGTAGTTAGATCAAGAAACACAGAAGCAAAGAAGAATTTTCATGCATGCATAAAAGCAACATACAGACTATAGTAATATAGCTTTTCCAATTTTTGGATCAAAATTATAACAAAATAAATTAAGGGGAATAAATAATATTGTTTCTATTTGAACATATACAATGTTGATCTTTTTGACATGAGTCTTAGCTCTGGGGGAGGGGGTGTTGGCGATTTGCGAGACCAAAATTTGAAAGTGACGTCATTTTGTTAGTGACGTAATATGCTTATCGTTGTCATTTGGCTATACTGACAACTGTTTAGATAACATTCTCTTTGACATGCATGATCTAACCTATTTCCCACCTAACCTATTTTTTCTAACCTATTTTTGTCGGTGTACGCTTTGAGGCAATCGCTGAAAATCTCTTGGTCAATACTATTACTTGAGCTAATATTTAGTTGAAAGATCCTATAAAAGTCTCCATTTAAAATTATAGTATTTTAAGATTTTTTCAAAGACATAATAATTGTTAATATAAATATGCTCTTCATTGTTCATTCTTCGAAAGTCAATAACAGTAATAGTACAATAAAAACTACTATAACTAATAGGATTAATTTACATTGATATACAATAGTTTTATGAACTTAATGTAAATTTATTTAAATTTAATTATGAACAGAAAATTACTTCTCATAGTAGACATTACATAATAATAGAAAAAATGATCACTGACTGATTGCAAAGGTAGCAATCAACAATAATAAGCCTACTAGCGTGTGACACTTGATAAGACTGAACCAATGTTTCACATATCTATATAAATATAATTAGTTTTGTCTGTACATTGCTCAGAATTATTCATTTTTTAGTTATTTTTATTTTTCATGCGTTAGAGAAGCCGAAACCGGTCTTTCTCAATTTTTGTCTATGACACTCCAGGAGGCATTTTATACCGTCTTCTCCGAAAAAACGGGGAAACTGATTGCAATGAAACTTATTTCAACTGAAACTTATTCTCTACATTCCAGAGAAGGTTTATAAATGCTTGAAATCACCCGCCACCCCTTGAAAAGTAAATAACGATCATTTAAAAACCCACTTTTACACGATATTACTCGCATTTTGATTCAGTTTTCAATGAATAACCTACTGGTAATAATCAGCTATCTTTGTAGTTTAAAGATTTAATAGAAATAAAAATAAACAGCTGTTGAATCAATATTAGTTAAGTTTATACTGGTCATTGATTTTTGTCGCGTGGAGTCTGTGTTATACCCATTCTACACGGAGCAGTTCAGACCCAGGATAGACACAGTGGAGCTCGGATATTTTTGTCAAACATATAATTGTCGGATATAGTGGTCAAACTGTGTTGACGCATCCGACGATATCGAACAGACTCACTACAGGGACATTCCAAGTGATGTTTAATGAACATTGGAGGTATCCGGAATAGTTTTTTCAGTTTTACAAAATGTCTGTCAAGTGTTTTTGAATGTTACTCTTGACAATTATACAGTGCAAGCCGAGCCTATATCTTAAAAAAATTTAACTTCTCTGTGTCGTACATTAAACTGCATCGTGTTAAACGTAATGAACAATAGGTGATGTGAGCTGCCGCGTACGATAACACCGCTACGTGTAGCAGGGCGGCATCCCTGCTACATCTGTGGGTTTCACACAGAGGTCAACTCCACATCGTTAATCCTACTCATGTAGATATGCCAATTTAACTCAATCATTCCTGTCAACCGCACGGCCCCGTCACGGGTTTCACGCTCGTGTAACACTTCTTCAAAAACAAATAATCAAATAATCACTGAATTTCAGATTGCAGTCAGATCTTATCAGCAAATTTGATCTCATGTAAGGAGCTCTATCTATGGAGCTCACCTTCAATGATTTATTTAACATCATCCTGCAAAATCTCATGTGGAACGTAATTTCTAGCAAAACTCTTGATGATTTTGAAAATAAGTCAAATTTGGTTTATTCAGTTATAATTAAAATTCAGTTGCCCATTTTTTAAGTTGCGTTTTTTTTTATAAGTTATAAATTATTGTATATAGCTTAGTTTACAATGATAATTTTCATAATACCTCTTCACTTTTAGTCAAGAGGAGCATCTGACGGATTACGATATTGTTTAACACTAGTTCTAATTATTAAAGGCCCTAAAAAATTCATGGTTGAACTACTGCTAACTTACTGAATGGGTAGTAGAATATGACTCATTGATAGTATGTAGTTTGCAGAAAGAAACGATAGCTACCATGGTAGTTTTTTAATACCACGAGGTATTTTAAATAAATACAGTTAAATAAATACTACGAGAGGTTCAACAATAAGTATTGTTCAAATAATATTCCAATTAAACTTATCTACAATGTACAGCTAAATTAGCCATAACAATCCTTGACCTGGCCTTTTTTAAATAAACATAAAACCTGTTCAAAAAATTTTCCTCTTAACATTTAAATTATTCTATTAGCTATTTTCACTTACGCTAACCTTGTTTGTTGAAATTTTTGCTGTAAGTAATTATTTTCATTGTGTTTTATCAGCAAATAGTATATATTTTGTGACTGCTATTGAATAGGATTTAAAAACTAATTATTATAAATTGAAATACTGTAGCTCATCTAGACCAAAAAAATGCTTTTTTAATACCTAAAAAATAGTTGTGGTTGTTAATAATTGCACTATTGCTTATTTATATACTGTATTAAATCAGCCGTATGTTCTAGAAATAGAGCCTGCCTTTTAAGGCAGGTTTTAAGGTTATGTACCTTTGGACTTTTAATTAGTTTTTTTTCGAAAAATATTACTCCACAAGTTATTGTTTTCATAACATTGATTTATTGTTAATCATTTTAATGAAAGGAAAATACTTAAATTCTTTGAAAAGTCTGTAAAAAACAAATAATTGTTCAGTAATGTTACTTATTTGATTAATTGTGTATGTCATTTAGACATTTAATTTGTTGTACTGTTTAGCTATAAATGGTACTATTACACCCAATGTGTAAAACAATAGTTCTGACTTGATATCAATATGGCTTCCGTGCGTCGCAGACGGCCACCCGAGAGGACAGCAGTCGAACATAATAATCCTAGCGCTGACCTCATGTAATGGTGACTGGCCATTACGGCTGGACATCCAAACGCAAAGGGTTAATGGCCTTGCAAAATCAAAGTACATTACGTACAAAATAACAAGCAATACACAATAAAACTATTTATTTTGAAGTGATCTGAGTGTTCCCCACATTCCCAGTAAATATCAAAACAAATACCAATACTTTGTAGGTTAATCTTACTAGCTACACACTGTGTAACACAAAAGAAAAATGTGAACTATAATAATATAGACTAATAACAAAAACAGTTTCAGAGCTAAAAGTGCTAATAACAATAACAGTATTAGGCGATGATGTGTTTACATCAGAGTAACAGAATTGGTATACCACTGTGTAAACAGAACAAAGACGTAAAAAATACTATGTCACTAACATCTATTAGATTATTGTAGAAACGAGATCGCACAAGATTGCTGGTGTGAGTAAAGCAAATTTCATAGAACTTGTATTATTCCCATCATAGTAAAATACCCCCGTCGCAGCAGACCTGCGTATTCAGCGAATTTCCAAATCAATAATATAATAATAATAATAATAATATATGACAAGTTTGGTCAAAATCTGTCGATAAACATGAGAATTTTTGCCTATTCTCCATAAGATTAAAATGGGAAAGAGTGAGTAGGTTTGCTGCTGTGAGGAACACTGAAAGTAGCCATTTATACCATCAAAAATTTTATTTTTAACATTTATACCAACTTTCATCAACATCTGTCCATAAATATAGGAGTTTGCCTAATCTCCATATGATTAACATGAGAAAAGAGTATGCAGGTTTGCTGCCATGATAAACACATAAACTATAATTTTTTAGCACAAATGTATAGATGACCACAATGCTAAACCACATACATGATCAACCACATGAAGCTAAATATCAAGTTTCATCCAAAAATATTAGATAATAAGTGAAAAATTAATTTTTTTTATCCTCCATAAGATTAACATTGGAGCCTCAAAATACAACGTACTGTGTTTAGATTTTTTTATATCTCGGTAACCGTTGTAGATAGAAAAAAACTTTGAGGAACTTAATTGTGTAGTTTTTCAAGCTGATTCCAATGGTGAAATATAAAATTAGAAACTTTTAAAAATTACATGTGAAAAACGCAAAAAAACCCATTTTGGGGTACAAAACCCCCCCAAACTACCCGTTCCCATTGACCGATATGTCTGGTTTACGAACTCGTCCGAGCATTTGTAGGGATACACGTCTCTACCAAATTTGGTCTCGATCGGAGCATTTTTACAAGAGTTATCGTGTTCACAGACATATATATATATATATATATATATATATATATATATATATATATATATATATATACACACATATATATAACAATTTTAACGACAATTGTTTTTGGTCTCTAGGCACCTAAAGAAGAAAAAATAACATGGTCCCGGGCTTAAGTCTTACCATGAGACCTACAGTAATAGCTTCTTCCCTATGGGAAATTCGCTAAAAACAGTGCTGAGTATGTCGGTTTGCTGCAAAAACGGTTGTTTTACATAGCAGTATGTTTATCTTATGACTGTTAGCTAAGTAAAATCACATACCGAATTTTATCAAATAATGTAAATAATTAAGCGAGTTATACCAATTATTTATCTATTCTACAAAATAATTATATAGGAATTGAGTACATTGAGGTTTGCTGCCGTAAGAAACATTAAATCTGGGGTTTTAATAGATGTATTGATAAAACTTAACTAATAAACTAGATGTACTTGCATACCAAATTTTGTGAGAATATTTAAATTAATGTGTTATTGATTTTTATTTATTTTCCATAGGATTAAATTAAATAACCAACTGTGTTTTGGCGAATTTCTTATAGGGAAGAAGCTATTATCATAGGTCTCATGGCAAGACTTAAGCCCGGAACCATGTTATTTTTTGTCTTTAGGTTCACAGAGACCAAAAACAATTGTCGTTAAAATTTATATATATATATATATGTGCGTGTGTGTGTGTGTGTGTGTGTGTGTATTATACGTGTATTCCTACATTTGCCCGGACAATTTCGTAATCCAGACATATCGGTCAATCGGAACGGGTAGTTTGAGGGGGTTTTGTACTCAAAAATTGGGTTTTGCGTTTTTCATATGTAATTTAAAGTTTTTAAATTTTATCTTCAACCATTAAAATCAGCTTAAAAACTACACAATTTATTTCTTTAAAGTTTTGCTCTATCTCCAATGGTTACCAAGATATTAAAAATCTAAAGACAGTACGTTGTATTTTGGGGCTCCAATGTTAATGTTATGGAGGATAAGGAAAAATTTATATTTCCCATATCAATCAATATTTTTGGATTAAACTTGGTATTTACCTTCAGGTTGTTGATACCCAACCGTTTATGCTTGAAAACATAGTCTATGTGTTAATCATGGCAGCAAACCTGCAAACTCGTTTCCCATGTTAATCATATAGGGAATAGGCAAAGTCCTTTATTTAAGGACAGATGTTGATGAAAGTTGGTATAAATGTTAAAAATAAAAATTGTTTATGGTAGAAATGCCTGATTTCAGTGTTCTTCACAGCAGTAAACCTGCACACTCTTTCCCATGTTAATCTTATGGAGAATAGGCAAATAATTCTCATGTTTATGGACAGATTGTTACAAAACTTGTCATGTTTTATTATTATTATATTATTGATTTGGAAATTCGCTGAGTAAGCAGGTCTTCTGCGACGGGGGTATTTATTACCATATATTACATGGTCAAAGTAAAGATTTTTTATGCTAGAAATGCCTACTTTCAATGTTCCTCACAGCAGCAAAGCTGCTGTGAGGAACATTGAAAGTAGGCATTATTTGCTATAGACAAATAACTCTCATAGTACCTGGTGACCGAGCTTTGCTCGTTTAGAATAATACATGTATTATAAAAATTAATTAGAAAAATTAAAACACATTTATTACTCAATAAAAACATTTATGCGGTTTAAATAAAACTGATTTAATACACCATACGTAATATAGCACTGAACAAAAAGTATTGCTATAGTATAGTATAACTATAGTAAAAAAGTATCGATGGGATTTGAACAAGCGAACTTCGTGTTACGAGGCCAACACGCTACCGCTGGACCACAGCGTCTGCTAAATGAGAGACGTCGATTAAGGTGTTTTAGCCGACCTCAATTGTTTTAGCCGATCATTTACTGTTTAACTATCCATACAGTTATTATTAGCCTGTGACCAACTGATTTTGGTATAAACGGAAAGAGGATTGAAAAGCAAAAGAGAAATTTAATTTACACATATTAATTTGTTTGTTACAGTGGCTTCAAGCAATACAACAAATACGTTTTCTATCAAAACACAGAAGATTTTGGAAATACTCTTTCCTGCTTTTATTTCGCACAGTTATGTTAGCTTAATTTTCTACAAATTGTTTAGTAACCTGATAATTTTACATTTATTACATACATAAAATAAATATTTATGAAAAACCTCTATTCACATATTGTTCCCCTCCGTCTTCAATCAAGAACTGTCAAACGGTTATAAACAGCTATTTTGGTTTGTATTGTTTACATTTTATTCTCCATAAGCGTAGTGTTAAATTTTAGATTTTAAACTTAAAATTACAAGAAAACACAAATTTTCCTGGACATTACACCTATCTAGAACTTATTTTCAACTCGGAAATTAGTTATTTCTAAAATTTAAAGAAATTCCTTAGTGCCGTTTTCGAGATCCGTGTGCAAATATATATACAAACCTTGCTCGTATTATACTACCCTCGTCCAGAAAGTAAAGAACGAATGCGCATAGCATGCAGCGCAGATCCCCCACCACTGCGATTGCGTGTGCGGCCGCTTGTCCCTTCCTTTCGCTTCAGTGTGAGGTGAGTCTCGTTGCTGTACGGTTACGCTTCTCGTTTTCGCAGCGTTTTAAAATGGCGACGCCAATAGAAAATCCCGCCAAATGTGAAGTGCGATTCGCTTTTTGAACGCTCAAAAAGTTAAGCCTATTGAAATTTATAGGCAAATTAAAGCTGTTTATGGTGTTTATTCTTACAAGACTCCAGAAAACAAGCGTCAGTCAATGGAGTGGCATCACGCTAATTCGCCCTCAAGACCAAAAAAGGAAAAACCATTATTGCAGACTCGCAAACTCATGGCAACGGTTTTTTGGGACCGAAAGGGGTTAATTCACGTTGAATTCATGCAACGAGATGCAATGATTAACTCCGAAGCATACTGTGAGACCCTTCAACGTCTTCGACGTGCCATCCAAAACAAGAGGCGTGGAATGCCGTCGGGAAAAGTGTTTTTCATTCACGACAATGCACGGCCTCATGCCTCAGCAAGAACAAGGCAAGAACTCCAACATCTGAAGTGGGAAATTTTTAATCATCCTCCCTACAGCCCAGACCTGGCACCCAGTGATTTCCATCTCTTTCCAAAGTTGAAGGAATTTTTGGGTGGAAAGCAGTTTGGAAATGACGATGAACTTAAGGAAGCAGTGGTAAAATGGCTCAAATCATTCGCGGCTGAAGAGTATAACATCGGAATAGAAAAACTGGTCCCACGTTACAACAAATGTCTCGACAAGAACGGGGATTACGTAGAAAAGTAATGTAAGGTACAGTGGCATTGTAAATAAAATTTGGTGGAGAAATCTTTTGTTTTTATTTTACCATGCTAAAATGTTCTTTACTTTCTGGACGACCCTCGTAGTATTTGATTTATCGAGAGATATTGATAAAACTTGTCATGTAAATCATTATTATTATATTATTGATATGGAGATTCACTAAATACGCAGGTCTGCTGTGACAGGGGTATTTTAATATCTCAGAAACTGATTAACCTAGAATCATGATTCCAAATACTACATTGAGTGTTTTGATAGTTGAATGTAATGTTAAATAAAAATAAGATTTGAAAAAAATTATTCAATATCTTTTATTGGACTTTTACAATGTGTCTGTGTTTTTACTACACAACAGTACAAGAGATTGAGAAATTCGTCCCGTTTTCGCATGATTACCGAATAATTTACATTAAAATTGAACGTTTAAAGTTATAGATATTAACTATATCATGTTCTCAATAATACCATACTTATCTATCATGCACAACACAAAAATTATATTGAAAACGTAACAAACCGTCACAACACTCCGCCTCCGAGCTAGCGAGGCGAAACAAGATAACATGCGCTCAGAATGGAAGTTGAGAATGACTGCACCTGAGAAGAGTTGGAGAAGTTGTGCTCCAACTCCCATTCTGAGCACTAATATCTTGGTACCGAGATTATTTATTTATTATTTTTAATTTATTTTATTTCTTTATTTATTTTAACTTTTTTAGCGAATTTCCCATGGGGAAGAAGCTATTACCGTAGCTCTCATGGTAAGACTTAAGCCTGTGACCATGTTAGTTTTTGTCTTTAGGTGCCCAGTGGCCAAAAACAATTGTCGTTAAAATTGTTATATATATGTATATATTAAGTATAATTGAAACAATCAACTGAGTATGTTTTAATGACATTTTAGCGAATTTCCCATAGGGAAGAAGCTATTACCGTAGGTCTCATGGTAAGACTTAAGCCCGGGACCATGTTATTTTTTTGTCTTTAGGTGCCCAGAGTTCAAAAACAATAGTCGTTAAAATTTATATATATATATATATATATATATATATATATATATATATACAGTGGAACTTGGATAATTCGAACTTCTGTAATTCAAAAACTTCTTTATTTCGAAATTTTGTCTTGGTCCCTAGAATTTTATATAAAAACTGACATGCGAATCAAACATCGAATTATCCAAGTTCTACTGTATATACAGTAGAACTTGGATAATTCGAACCTCAAGGGACCAGAAAAAATTTGAATTATCCAAAAATTTGAATTAGAAAAGTTTATGCAAGTGGTTGAAATAAACAATCAAACATCAGGTTTTAACATTGTACATTAAAAAAGTTAGAATAATGAAGATATTATTGATTAAAAATCCTAATTTTTGTTAAATGTCAATAATGTGTTTGGAGGGATCCCGAAACTAGCTATTACAAACTTTTTCAAATCCCTTCCCTACCTCCTTGATCGCTGCTATTTATTCTTGCAACGTCAGAGATTTGTAGGTTCGCTTTGACGAAGCCATCATACACACAACGCGTTAACATGAAAGCAGACGACGAATATCGGAACAAACCACCACCGATGATACACACATATGTCAATGTTGTGATTTATGAGCAGTAGTGGACTAGTGAGTGGTGTGGGCGCGTTGATCTAGCTAAAAATAGTCTGAGGACAGGAAGCCCGAACGTTTCCTGGAAAATCACACACAATGGCTTGTTCACTTATACACACACTATAGATTTCCGCTGTAAAAACTTCGAATTATCCAAAATATTATTCGAATTAACCAAGATATTTTAACATTGTTTTTATATAAAATTCTAGGGACCAAGACAAAATTTCAAAATAAAGAAGTTTTTGAATTACAGAAGTTTGAATTTAAGTTCCACTGTATGTATATATATATATATATATTGTGTGTGTGTGTGTGTGTCTGTGAACACGATAACTCTGGTAAAAATGGTCCGATCAAGACCAAATTTGGTAGAGGTGTGTATTCCTACAAATGCTCGGACGAGTTTGTAAACCAGACATATCGGTCAATGGTTAAAAATAAAAATTGTTTATTGTAGAAATGCCTACTTTCCGAGTTCCTCACAGCAGCTAACCTGCACACTCTTTCCCATGTTAATCTGATGGAGAATAGGCAAATAATTCTCACGTTTATGGACAGATTTTTATAAAACTTGTCATATATTATTATTATATTATTGATTTGGAAAAACGCTGAGTACGCAGGTCTGCTGCGACAGGGATATATATATATATGTATATATATATATATGTGCCTGTGAACACGATAACTGTCGTAAAAATGGTCCAATCGAGACCAAAATTGTATAGACGTGTATTCCTACAAATGCTCGGGCGAGTTCGTAAACCAGACATATCGGTCAATGGAAACGGATAGTTTGGGGGGGTTTTGTACCCCAAAATGGGGTTTTTTGCGTTTTTTTACATGTAGTTTTTAAAAATTTATAATTTTATATTTCACCATTGGAATTAACTTAAAAAAACCACACAATTAAGTTCCTTAAATTTTTCTCTATCTCCAACAGTTACCGAGATATTAAAAAATCTAAACACAGAACGTTGTATTGTGGGGCTCCAATGTTAATCTTATGGAGGATAAAGAAAAATTAATATTTCCCATATTAATCAATATTTTTGGGTTAAACTTGATAATTATCTTCATGTGGCTGATATCTATACATTTATGCTTAAAAATCATAGGTTATGTGTTTATCATGGCAGCAAACCTGCAAACTCTTCCCATATTAATCATATAGGGAATAGGCAAACTTCTTTATTTATGGACAGATGTTGATGAAAGTTGGTATAATTGGTTAAAATAAAAATTATTTATGGTAGAAATGACTACTTTCAGTGTTCCTCACAGCGGCTAACCTTCACACTCTTTCCCATGTTAATCTTATGGAGAATAGGCAAATAATTCTCACGTTTATGGACAGATTTTTATAAAAATTGTCTTTCATTATTATTATTATATTATTGATTTGAAAATTGGCTGAGTACGCAGGTCTGCTGCGAAGGAGGTATTTTATTCTAACTACATGTTTCGACCTTAGATCAAATATTTATATATATTGTCTATTTGCGTATTTTGAGTAGGTATTTCTACATTTGCTCAGACGAGTTTGTAATCCAGACATATTGGTCAATGGAAACAGGTTGGTAGTTTGGGGTTATTTTGTACTCAAAAGTTGGGTTTTTTGCATTTTTCATCTGTAATTTATTTTTTTTTTAATTGTATTTTACACCATTGGAATCAGCAGAAAAAACGATACAATTTAGTTCCTTAAGGTTTTCCTAACAATTACCGAGATATTGAAGAATTTAAACACAGTACGTTGTAGTTTGGTGTTCCTTATTAAGGTTAAGGAAAAATTAATATTTCTTTTATTAACCAATAGTTTTGAATGAAACTTTGTATTTAGCATCACGTGGTTGGGATCCATACGTTTATGCTAAAAAATTGTGGTTGATGTGTTCCTTAAAGCAGCACACCTGCATACTTTTTCCTATATCAATCTTATGGAGAATAGGCAAACTCCTTTATTTGTGGACAGATGTTGATGAAACTTGGTATAAATGGTCCGAGATAAAAATTGTTTATGCTAGAAATACCTACTTTCAGTGTTCCTCATAGCAGCAAAACTACATACTCTTTCCCATGTAAATCTTATGGAGTATGGGCAAATAACTCTCATATTTATCGACAGATATTGATAAAACTTGTCATGTAAATCATTATTATTGTATTATTGATATGGAAATTCACTAAATACGCAGGTCTCTTTCCTTTGTTAATCTTAAGGAGAATAGGCAAATAACTCTCATATTTATCGATATATATTAATAAAACTTGTCATATATTATTATTTATTAGGGGTCTGCGGGTACCCCGAAATTTTCGGGTTGGGTCGGGCCAGCGGCTGGCCCGAGACATCAGGTCGGGCCAAACGAAGTGTTCGGGCCACGGTCGGGTCGGGCCGAAAATAGAATGATGGTTAATTTCTTTCCAAATAAAAGATTTTCACGTCAAATCTGAAAGTAAATTAATTGCGTCTATATCAGCATTAAAATAAATATTTCTTTAGTTCACGACAATGACCATATTCCAGAAGACGTTTGGACAGCAGTTTATAATTACCTAAATTCCTAGAACTGTTGTCGCCAATTCGTCATCTGACAAAGTGACAACGTAACAGATCGAAAAACATCAATGTCAAAGACACGCTATAAACAACCGTACCTGGATTTATATTCTTCCCTAATTGTGTTAATTTATTTTAATCCATTCTCCTACAATTGCAGTGTATAAATAAAATAAAATTCATACTTTAGTTTGTGTTTCCTCATTATCCTATAATATTCCTTCTCATAATTCAGTGAAAGTAAAGAATACATTGTTCTTCTCCAGCCGTCTGCTTCGGCAGCAGCAGGTAAGTCATAGAGATTATAATTTCAGATACGTATAAAATGAAATGACTTTTATTAATAATTAAATTCAATAGTTGGGGATTCAAAAAGTTAATTTTATGCCGTTTGGCGAGTTTTTGGTTAGAACTGTACTAATATGTGTGTAAAATCCAAAATACATATAAAAAATGTGAAAATATAAAATGTATACGATTAATTAAGTGACCGGTAAAATAACTTAGTAGTTGGTAGACACCGTTTATTTAATTTTAAATTGTAGGGGATTGCAAAAAGTGCAAGTATCAATAAATATACCAATTTCAAAATTAATTATGTTAATAGCTTTTCGTTAAAGTAAGAACTAGTTTTGTACTCAAGCGCTACGACGGTGCCATGGATGGAATAATATAAAATCTCGTCGTAAGCTATAACTGTTAAACAAAATTCTAAAACTAGAAAAGAAATACGTAATGTGAAACAATCAGAAGTTAAATAGTTTGATTATGGTGCAACCTAAGAGAATTCGTTAGTCTTTGCTGCGAAAGCTTTATCATATTTGTTCTCTATGGGCATTTTCTACTCTATGGTTCTTTTGTTCATTTGTTCATTATGGTGTGTGGTGGTATGGCGCCGTCGAGATGAGATTGAAGACTCCGAGTTTTACAGTCCAAATTTACAGTAGTTTAAATTGAAAAAAATATTTTCCAGTACTTCATTAGTGTCAGTTTTTAAAAATGGAAGAAGATCGTGATAGTGAATGTTCGAAAAGTGTGACGGGAGATGGTGAACATAATCCATCCAAGAAAAATCCGATGTGGGATTATTTCCAAAGGATAGATAAATTGTCGGTCAGATGCAAACAATGCAAATTAGATTTGAAAAGTAAATTTGTAAGCTTTTTAAAATACTTTTTATAATTTCACTGGCCTCTATCTATATTAAAAAACTGCTTTGTAACATAAGTTATACCATTTTATGTACAGAAGTAAAAATAATGTGCATAAATATTTTCTATTAAATCATTCTAAAAAAGTACTTTTCTTCAATCATTCTTTTCACACAATGCAATTCATCACAACCATCAGTCAAATTTCATAAAGTGTACAGGTCATTTGCAGAAATTGAGTAAGAATAGTAAAATTTATGATAAAATAATTAGGCTACTGTGGGCAGAAGGGTGGAATAAATATATATTATACACATTTTAGAAATAGATTTTATTTGTTTTTGCAGCTTAGTTGACTGGGACTAGCATCAAATATAAACAAAATAAATTAGAAATATAAACACTGAAAAATCTGTAGATGCCAAAGTTTTGCCATAATACAGCAAAACAAATTTCGCTTTAGACCCCGGCGTAAATATATCATCGATTCATTTAACACTTTTTTTAGTAAGAAATCTGTAAGTTTATTTTCTTACTATTAATCTTAAGAAAGGTTACTTCGTATCGACTATATCGTCGCCAGAAGTTTTTCGCGGAAATAACGGCAACGATATTTTGGACAGGGCGGCGGTTTATCCCGGGAATAGCGGCGACAATATTTTGGACAACGCGGCGGTTTATCGCGGGAATAACGGCGACGATATTTTGGACAACGCGGCGGTTTATCGCGGGAATAGCGCGACGATATTTTGGACAACGCGGCGGTTATTCGCTTCTATCATCGGCGACGTCGCCAGGAGTTTTTCGCGGGAATGACGGCGACGAAATGTTGACGACGCAGCGGGTTTTCGCGAGTATTACCGGCGGGATTGATTAAAAATTTCTGGCCCGACCCGATTTTGGCCGCGGGCCAAAATTCTCGGCCCGGCCCGACCCGACCCGAATTCAAAAATCCCGGCCCGCAGATCACTATTATTTATTATTATATTTATAATTTGGAAATTCACTGAGTATGCAGGTCTGCTGCAACAGGAGTATTTTATTAATCTTAAATTTTTTCTTTATAGGCCCAACCTTAATACAAATTTCACAAAGGATTTTGATCAATACTGAATCACGTTTTACAAAAAATAAGAGAAAATAATAAAGCTTGCTACTGATTGATTGGCCAATCGCTTCTGGTTTGATGAATTTAAATATTATATGAATTTAAAATTGTTTATGATTCGAGGTTAAGTAAGAATTATATGGAGTAATTTGACTATGAGTCTGGGTACCTCCTTGCTAGGCTTTATAATCTTTGCGCCAGATAATTTTTTGTTCAGTTAGCAAAAAAAAGGATTAATCATACATTACTTAAAAAGATAAACTACCAAAGATAGGAAAGGCAAAATCAAGCAAAGATATGTTAAATCAAAATTATGACAATATCTTGTACAGTTGGCACTTGATAATCCGACACTTATGGGACCGGGAGTGTGTCGGATTACCGGAAACGTCGGATTACTAAAAACTTATATTTCTTGCACAACCCTAACTGTAGATTTAAGAAAAGTATACTGATGTTCATTATTAAGTACCTTAATTCTATCAGTGGTTCAAATAAACAATTTACAAAGTCTTTTTTTTACAGAAAACTACTTAATGAATACAAAATACTGTATGTCATTTATCTATAAACATAACTATTACACAATGCACACATAACGTAGCTATAAAACAGTTATAACGTATAGGCATAACGTGAAACATAACCTACATTCTAAATTCAATAAGGCCTACCTGCAATACAGTACTGAACACAAGTTTAAACATAAAAAAGTCTGTGATGTCTCCTGTTTTTTCTTATGTAGACTGTCTGTCATGGCTTTTTCTTGTATTGCTTTCAACTTCAAAATATTGTAACAATCAAGCTCTCGTTCTTCACACCAGCGTATTAAAGTATTTGCAGCCGACACGGCTTCGTCACTTGGGGATATTCGCTCGTCTTAGGGGTTTTCCTCTAGATTCATCTTCAACAGATTTTACAAACCTTTCAATTTTTTCTCTACTTTTCAAAATTTCATAGACCGTAGGTCCTTCAATGCAATAAATCTGAGAAATAACTGTTGGGGTTTCACCACGGTCATATCTTTTAATAATTTCCTATTTTTCTGAAAGAGTTAAAAGTTTTTTATGCTTACGTTTCTTGGTTCCACTTGTACTCGCCATCGCACAACACTTAATAAAACAAAACTCTTGTAACTAGTACTGAACTAACACTTTGCAGTTAAATTCTGAATTGAATACTGTGAGTAACAAAGTAAACAACGCTCTTTACTACACACTAATTGATACTGAAGAAGGTAAGGAACTAACTAACGGACCGGAAGACGCAAGACTCCTGTCATAACACGAATATAATTTCTGTACTGTACAGACGCCCGTTGCGGCGATGACTAATTTGGCGCGGCGTCGGACTACCGAGTGTGTCGGACTGTCAAGTGTCGGATTATCAAGTGTCAACTGTACTTACAAAATTATAGATTACTACAAATACATAGTAACCAAATGATAGTTAGTTACTACTGTTTGTATTGTTTATAATGGTTTGTAACAAATTCCCTTTTTGTTTACAAATCTTCTTCACATTAAGTTTAAAAGGACTCTTTCATCCATATTTTAAGATACAAAGGGCTTTATTTATACACAATCACTATGGCACCACAGCAATCTCAGGTACTTTACTCATTATCATTATTTATAAACATTACCAATGTTTATAATATTTTTAAAGTTAACATATTTTTCTTTGAAATTATATTGAATTTTACAACTTTCTTTACCACTGTATTGATTTAATTGTCAATATTTTTATTTTTTAATATTTCCCTTATGCAGGGTCTCTACTGATATTAATTAACCTATTCTGGTTCAAACATGGGCACTGCCCGCCCTCATGCGACGTTGGATTTTTTTTTTTGCTGTTGTATCATAGCAGACATTTACAGCTGTATGTCTTTCTTCTCCTAATGAACCTAACTTCTTATTTTCTTACTCCATGTTGTTTTATATTTTGTGGTATTGCTGTATAATCTCTGACAAACACAAGTAAAAGACGCTATTCAGCTTTTGGTTTTTACATTCTTGTTTCGTCAACACGGCAACTCGCGATGATATCTTTTGTGAACTCTTGTGAATTTAATCAGTTTGTTGAAGTGTTTTGAATTAGAGTTAAAGTGAAAGTTAGAATTAATAAAACAATAATGACCAATTACAAGGGGACAGTTTGAATTCCAATGAAGAACCACAAGATGAAAGTAAGAGTGAACAACTAACGTCTTGGAACTAGGTTATGGAGCGTTGAGCATTTAAGAAAAACATATATTGTAAAATAAACGGTATCAGTGAACTGACACATACTTTCTCCCTTAAGTAAATTTTAAAACAACAATCCGTAATAAAAAAATCATATTCTTGAAAGTTTCTAAATATCATTTAAAATTTTATTGTTTCAAAAATAATCATCTCATTTCTGAAAATAAAAACAAGAGAGACAAAACGCTTCATACAGAGTTTCAGAGAGTCAGAGAGTCTTGGAACATAAGGAAAAAATTAATTTTTTAATATTCTCCATAAGAATAACATTGGGCGCTTTTAGACAGCGTACTGTGTTTATTATGGACAGTAAGTTTAACTTTTCTCTGGAACCATTAGTCGTAGACGAATAATTCAAAATACTAATTCATTTAATTTTTTAAGCTGGTTTCAATGGTTCCAGATAAGTTGAACTTTACTTTTATTGTTTTGGCTGAAAATTTAAAAAATTGATTTTTTGACATTTAAAAGCCCATAACTTCTGAACTGTCATTTTTGCAGACTTGCGGGTGGTGTCGAATTATTTAGTACTCTGTGCACTATAAACTATCAAATTTTAATCAAAATCGTATGAGCCATTTTTGAGAAGTTCAGATTTTTCACGGTTTTTAATAAAATTATATATAAATATATAAAATATATAAAAATAAAAGATAAAATTTGAACATTTTAAAAATTACGTGGGAAAAACTAAAAAAACCCATTTTTGGGGTACAAAAACCCTCCTAACTACTTGTTCCGATATGTCTGAATTACAAACTCATCCGAGCAAATATAGGAATACACATTTCTAACAAATTTGGTCTCGATCGGACCATTTTTACGAGAGTTATCGTGTTCACAGACACACACACAAATAAATTTCATAATAATAGTTGTAAATTTTAATGACTATTGTTTTTGGTCTCTGGACACCCAAATACAAAATAATAACATGGTCCCGGGCTTAAGTCATGCGCCCTACATGGCAAATGTAGGTCACATGGTAATAGCTTCTTCCCTATGGTAAATTCGCTAATATACTTGTTTTACCTAAACGTTACGAATCATGCATTTTTAATATGGCCCTATTGGTACAGCAGACAACACAGTTATTTAGTCGTGAATGGGTTAAATTACTCAATTTCTTGACTATTTCGAGAATTTTCTTGACCTCAAAAATAATCACACAATAAATTTAACAGAAAATATAATATAACTAGAAATATATTTGTTTGATGATGGAGGAGAGGAAATTTTCTAGAGAGGCTAGTATATTCTACTCTTCGTGAGGGGAAAGTCTTTTAACAGATCCCACATAGAAACTGGTGTGTGTTCCATTCCATAAATGTTTCAATCCTATTTTTAATACTACTAATAACTATATAAATAAATAGCTGAACATTTTTTAATGTTTGACTTTAAGGAGTCCAATAAGGAGGAGAAGTTCTTCGTAGATTAGGAAACCAGTTTTGGAATTTTAAGGGAGACCATCACATATTAAGTACAGTAAAAAGGTTAAATTGGTGTAATATTATCTTCTGACTGTATTGCATCAAATCCAAATTAATATTTAAATGATGTTTACAAAGTTTGCAAGTGAAGCCACAACAGGCAACTACTGAAAATAAGTCTACATAACAAATTTAGCCAAAAAAATTCAGCAAGATTTTGAGCTATGATCATCTGTTATTCTTAATTAATTTTATTTATAAGTTTTAAAAAAGGCTAGTTTTTCAATAGATTTCTTTTTGATAACTGCACAGGAAGTAGCATAATTTATAATAGTCAAGAAAAAACAAAACATTTTAGTTAGGATGTGACGATTAATGGATGCTAGCAGAAAAGTCCTGGGTGGTGGGATCGCCAACCTGAATAGAATTGCGAGAATAAAGGGGAAGGTTGTTTTCTTGTCTTTTACTTAACTTAATTTGACCTATGACTAAATGTAATGGCTTTATCTTTTCAGCCTTTACTCTTTTTACCAGTAGACACCCTACTTAATGGAGTCAGTTGTCTACGGAAAACAACTTCTGTCGTTGAACATCACTCCATGATGTAACCAATTAGGACAATCAGTTTAAATGTCCTCTAAATGTCTGTTATATCTGGTTCAACCCAATCACGTTGAAATATTTTTTAAGTAGAAATTAATTTTTTATTTTATTTTTGACAAAATAATATAATAAATGATTGAGCTTAGGCATAACACTAATAGCCTCAAATTGGTGTATGAAATGAAAGTTCATTGCATCAATGAGTCGTAAAAATTCTAAATGAAAGAAAAACAAAAACTACTCACACAAAACTATGGAAAAACATGAATGGGAATGTATAACACAACAAATAATGAGAGAAAACAGCGGAAGGCTTACGGGAAAGTGATAGGTATACAGTATTTCTGACCTGCACATAAGGGCAAGGGCTTGTAGCCTCTGAGCCTGAGTCCTCTGACTAGCAACTAACTGTAACAGACACACGAAAGTCTTCTTACTGACCTGCACATTAGAACTAAGGCTTGGTGGCGGTGGAACGACTTAGCTTGCTACAACAGACACACCATTGTTATTCAACATATAATAGATCAGGTCAAAAACATTTAACACTGCATGTTTCATATTTGGCTCAAAAGTCATCATTTACTCATTTAGAAAACATGTTAATGGAAAAAATATAACAATTATCTTTTCATCTAATAAAATAACATACTTTCTTTCATACTATTCTTTACCAAACCATAAGAAAAACAGTTCCAATGTGCATACTAGTTTTTGGAAAATATGCAAATTTATTTGAGCCAAATTTGAATTATGAGACAAAATTAATAATCATAATACTACATTAAAACTTATGGCAATCCATAATATTAGTTTAAAAATTATTATTGAAACAATTATCAAATTGAATTGGGACTCTCTACCTAAAAACAGTTTATCACGGTCATGATACTTATATAAAATGAAATAATACTATTAATGTTTTCCTGTACCAAAAATAATAAACTTTTTATCTATTAAGTTTATCTGCATGAGATATTTCATTAGGGATGTGTCTATTATTAATGCCACCATTAATTATTGGCCATTGGTATCAATATCAAGACTTGAGTCGATACCAATACCAGTCAATGGACATTACAAAATATTTTATTGACATTTTTATTAATAAATCATATCTTCTCTTTTTAGAATAATGAGTCACAACCTCAATCTATCAAGATAAATATTTTTTAAATATTCTATTCTTTTTTCATAGTTGATACAAATAATATATTTTGTTTTAAAAACATTGTTATTGTAAAGGTCGGTATTCAGTTAATTTAGGTTAGAGAACTGTTGTGTAGGTTTAGGTGGGGCTGTTCAAGAAGCTTCTTCGTTGACTAAAGTGAGAAGCTGCCTGTCTGAGTTAACCAATAAGAGTTTGTGTTTCAGGAAACGAAAACTGTATTCAGTACCAATCTGCGCCATCTATTGAAAAAAATTCTAGAAATTGAAAATTAGTTGAAAAAAAATTACTCTAAGTAAATCAATAATAATAAATTTCACTGAATGAATAATTGTATATAGAAGTGTACATTCTCACAATTGTTGCAGTTTGCCGAATTCCCGTAAAAATCCATATTTATTAAAGATTCCCTTACATTTCCCGTATAATTCCTGGCAAAATAAATTTCCGTACAATTCCCTCTTTTTGCTTCTAAGGAATACCCGGTCGCTGGACATCCTGTGATATATTTTTCCTGTGTATAATAATTATTTTTTCTGTAAATGATATTAGTGGTGAAAGTAATCTGTGAGCTTTGATTGGTATTGGCTTCTGAAGACTAGAGCTACTTCAATATTTAGCCTAACAATGACAAACATGCTAGGTGAAATATTTGTAGGAATTTGGTATCAAGGGGTGGTAAAAAAGTATAGCAAGCTCCAGACTGAGTAAACATTTGCAAACATAAAAAAGTGGGACAAAAAATCAGTAAGTCCAGTGTGCCATAAGAGGCCAAGGCTTATTATAACTCCTCCATAGAGGAGTATCAGAAACAAGTAGATTGATTAGGACAGATAGACCCACTACTGTGCAAGACTAACACCAGCCTAACTGAAGTAACACCACTCGTCACTGTTACTGATTATGAGTACCCTGTCTTGGCTGAGTTAAGATATCAGTGAGACTTGATACATAGCAAGTTGATAGACGAACATCGACAAAGCCAGGAAAATATTTGAAATTGGATGCCTTTAAGCATGGCTTTGAATCATCTGACAAACTAAATTGCAAAGTTGAGCAACATGTAATTATTACACAATTATTTCAAACTATTTTTATAGCTAAATAAGCCATTGTATAGAGCCAAGTCAAGTATAGTTCCTAGGTTTGACATATAACTAAATCAGGCCATTTTCTTATGGGCTTAACAGTCTAAAATGGAACTTTATTTCTACTAATTTTAAATTGACTATGCAATTTGCTGATGATTTATTAGGGATTTTTAAGCAACCAAGTCAAATCTAAAGTAAGCCTTTTGACCAACAAGTGTCTTCCAACCCACAATGTGATACAAGATGAACCAACAGTAAATTCTGGTAACGACACAAAAATTGTCATTAGCACTAATATAAATTGGAAAGTATCTATTTTAATTTTTTATGATTACATTATTGTTTCTGCAAATTATTTTTGTATTTAGGCTTATTGTATTGCAAGTGGTAGAACGGACTTGTCAACCCTAACTTTGTCTCTTAACCCTTTCAGTGCCAACGTCCGATTTTGCCGGACGTTTAATGTTGTACAAAAAATGCCAAAGTCCGATTTAGTCGGCCGCCTGTGAATGCACCAAAAGTGCCAACGTCTGATTTTGCCGGACGTCTGGTAAAAACATCATAAAAATAACCAAATAAACTACTATTTTATATCAAAATGCTTGGGATACGTCTGTCTGCAATATATATCTTGTTTTATAACATACACGAATTATCTCACGACAAAAAACTGGGTCGAAAGTTGGTACAACTGATCTCGCCGAGTGATTACAGCTGTAGCAAAACTAACTATTCTGTGTGTTATTTTGATCTGACTCAGTGTTTATTTATACACTTGTGTTATTATTTCATGAGTTTATAATAGTTTGCTGTTGAAAATGGACAGATGTAGATCACTTTTGAAAGAAAATACTCTTCGAGATGTTCTCGACGAATATCTCGATGAAAGTTTTCTGAGTGAAGTTCCGTGTTCGAACGTAGGGAGTGATAGTTCAGAGTTGTTTGGGGACGATACTGATTCAGATCCGGATTATTATAACCCCAACGAAAAAGTGGATTCTAGTAATAGGCCTGGATCTAGTCATTTAATTCAACAGAAGTGTATTACAAGATCGTGATTTGAGTGACTCATCATCAGATGAGGAGGAAAGCACTCCCATGCCGCCCAGGCCAAGAGGTAGACCTAGGATTGTAAGACCTAACACAAGTTCATCTTCTAATGACACTGATGATGGAGCTGGATGGATAGAATATGCAATGAAGGGAATGACCCAGTATACATTCCAAATTTTTTTTAGAAATGCCATCTGTGAAACCCTGTTCAGAAAAAAATTCACCCCCAATTGACTATGCAAAACTGTTTTTCAAAGAATCATCGCTGAAAACTTTTGTAAGATTTACTAATAAGTATGCTGATGATTTTGTGTCCAATAATAGAAATTGTCTGAAAGAACATAGTAGATCAAAGTCATGGAGACCCATTACATTCAATGAAATGTTTGCCTTCATTGCAGTTCTGATGGGACTGAACCCAAAACCGACTATTTAAATGTACTGGAGTCGTACCTCAAGCCAATTTACTCCTTGATTTGGACGAATGTTTGACCATAACCGCTTTCAAGCAATACTGTCATTTTTTCATATGGTAGACAGTTCATCCTTGCCTAGGCCTTGAGAACCTGGCTACGACCCTTGTGCAAGATTCAAGTCGTTGGTCGATCACATGAATAAAGTTTCAAAATTTTATTTCACCCCTGGAAAAAAGGTTTTGATTGACGAGAGCATGGTAAGTGGTAAGTACCAAAGCTCACACACAACTTTTGCAGTACATACAAAAAAAAGACATCGTTGGGGCGTAAAGTTATGGTCACTTTGCGACTCTGTGACCCATTACTGTCTTTCATTTTTTGTATACAAAAGGGCTACTGCTGAGGATGACAGACGAGAAATAAAAGAAAAGAGTTGGGATTTTATGTAGTTACTAGCTTATGAAAATGGCAAATTTATTCGAAAAAGGCTATCACGTATTTGCAGACATTTTTTTTTACTTCCATTCAACTAGTAAAACATTTGTATTCAAAATTGACATTTTACACCGGAACATTTAACCAAATACCCCCGTCGCAGCAGATCTACGTACTCAGCGAATTTCCAAATCAATAATATAATAATAATAATAATAAAATATGACAAGTTTAAAAAAAATCTGTCCATAAACATGAGAATTATTTGCATATTCTCCATAAGATTAACATGGGAAAGAGTGTGCAGGTTAGCTGCTGTGAGGAACACTGAAAGTAGTCATTTCTACCATAAATAATTTTTATTTTAACCAATTATACCAAGTTTCATCAACATCTGTCCATAAATAAAGGAGTTTGCCTATTCCCTATATGATTAATATGGGACAAGAGTATGCAGGTTTGCTGCCACGATAAACACATAAACTATGATTTTTAAGCATAAATGGATAGATCTCAACCACATGAAGCTAAATATCAAGTTTTATCCAAAAATATTGATTGATATGGGAAATATTAATTTTTCCCTATCCTCCATAAGATTAACATTGGAGCCCCACAATACAACGTACTGTGTTTAGATTTTTTAATATCTCGGTAACCGTTGGAGATAGAGAAAAACTTTAAGGAACTTAATTGTGTAGTTTTTTAAGCTTATTCTAATGGTGAAATATGAAATTATAAATTTTTAAAAATTACATGTGAAAAACGTAAAAAACCCCATTTTGGGGAACAAAACCCCCCCAAACTACCCGTTCCCATTGTCCGATATGTCTGGTTTACGAACTCGTCCAAGCATTTGTAGGAATACACGTCTCTACCAAATTTGGTCTCGATCGGACCATTATTACGAGAGTTAACGCCTATACACTGGCCACCAAGGTCATCATCATACGCCATTGGACTTCTGCATATGGGGATGGATGAAAGATCATGTTTACGAGGTCAAAGTAAATTCCCGTGAGGCGTTACTTGATCGAATTAATGAAGCCTTTGTGCAGTTAAAGGAGAGCCCCGTAGAACTACGAAAAGCAACAAGAGCAATTCTTAAACGAGCAGAAAGATGCATTGAAGTTAATGGCAACATTTTTGAGCATTTACTGTAATTTTATTGCATAACTTTACATTACAGTTTTCAATAAAACTTCCTTTAATCGATTATCTGTTCACTTTCTGTATACTTTAATCATACCGTTTTGTTTAGAATTAAATTTTCTACAAGTTTTGTTCTGAAATTTGATCAGTTTATTGGTAAAATAACAAAGCGATTGCTGGCCAAATGTAAAAATTGTGTTTTTTTACTCAATGTTTTTGCATTTTACACTGGATTACTCAAAAACTACTCATCTTACAGTTCTGGGACCTGTTCTAATCAATTTTTCAGGTAAAAAACCATAAGAAACAATGGCATTTGCCCCTAAATTTAACTTCCCAGAATTTCAGAGAGTCTTCATTTACTCAGCGGAACTGAAATCCAGGCGAAATCTTTAACCCTGTATAACTCGCTAACGAAACATTTCCGGACCTATGTTTATATAAGTTTTTTTCATTATTTTTACATATAGAATGAGCTCTCAAAGTTACCGCATATCCTCGTGAATCACCCTATATATATATATAAAAATTTTAACTACTATTGTTTTTGGACTCTGGGCACCTAAAGACGAAAAAATAACATGGTCTCGGGCTTAAGTCTTACCATGAGACCTACGGTAATAGCTTCTTCCCTATGGGAAATTCGCTAAAAAGAAAGGGAATACCAGATTCTATGAAAATAAAATTTAATGTGGGGGAAACTAGGTATGTAAGGAAAGGTAACATGTTAATGGTAGGATTTAGAGAGAAATAAAGCCAAAAAAGCAAGTTATTCTATTGTCAAGTGATGGTAAGGCCAAAAATGAGAGTTGGACTAAATGAAGAGGACCATCCCTTCGAGAGACTAATAAACCAAAAGTTATCAGGGATTACAATGATTTCATGGGGGGTGTCAATGGAAGTGACCAGATGTTGTATCAGTATCTTGATGACCGCAAAACCATTAAGTTTTGGAACAAAGTTACTTTTAATTTATTTGATCGAATGGTTCTGAACTCCTACTTACTCTACAAAATGAATACTGAAAACCCTATGAGTGGGTTGGACTACACCATTGCAATTGTAGAGTATATATTAAAGGATTGGCTTATCACACAAGAGCACATACCAAGTGTTTTTGACTTTGAAAATATAACTCCTGTAAGAATATCGCGAAGAAGCAGCAAAGAGTCTGGAATTGTCTTTGGCCTGCTGGAAAAAATTCCAGAAAGAAGGGAAAAAAACGGCTGTGTTTGCAGTAAGTCGAGCACACAGCAAGGTGGAAAGAGAAAAAAAACCCTCCTTCATGTGTGGCAAATGCAAAGTGTCTAACCCAACATCAATGTTAATTCTTCAAACTGTGAGCATATTTTTTTTGTAAATAGAGAAAATATTTTTAGCGAATTTCCCATAGGGAAGAAGCTATTACCGTAGGTCTCATGGCGAGACTTAAGCCCGGGACCATGTTATTTTTTCTTCTTTATGTGCCCAGAGTCCAAAAACAATAGTCGTTAAAATTTATATATATATATGTATTTGATCTATATAGTTCACCTTTAAGGATTACTGTTATATAAAGTAAAGTTAAAATAATTAACTGAGTATCCTTGACAAACATATTTTATTTTAACAACATGTTTCAACCTTTAAAGGCCATTTTCAAGTTAATTCAAAATGATAATCTAATATAAACAATATTTAAATCACATATGTTTAAATTAAATAATTTCAATTTAATAGATGTACAAGTGTTCTTGAAGAAGTTAGTTAAAAACTGTTGTATCTATATAAATGTAAAATGTGATTATATGTTTTGTTTGAGTTTTCTGATTTTTTCAAAAATTGGATTGTTTTTTGTTATGTGGCTGTTCAAAATGTTTTGAGGGTCAGTTTTTTGTCCTGAATAAATGTAATAATCTTCTTTTGAATCCATGATGTGTCCTTTAGTTGTGAATTCGAGTATTTCCAGATTTTCTTCCATGTTCTTGTAATTGTGATTATGTGTTAGTAAGTGTTCTGCAAAATTTGATTTCATGGTGGTTGTGTTGTTGCTTCTGAGTGCTTGAATGTGTTCTCTGAATCTTTCTTTGAATGTTCTTCCTGTTTGGCCTATGTCAAATTTGTTGCAGTCCGAACATTTTAATTTATAAATGCCTGATTGGTTATATTTATTTTGTTGATGTATTTTATTGTTTGTTTTATTATGTATCATCTTAAATGCATTGTTTTGGGTTTTGTAACTGATTTTATAGTTAGATGTTCTAAATGTTTTTCTTGTTGCCTTGTTTAGTATTGAATTATATGGTAAACTTATGTATTTATTTTTAGGTTTTTGTTCTTTATTTTGTTTGTTTTTGGTTTTCTTTATATTTCTAATCATTTTGTCAATTATTTTAGAGTTGTATCCATTCTTGACAGCTAGAAATTTAATGGTGTCTTTTTCTTTTTTATAATCTTCTTTGTCCATTGGGATGTGTATGAGTCTATTTACCATGGTTCTGAATCCTGCCATTTTGTATTTCCAGGGATGATGAGATTTAGATGGTATTACAAGGTCTGATTGGGTTGATTTTCTGTAAATTTTGTATTTGTGTCTATTATTTTCTTTTCTGATGGTTAAGTCTAGATAATTAATTTCCTTGATTTGGCTTTCTTTTGTAAATTGAATTGTATCTGATAGTGAGTTTAAATGTTCTAGTAGATTGTTGCTTTCGTTTAAATTTCCTTGAAAAAGACATAATATGTCATCGACATATCTTATCCAATATATTATTTTTGATTTAAATGGGTTTATGTCATTGTTAATTTTATTGACCTCTAAGTAGTGCATGTATATATCTGAAAGTAGACCCGATAAAGGTGAGCCCATGGCTAGACCGTGTATTTGTTTGTAGAATTCAGAGTTATATTGAAAATAATTTTGCTGTAAACAGTTTTTAGTTAATTTGAATATGTCTCTAATTTCTGAGTTTGATAAAGTTCCACCTTTTTCTAAGTCATGTTCTTCTTCAAGAACACTTGTACATCTATTAAATTGAAATTATTTAATTTAAACATATGTGATTTAAATATTGTTTATATTAGATTATCATTTTGAATTAACTTGAAAATGGCCTTTAAAGGTTGAAACATGTTGTTAAAATAAAATAATGTTTGTCAAGGATACTCAGTTAATTATTTTAACTTTACTTTATATATATGTATATATATATATATGTATATATATATGTATATATATATATATATATATGTATATATATATGTATATATATATATATATCAAAATATGTGTCTGTGAACACGTTAACTCTCGTAATAATGGTCCGATCGAGACCAAATTTGGTAGAGACGTGTATTCCTACAAATGCTCGGACGAGTTCGTAAACCAGACATATCGGACAATGGGAACGGGTAGTTTGGGGGGGTTTTGTACCCCAAAATGAGGTTTTTTGCATTTTTCACATGTAATTTTTAAAAATTTATAATTTTATATTTCACAATTGGAATCAGTTTAAAAACTACACAATTAAGTTCCTTAAAGTTTTTCTCTATATCCAAAGGTTACCGAGATATTAAAAAATCTATACACAGTATGTTGTATTGTGGGGCTCCAATGTTAATCTTATGGAGGATAGGGAAAAATTAATATTTCCCATATTAATCAATATTTTTGGATAAAACTTGATATTTAGCTTCATGTGGTTGAGATCTATCCATTCATGCTTAAATATCATAGTTTATGTGTTTATCATGGCAGCAAACCTGCATACTCTTTTCCCATGTTAATCATATAGGGAATAGGCAAACTCCTTTATTTATGGACAGATGTTGATGAAAGTTGTATAAATGTTAAGATCAAAATTATTTATGGTAGAAATGCCTACTTTCAGTGTTCCTCACAGCCGCTAACCTGTACACTCTTTCCCATGTTAATCTTAGGGAGAATAGGCAAATAATTCTCACGTTTATGGAATTATAAAACTTGCCATTATTATTATTATTATTATATTATTGATTTGGAAATTCGCTGAGTACGCAGGTCTGTTGCGACGGGGGTATTATTGATTTAGGACACAAGTAAACTCATTTATTCAATGTTATTCTTTACTATTCTTTGCAAAGTAGCCCATTGTTGAAAATAAACTTTATAGTTAGCTGTACACAAACTTGTAGTAGTTTCCATCGTTGCAGCACAGGAAATGCGTAAACATGATTTCACAAAAATGAACATAACAAGTTTGTTTAAATTAATAGCAACATGAAATTTCAGCAACATGTAGCCAATAAAATAAAAACTTTAGTGATATAGCAGATTGCAGTGAAATTATTTTTATAACTGTGAAATTTTGGGAAAAAATGAAAAATGAAAAAAATTTTGTAAGTTTTTTTACTTTTTATGTAATTTAATTTAAAGTTTATATGTATGTATACGTACACAACTGGGTTCTAGGTACTTTTATAAGTAAATAAAAAAAAGATTATGTGGATAGGCCTGAGAATAAAGAAGTTATGATTTTTTTTCCTGACGCTTACAAATTTGGGGGAAATTGCCTGGTATTTTTTACTACATCTTTATAAAAAATATCCGGCACTTTTGCGAATGTTTTTTTTTCTGGCACTGAAAGGGTTAAAATAAAGACATTATTTCATTTCGCATGATAACAGTCACTATTGAGAGCTGAATGCAAATCAACAACAGTAATGAACCATTACATAATTTTAAAATAAAGTTTTTGAAAAAAGAACCTTGCAAAATTTAATTAGAATTAACAAAACAAAATAAGGCACTGATAAACATTCCAACAAAAAAAACGCTGATATTTTGTAACACACAATTAACACATATTTTGATCACACAACCATTCGCTAGTAGTATATTTTCTTCAATACTGTAGTTTCAGCAGACCAGAACTCCTCCCTGCTACCGAGATGTTTTAAAATTATCTCACAAATAAATCAGTTCACAGGATTCCATTTAAAATAGTATATGAATTGTTTTTAAGTTTTATTTAGAAACAGAACACTGGAGTAATGTAAAACAATGTAGTTTAACAGTAAATATTGCCTTGCAGTTGTTTGCGTAGCGATAGTTTAGTAAGTTCTCATCAGTAAAAATTTTGTTAGTAAATAAAATAATTTTTGTTCGTTCGTACAGTTAAAACCACAATAGTAATTAAATAAGGTATTGGTTCATCACTATAAAGTTTATTTTAAATTTATAATTTTGTTGAATAATAGAGTTTAAACTGGAGAAGTCACTTAAAGGGATTATATAAATGGGGAGACCAACACCACAGCAGCTATTATGAATACAAACTTTAATGGAATAAGGACAGTTAAATACTTGGAGATTTCATTTTTTATATTTCAATTATGGCGCTTAAAAAATTTTAATTTAAATAACAAAAAAACCATCAATTTTAAGAACCGCCGCCATTTTGAAAATATAAAAGCTAACTTAATGAAATTTTGTGAATACTTTTCTCTTTGGCCAATAAATATGTGTGCAAAGTTTGGTTTCTGTATCTTAAATAGTTCTTTATATATAAAGTTTTTTGTATAAAATACAAAATGGCGGCTAGCGGCTAAACGAAGGATTTTTCGACATATGTTTATAGGAAATTTTATGTTTATTTTGATGAGTACTATCACCCCTCGAAGTTTGTCCCCAACTTTAATGAACACCCTGTATATATATATATATATATAAATTTTAACGACTATTGTTTTTGGTCTCTAGGCACCTAAAGAAGAAAAAATAACATGGTCCCGGGCTTAAGTTACCATGAGACCTACGGTAATAGGTTCTTCCCTATGGGTAATTCGCTAAAATCAGACGCTTAGCATATTATCAATATGTACCGTGCACTATATTATTACCCTGCACCCAAAGACATTATATCCAAATGACAGTTAGATCCAGTTCTGTTTCAATGCCACTGAGGATCTTGTCCAAATTGGCTGAGAGGTTATAGTAGAATAACCAATTTTTGTGACCTTGTGTGAATTTTTTTGACCTTAAAACTGAAATTTACCACAATAAATCCTGGTAAGGTCAAATCTAGACCCAGTTGTCATTGGGCAATTAAAAATTTATGTTTCCTAACAGTTGACGATAGGTAGTAATAGGACCAGGGTTTGGACCATTCCTCATCACATTTGAAACACATTGAAAAAATGCTGAAAGGCGTAGAAAAATACAAAATAACAACAGCCAAACTTTCAGATAAGGATTGACTTCAACCCGTGCTTAGTCTCTCCATTCACATTTAGTTTTAACCTTAAATCACTTAAGCTATATCTTGGTACATTGGATTTTCCAGTTTGTCAGCACAATTATCAAGGCAATATCATAATTGATTTTATCTGTAATGGTGACAGGAGCTTGGCCTACCTGCTGCTGATGGGCCAGGGTCTGCTTCATCAGCACCATCTTGATGCTTTGCTCCATCGCATACTTCTTAGCTCTGGTCACTGCGTCTTGTTGTTCTGATGTCAGTTTGGGCAGAGGAGATCCTAGGATTCCGATGATCCCAAGTCGCGAACCAGGCCCTAAATAAATGTAGTCGGAATTAAGAATTTGTAAGTATAAAGTTGTTATTCATGTAATATTAGTTTTTCAGAATATTTAAAAGGGTATCCCTGATGGAACTTGCATCAACGGCAAAAACTCTTATATCCAAAGGACAAATATTCAACCATTTAACATATTATAAGTATTTGCTTCTTAAGATGCTGCTCTCTTCTGGGGCATGAGCCAATTTGTTATATTGGTCTCCTTTGCCTTAAAAATCATACATCTGGTTCCAAAAGTCTTAAAGTGCGTATTGCTAATAACCGACGTGGCTTGGAATTACAGTAAAACCTCATTAATCCGGACCCCATTAATACGGACTTCGCTTAATCCGGACAGCCATTGGATCGCAGTTTTAATGCACAGAACGCTGATTAGTAGCATGCGATCGTCACTGTACGACTGTGCCCGGCGATGAGATTGTGCGTGTGCTGAGTGCAGGCGGTCACAGCGCAAGGCGTACAGTAGCTCAGTCACACGATTGTGTTTCTCCTGCTCGTGTCAGGCCGTCAGTTGCTCCACAGAGGTCAATTGCACTGCACGATTTAGTTGCATTGTTTAATTGTAAAATTAACACAAAAGAAAGGCAAATGAAGTTCAACTCCTTCTTCAAACTAGTTCAGTCACTTGAGGACGAACCTCAGCCCTCATGTTCAAAGTAATTTTGTATTTTTTTAAAAGGGGCATGTTTTTTTGTACAATATGTATTTTTATATTCAGAATATACATACTATTTAAGTTTATCTGCAAAAGGTGTTTCATTATATACAAGGGGTACTCAAAATCACTGTCTTTCTTCGTTCAGGATTATTTGTTTTAATCCGGACTTTCGTTAATCCGGACGACTTGGAGCCCCAATTAGTCCGGATTAACGAGGTTTTACTGTACGTTCGATTGAAAATTGTCTTCACTTCAATAGTTTAAGATAAAAGACTTGAACCTTGAAAAATAAGTTCATGTGATTATTTTTCTTATTTCCTGAGAACGTGTTCAGATTTGAGGGGTTCCACTGTAATATTAAACTATTAATTACTTTATACTAAAATAACTATTTTAGTCTAAAGTGTCCTTTGACATTTTATGAAAGTGTTTGATTTAATTTGAACAATGATTGTGATTGGTTAAATTAAAAATAATAAACCAGGACAATATAAACATAGGTCTAATGAACCCTTGGCTAAGGGTATTGACTTAATATGTTTTCTGTATTTTTTGTTCTGCAATAAAATACATTATAGTTTTTTAGTTTGTTTAGTCATCCTTAGTTTCATATAGACTTGATAAGATTATTTCCCCTTATTAATTAGTTACAACAAAAATTATAATGTTTAATTAATTATTAATATGTTTAATGTAACATGTTTTTTAAAGAATGGATTTAAAAAAATCATATTACAGTTTGAAAATTAGTACAGTAAAATATTTCTTCTGACATTGTATATCTTTTTTTAAACTCCTTTCTCCATGTTTTCACTAATTAAGTTCTAGAAAATACTTATGAATAAAGGAATGAGCTCGGTCAATGTTACTAGCGGCATTATTCTCGTGTTCCGTACCGCACTGAATTTGTAATTTAGAGTTTTCTTAATCCAAGTTTAAATAAACAATTGGAAAAAAATTGCCGCCAATTAAGGAAGAAATAATCATCACTGGGGGGAACACATGTTTGTAACTTACACTATTACTACCACTCCTTGACAAGTATTACTAAGATAAGGTTCATGAAGCAGGTTCCAGAAAGCATTTTAAATATGTAGGGATGTGCAAATAGTGATGTTTGGGTTCGAATCGAACCCTAATTGAATATTTATTTACTATTCCGAATATCGAATATTAGCGTCAGGGTTTATTTTCTGCCATTTAGGAGATCTTCAAAACTCGAGTGTGAACAGCCTAATTAAAAAATGTAGTAGTAACATGGCTTTTAAATTATGTAGATTATGTATGTTAAGTAATTATATAAATTATGTTATATATGATTTGCTATTCAATCCTCTCAATTAATAAACGGTATCAGTGGACTGACACATACTTTCTCCCTTAAGTAAATTTAAAAAAGACAATCTATAATAAAACTATCATGTTCTTCAACGTTTATCTAAATATCATTTAATAATTTATTGTTTAAAAAATAATCATCCTATTACTGAAAATAAAAACAAGAGAGACAAAGTTAAATTCATTGTTCAAATTGTATGGGGAACCTCCCCCCCACCATAATACCAAGCTTTTTTGAGTTGGTTTTGGAGGGTGATTTGACCTTACGCTTGATACCAAGTTTCATTAAAAATAAGGAAGAACTGATATTTTAATATTCTCCATAAGAAAAACATTGGGCGCTTTCAGACAACGTACTGCGTTTATAATGGACAGTAAATTTAACTTTCCTCTGCAACCATTAGTCAAAGATAACGTAGATAAATAATTAAAAATACTAATATGTTTAGTTTTTTAAGCTGGTTTCAATGGTGCCAGTCAAGTTTAATTAATAATATAATTAATAATAGTTTTATTATTAATAATTAATTAATACTTTAATTTTATTATTTTGCTGAAAATAAAAAAAATGATTTTATTGACATTTAAAAGTTCATAACTTTGAACCATAATTTTTACAGTCATGGGGGGGGTGTCAAATTATTTAGTACTTTGTGCACACTATAAACTATCAAATTTTAATCAAAAGAGTTGAAGCCATTATTGAGAAATTTGGATTTTTCATGTTTTTTAAGGGTTTTTAGGGGTTTTTTTCGGTGAATATACACATACATGCCAAATTTCATCTATATCGGACCAACAGGGTAGGCTGTGGCTCTGTACACATCCAGACACACGCACAGACAGACACAGACTGACAGACATCACGTCGAAACCCACTTTTTTTGATTCAGGGGACCCCAAAACGGATATATCCATCCGCTCTCAACTCAAATTCGAAAATTTTGACGAAAACAATACTTTCTCCATATACTATGTATAAGGGGAGAAAGTAAATATACAAAACCTGATTTAACCATTGTTACAATTTAACAAATCAATCTCTTTAAAAAATAATACATATTGAAAAATAAGTCAAATTTGACATATTAATTATGGACAATTTGTTATTATGTTCAAACTATAAATATAATAAATTGACGAATTAATAAAAATTGTAATTTAAATACTGAGGTAAAAATAATTTTAAAATTAAAATTTTGTATCATATCATAAATAAAATGAATTTAATAATAATCCACAACTTACAACAGTTGCATAGCACAATTTCTTTTAATTTATAATGCTAAATTATGATTAGTTTCAGAATTCTTATAAGTAGTTTCTGATCAATTTCACATTTATAAAATTAATTAAGATACAACATTATTAAATTACTGTAGTTATTTATACAGTTGATATTTTAACCCTTTATTGAGTGTTGCCTCTGTCTGTTGCTCTTGTCAAAATACATCCCGTTGTACTATGAGTCATAATTTTACTGTTTGTAAAAAATGGTATCCTCCAAGCTTTTAATACCGTATTGAAACAATGTTTTATGCAACAATAATAACTTCATGTTTCACTCTAAAAGTGCAACCTAGACTTTTTATCACTGTGGTCGTGGTAATAACAAGCCTAGGAAAATATAGAACATTTTATCTTAACTAGCTATACCGATGAAACTTTTGAAATAATAGCCGTCCATTGTAATATTTACCCTTTTGAATGTTGCATTATCCTCTGAAGGTTTTTTTTGGAACAGATATCATCAGTGAAAATATGGAACTACTTTTATGCTGCGCAAGGAAGGAAACGATAGCTGTCAGTTCGGCATCGATCAAGTATCAGTATCTTTATCCATCTGTAGTCAGATGATAAAAGCATTGGTTACATTATTAGTTTTCAACTGAATTAGCTGCATAATGGTATGCTAATTCTGAACTTTGAAATGGAAACTCTATAGCTTTGCTTTGACAGACATCCTTTTTATATTATTTATCGTCTTCGAATGTTCGACCGACACCGAACTTTGTCAGACATCTCGAGTCGATCCGACTATCGGCGATATTCGAGACTCGAATATTCGAAGTTTGAATATTCGCACACCCCTAGAAATATGTAAACACATCCAATTAATATTATTTAAAAGTTTTATAAATAATAAGCTCACCCGGAGTAAGGGATCCAGTTTGGTTGAAATCATAGATTGGAGCTGATAAAAATGGAAATGAAGGTCCTGTAACAACAAGTGGTATTAGTTTGATGATGAAAAGCCCCTGTAGCATATGCACTCATAACAGACCAACAAGATTCTATTACAGTCTCAGTGTAGTCATTAAAATTAGTGATTTATGCTTAACAATAACCGATTACAGAAATTTGATAGCTTCGACCAAAAAAATTCTTTAAAAATTGTAGCTTTTTTAAAGCAGAAAAATCATTGGCGAATACTTCTTTAGAGATAGCTACTGCTGTTCAGCATACAGTAAAATTAAAAAATTAGTGATATAACAAAATTATTAAAGTTTTAATTCATCAACGAAACTGAATGTGAATCAGATTCTATTGTGTAATAAATCATATAATCAAAAACGTTCTTCTTTCTAGGGATGAGCTTAATCTGTTGTGTGATGAATTTAATATTATTTTTACAATTAACATTCATTAAATAAAAACAGGTAGGCTATATTAAATACTAAAAGATAAATTTTTTTATCTTAGACCTGATTCTCAAGAAAAGGGTCCGATTTACTTAATAATTTCATGAAAATCTGATCAAATTAAACTGGCTCGTACAAACCTTTCAAGAAATTCAAAGAGCCGATTAAATCAAATGTTGAGCAACCATAAAATTAAAATTCGCTAAAAGCATTTTTAAAAGTTATAAGATTTGTTTTTGAATGTAAAAATTATTATGGATGAGTGAAAATGATTAGTCATCATTGATTAAGTTTCATTTAGAACAATTTTCATTTTAAATAGATTCAATAAAAATATTGTTAAGCTGACAAAAGGGTATAATTTACAGACTCAACTATAATAAATCAATCCGACATACAAAATATGATCATAGTTTTGCAAATAAAACTTTTTATATACGTTTAATATACCTCTAAGTTTCTATGCTTAAAAAACAGTTACTTCTAAGTTTTTAATACAATTTCAGGACATTCCCTAAGTGTACTTGCTCGTTAAATACTAACTCTAGTATAATGAACTCCACGAGTGCTCTGTATTTGATTAATACAACTAAAACAAAAAACATCTTAATAAAACACTTGTTAATAATTTCACTCAAAAATATGGGTAGAGTTAATTATACAACCAATTCCACATCTTTTTCTAGGTATCTTTTTTATATATCTTTAATTACTTCCCTTTGATTTGTTTCTTGGTATATTAAAATGCTAAAAAACAAATATTTTTGTATACAGTCTAAAACCATCCTATAACTAAAAAAAGGAATCTTACTTGTATGGCCCATATGAAATGCACAGGCTACAAAGGCATTTTTAAACTTAAATACTAAAAAATACAAGAGAAATGAAAACTTCTTCTAATATCTTATATGTAATACAACTCCTTAATGTTTGTTATCCAAGATTATTATTAAATTGTAGTATTTTAAAATCATCAATTTTTACATGAAATAAAAAGGAAAATCAAACATGAAGGAGTTATCCGTCGTTAAGTTTGTCTTAAGACCTTTACCGCAGAGGGTAGCAGGCCTGACTGCAAAGATGGCCCTTCATTTGTGATCCGCTCAAAACACAGGTGCAACTCTTAACCATGGAACAACACAGAAGAGCAGAAAAGAAATCATAAGATAATATGTCTTCAGCCTCAAGTCAAACATATACTTAACACTTATTTAAGAGATAAAGAGATTCTTTTTCACAAAATGTACACTAAAAATATCAAAAACAAAGAAAAATATATCAACTATTTATATTGGAGGTAATGCCTTATTAAAAAGCCAAGATCCAAGTTCACTCCAGAATGAGCTTTTGAACATAATTATAATATGAAATATTGATAGATAAATGCTATATAACAATTGAATTCATTAATAGCAAGAAAAAAAGAATCTCTCTATGAATTTAGATGACTAAGAATAAGATGAACAGATTTAAATAAATCCAATTATATCACAAATTGCTACATTGTTATTTCATTACATCATATTTAAAGGCAAAGGCTCTCAATTAAAATACAAGCATAATTTTATGGGGGGTTTCATGAAGCAATTTAAATGTTGACTGACAATTTTAAATTGCCAGGAAATATATATATATATATATATATATATATATATATATATATATATATATATATATCAGCACATACTGGCCACCTAATACAAGAGACTTAAGTCTAAAAAATGCAATACATAACTGTTTGATATGAGTGAATTAAAAAAAATCATTTTCACAATTTTAAAAGTTAACCAAATAGCTGAAAATAACAACTGCAAATCACTAATATAACAATTCATCCAGAGCCATCCAATAAAAACTTTTTACCAAGAGAAAGTCTACCACTGTATTCAGTATTATTTAGATAATTGTATAGCTCAATAATTTTAGTGGATTTGTCTGCTGTATACAATATCAGTACAGCCTTGTGAATTAAGCATTATTTATTTTTGTTATGTAGGCCTACTGAACTGATAGTTTCATTTAAGGTTATGAAACAACAATAATATAGCCTAAATGATAATTAAGAGAAGTCAATTAAACCGAGTTGATAATTCACAACGTAATTTTCTTTAAAAAATTGAAATTTTAACCCCATAAAACCCCTATATCAAAATAGTTAGCCCTAAATAAATAAACAAGATTAACCCGCGCTTTTCGCCATAAACATCAAAATAACAAATCAATGGATACCATTAGGCTTAAAATTTTATATTGAACAATTTAGACCATAATTTACTTTTGAAGTCTACTAAGAATATTGAGTACCAAATATATTTATTATATTAACCCTTGGTGAGCTAATTATTTTAGTATACGGAAATTTTTTTGTTCTACATGGACTATGTTCTGAAATAGTATAGTTGCACTATAAATCCCCAACTTTTCGTTAAAATGATTTTTTTCACTGCACCCCCAACGGTACGCCTCAGTAAGGGGTGGAGAGCGTCCCTCTGATGCATGGCCAGAGCTGTGTCGAAATGGGAGCAGACCAAGAGACAAATGACAAAAAATGAAAATGGCGGACATATCCGCTTGCCGCTCTTGTTGAAAAAGACATGCGCGGATATATCCGTCAGATGCTCATGAAGGGTTAATATGTTATTGATTATTATTGTTGATATATCGGTTATTAAATATTGTAATTGAGTTGCAATTTATTACAAATTACCCCCTATTGAGTATAACACTTAACAATCCTTATTTAATTACGAACTGTACATTTTCCAAAATTAAAATTCGAATAATTAATAAATTCAAATAATCTTTTAAAAGTAATAAAATAACATTTTTTATATATATAATAACTTTAAATTTAAAAACCGCTTATGATTCATGACTTAATGACATGAAATAATTTATGACCGCTTATATCTAAGTAAACACACTAAGAGAAAACAAAATGGATAGGATTAATTGGGGTAAATGGAATGGTGAAGTAGACAATCTTCTTCTAGATATTATGGGAACGAGACATCTGCAAGCATAACCAAAAAGAATTACGATGAGAGATTTTCAAACAAGTATCCAAGTAAGTCTATGATAAATGTAATTTCCAATAGCTTTATGCACACCGAAACACGATTAGCCTAAAATATAAATAATAGCCATTTTTAACCAGTTTTTAACTAATTTTAAATCCCACGATCAATTCTATAATACTAAAACGAGCATGGTTGGTTTTTAAAATATGGGGGCTATACAAACTTTTTAAAAGCATAGGGATCTTTAAAATATTAAAAATATTTCAAAACATTAACCTTGTTAACATCTCTTAGCTCCCAAATGACCAAGAAATCAGGCTCATGAGAGAACTTGTGATTTTGCCATGTTTAATAACAGCTTATTAGTAACACATTCAAGACACAAGATGCATGAATTGTGTGCAGATTGCTAAAACATAAATAATGTCTGGGTTTTACTCTTGGGGACTGTAGTGTGGAACACTACTAATGTACTTTGAGTAATTTAAATGAATAAGTAATTAAAATAGAGTTAATTGAATATAGTAATTAATAGTATTAGTTAATAGAGTAATTAAATAGAGTTACAATTGTGTTAATAAATAAATTATTCCATTAAATTTAATGGAGTTAGGAACAACTTTTCACTGTCGGACATTAATCCTAGAAGCGATAAGCGTATTCCCTTTAACTGTAACATAACATTATGTATCTCTTCTTAAAATATCAAGTACAAAATACCCCAGTCACAGCAGACCTGTGTACTCAGCGAATTTCCAAATCAATAATTTAATATATGACAAGTTTTATAAAAATATGTCCATAAACATGAGAATTATTTGCCTATTCTCCATAAGATTAACATAGGAAAGAGTGTGCAGGTTAGCTGCTGTGATAAACACATAAACTATAATTTTTAAGCATAAATGGATAGATCTCAACCACATGAAGCTAAATATCAAGTTTTATCCAAAAATATTGATTAATATGGGAAATATTAATTTTTCCCTATCCTCCATAAGATTAACATTGGAGCCCCACAGTACAACGTACTGTGTTTAGATTTTTTAATTTCTCAGTAACCGTTGGAGATAGAGAAAAACTTTAAGAAGCTTAATTGTATAGTTTTTTAAGCTGATTCCAATGGTGAAATATAAAATTAGAAATTTTTAAAAATTACATGTGAAAAACGCAAAAAACCCCATTTTGGGGTACAAAACCCCCCCAAACTACCCATTCCCATTGACCGATATGTCTGGTTTACGAACTTGTCCGAGCATTTGTAGGATTTGTCTCTACCGAATTTGGTCTCAATCGGACCATTTTTACGAGAGTTATCGTGCTAACAGACACATATATACATATATACGAGGACAATCCAGGAAGTAGATTACATTTTCGTCTGTGTCCGCTAGGGGCGGGGCTAGCGCGGCCATCTTGGGATCAGAGCGTTGAGCAGCTCAGTAGGCATCTAGCCGTGTAGAAAAGTAGTATTTGAGTGTGGCTTTCATCTGTATGTAATAAAATTTGTTTCCTATACTTTGTTTATTTTTTATTCCAAAACGTAATCTACTTCCTGGATTGCCCTCGTGTATATATATATATATATGTATAAATTTTAACGACTATTGTTTTTGGACTCCGGGCACCTAAAGACGGAAAATAACATGGTCCCGGGCTTAAGTCTTACCATGAGACCTACGGTAATAGCTTCTTCCCTATGGGAAATTCGCTAAAAAACATGCCCCCCTAAAACAATACAATTGTAAAAGAAGCAAAACAGGTGTCCAATACAATCCTAAATAAGCCTACAAATACCGTCAACATCCACCCAAGCTGGTTTTCATTTATCTAAGGTGGGCCCCTTCTCCGCTTTACCTCACATTTGCAAGCCAATATGGGATTGCTCATGGTTGGGATTCGAACCCTAGCACCTCCGAATGGCTTGCGACGTTTCACTGGTCAGCTAGCACCACAATTCACTCGGACACATGTGCATAGTGGGAGTAAGTACTTACTTGGCAATAAGACATACCCTAGTGGCAGTATAGTGAAATGCATGAGCAAGTTAATAATGTATCAGCTCCTAGAGGGCATCACAGTCACGAACGCTATGGTGTCTAACAAGTTCACTAAATTGACGACAGATACCTCCACCTGCCACTTCTAATTGATTTTGTAAATGTGCCGTGAATTACGACTTTACCAGCTATAGCGTTAAACGACATAGACCACCAGAAATATAGATCACAATTTGTGCCATTTTTATCCACACTAAGCACTTTGGATTATAAATTCAATCACTCATTTTTTGCTGATATGGAAATTTAGCTTTTTTAGTCATTTGGGATTTTACCAAGAATGATCCAAAAACATGGAATGATTTAGTTGCACAACCAAGGATTCTATCAGTTTACATATTTAATTTGAACAAACAATAACTGATAAATATTTATCAACATTGTAAGGAAATTAATAGAGCTGTAAAATGATTGCTAATTAAACAAAAAACAAAACAATAAACATTTGTTTTTATTTACAGAATAATTGCCAACATACTATACACCCTGCTGCCATATATTAACAGATTTTGTTATTACCTTTACATTTCATAACCCGTATGTGACATCACAGAATCACCCGCCCGTCTCATTTCGTGGCCACTACTGAACTAAACATTATTATTGCTCAATTTCTCTGATGACTGAATTTTACTATTAAATATATTTTTCTGATTATTAATTTTTTTTTAAATGTCTTTAATCAAACTCATCTTTGAAATAAAATATAACAGTATATTTTTTCTATAAGCACGGTACATTATATATATATATTTACATTAAAAGAATATCAGTGTTCATTAAAAGTTGTCTTAAGACAACTGCTGTGCTAGTTTTGATCTCAAAATAATTCAATAAAACAGCTCAGTGCTAGTTTTATGCAGGGGATCAGATCATTAAGACAAAATAATCAGCTACAAATTATAAATTCCTAATTTCTTAACAATATTAAACCTAATAACCAGTCCACATGTAAAATATCAACATTAGCAATTATCCCCAATATTGGAATCTTCCCTGACTAATTTGAAACACATTTTTCAATCAAACATAATTTTTAGTTATAAACTCAAATAAATAATTAAGTTCAAAGTGAATTCTAAAATTTTACCAATTTGAAGTGGTCCACCCACTAAACTGAAACAAACACAAGACCAAGAATTCTGTGCCACCAAAAATACTCTTAGAACAAGAAAAAATTAAATTATTTTGCACCATTTAAAAATCCCCAACCCGAAATAAAAAAAGTAACTCCTCTGTGTGTTTGGCTGAAGGGCTCTGAACATAGATATCGAATCCTGTAACATCTCAGAAACAGACGACACCAGTATTAGTCTTGTTTTATTAACTTCATAACTTACTAACACAAACCTACTAACGTCTCTTCAAAAGGCTTCTGGCCTACAACAAATTATACAGGGAACATTGATAGTCTTTCTAAGAAAAAATAAACATCCTTTTATATTCTTTTTATAAATAATTTACATACTGTATTTCTATCTAATTACATGTTTCATGCCTACAATGCAATATCAAGGCCTATTATTATCCTAAACACAATTATAATTGGATCATTAATTAACTAGAACTTATTTCAGACATACAAAGCGACATTTGTTACCGATTACAGTTACAGATCTCAAAAGAGGTTAAGCCTAATATCCCTATACTTAAAGAGTTTGGTGATACGATCCTCTGCAGTGACTTCAGATGGATATTATAGCAGTCCTTGAAAGTTAGAGCAATTCGTCACCTAGAGTGAACTTAATGCTACAACAACTAGTAAAAAAATAAAATGAAAACATCCATAAAACATATAGATAACTAGGCTCTATCCACTAAAAGTATTACAATCTAAATCTTAACTTATGATTCAAATGTTGGTGTTTGCCAAATACTTGGATCATAAATTAAACCTTTAACCAGAACTGGGTTGTTAATAACAATCCAGAGGTTTTAATCCCTATTGAAAATAAATTTTTAAAATACTCATTCTTGCTATTTTTCATACAGAAAACCCATAGCAATTATAAAAAATATTCCTCTAGAAGGATTGTACTAGTGTCGATGTCAGATAAAGTAAAATGCATAATAAATTTATTTGAAGCTAAGTTACATTTTTAATGAATTTAGATAGAGAGGAGTTACACTGTAAAATGTTTACATAGTCACTCATCTCCAATGTTAGATACAAATTTATGATCAAGGTTTACACATAATTTATTAAGTTTGTCAACCAATTTATTAGACAATTTTGTAGGATTCATAAAACTTACGTAAAAAATATTATTATTCTATGGATGTATTCAATTGAGAAAAAAATGAGGTGGAAAGAGTAGGTTAGAGAATTAAGGTTGTTTATTTACATCAATGATACAGTGATACAAAAACAAAACCAATTGAGAGGCACTTACCTGCTGATGAGAGCTTGCTCTTCTTTGCAGCAGGTTCATCTTGACCCTGCTCCAGCACAGGAGCTGGTGGAACCGGTGCCGGAGGTGGAGGGGGTGGAGGTGGCAATAGTGCTGCTCCAGGATGCTAAAATAGTCACGTGATAAAATAGTAAAATAGTAGAATGGAAAAAAGATGCTAAAATGCAAATAGTAAAATTAATAATAAATTAAATAATAGTAAAGAGGCACGAGATAGAATCATAAAATATTTAACATAGAGAAACTCTGACGAAATATTGAAAATACTTTATGATTGGATGTTTTAGAATTTGCACATAACACAGAACATTGAGTTATTGTAGATGGAATGTAGACTAATTTATTAAACATAATCCACCTAAATTAAACTATATATGGGGGTCACAAAAATGTGTGATAAGCTATACAGGATCCCTGATTCTATACACTAACATCAAATAAGTCTAAAATACAAAGTTTTATATATATATATATATATATATATATATATATATATATATAGATATTATTACTATTATTATACTATAAATTAATACCATAGTACCCTTGCATTATTTCATTTTATTTTAACACAACATGTTTCGGGGATTATCCCATTTTCAAGTGTGTACAAAAATTTTTATACACACTATTTTTGATATTTTCATAAAACCGAGTACGTTATAAAATTCAACTGTTTCACAAGTAAGGGGCTGAGTACCATCCGCTCTAGAAGTGACTATTAGTAGAAGGCAGTGTAAAGTGCAGTATTACATGCTTTGTAGGTACTCACTGTCCAGTCGTTTAATGAACATAACACTTGACACATCTAAATATATAAAACAAAGTCGTGTTAGTTACACACATTATAACTCGAGAACGGCTGGACCGATTTTAATGATCTTTGATTTTTTGGATTCGTCTCTGCTCCGGTCATGCTTTAGGCATATTTAATTTCCATAAATTCAATTAGTTTTCATTTTATAGCATTTTAATTTTCTAATGTTAACCCTATGGGGAATAAGTTTGTTTACAAATTATCTACGATCAAAACATTTGATTTCTTAAACCAGCTGTTTGTTTACTGTCCGTTAGCAATAATTATGATTTACTATCCAATGCCATCTGAATCATTCATTAATGTGAAACTATGAAGTAAAAGTGTGCGGTACAAAATGAACAGCTTTATTCGCCACGTTAATAGTTTACGGTTTTTGGGAATTATGAACTGTATTTATATTCCTTTTTTTTGTATGATTAAAAGTTACGTGTTTATATGTTTGCCAAATAACAAATAATTACAATGTTTATACGTATTGAGTTTATTATAATAATCAGCTGTTGTATATTTAAAGCTTTCACAACGAAGCCACAATGCTAATTGACTTCAGGACATGGCCAATCTTAAAGTTAACATGTATTTACTGTTAGGCGTTACGAAGTTCGCCGGGTCAGCTAGTAATTTATATTGAAGATATAATAATAAATAGTTTATAGCTTATACTAGCTTAGCTACTGGCGGTATACTAGCTTATACCGTGGGACCCAGTCTTTTCTTGTCACCCACAAATGTAGAAGTGCTTATCAGCTTATCAGTGCCTCTTGTTCTCATAATTAATTCCTCCTTTCAAAGTGGTTAATTTCCATCCTTGCTAAAAACAGCAACTATCAAGCCATTGCCATAAATAAAGAATGCCCACATCCTAGAACATTTCAGGCCCATTTCAATCTTGTCAACTTTTTCGAAGGTAATAGAGAAGATATTTCTGAATCGGTTGTCCTCATTATTGAGTACCCACGATGTTCTGTTTAAGAATCAGTTTGGATTCTGTAAGAATACCTCAACTGTTCATGCTTTATTTGACTTTTTATCATATTTATCTTCCTCTCTTGACCAGTAAATGTATTCAATGGGTTTGTTCCTAGATCTAAGCAAGGTTTTTGATGTTGTGAATTATACTTTCCTACCCAACAAACAGGAAAAAATAGGCATCAGAGGAAAATCCCATGATTGGGTAACATCATACTTACAGAGCAGGTCACAAGTTGTTTCTATTCCATACATTGACGAACAGGGTTGTATTAAGCTGGAGGATTCTGAAAGATTAACTGTCCGATCTGGAGTCCCACAGGGCTCTGTTTTAGGTCCTGTCTTTTTTTTTATTTTTATAAACGACATTGCTAGAAGTGTTTTTAGATCAAATCTTTGCTTGTTTGCTTTCTCTAACAAATGTCGGGAAAGACTAAAGGTAGAAATGTTTATTGGGGCAAACTCAGTCTTGCAGTGGTTGGATGAAAATGGCCTTAGTATTAATGCTGTGAAGACAAAGTTTATAAATTTCTCACTGAGGAAAAAGGAGGGTGTGTTGTCCGATGAGCAGGGCTGTAACAGGCCAGTTAATTAGGCAACTGTAGGTCACCAAATTAACACCTACAACTGTAGGTGTATTATGCACATTTTCTTTCTCTTATATTGAACATTTTTTATATAACATTAAACTATTTTAATTTTTTTACCTTTCACATCAACATATTTTACAGCTATGGGTATTTCCGAGATGAATTATTTGAAATGTCTCTTTTACCATTAGAATTAGCTAGAGATTACCCAATTTAGTTTATTACACAGCATAAAACAAGGCTGTGGGATTACAAAAAAATTGTGTCAGTAATCTTCAGAAAATTTTCTTTAATCAATAACTTTAGCTTGTTATTGAGATAAGCTATATTTTTTACATGCACGAAAAAACTGAATTGTTCTAAATAAACAAATCATTCAAATAAACAATCAAACTCTCTCTGCTTTGGAACATAAAATCATTTTCAGAGAATAGTAATCTCCAGAAAATTTTCTTTGATGAGTTATATTTTTTACAGGCAAGAAAAAACTGAATTGTTCTAAATAAGAAAAACGTACTAATAAACTAAATTCTCTCTGCTATGGAGCATACAATTATTTTTGTTTACTATTTCCTATAGTTTTCTTGTTTATCATTCATCCATGGGCAATTTGATCGCTGTGTAATATATTAAAACAGTATCAAGTAGCTTAAGTTATTAGATCAATTTACAGGGATTTCAGGCAGTGAATGCCTTTAAAGCCCTATATACTGCGCTATATTGGCTGTGCGGTCGACAAGCTCTTGGTGCGAACTCACTTCTAGAGCGGACGGTACTCAGCCCCTTACTCGGTTTTGTGAAACCTCGGCGTAGTGAAACAGTTGATTTTTATAACATACTCAGTTTTGTGAAACCTCAATGTAGTGAATTTCTGATATGCATAGGATTTTTAGCCTTACTCGGCATATTGAAAACTCGGTTTTATGAAACCCACCCGTATCCGTGTTGACTTAGATTAAATAGCTAAAAGCTGTATAGTCATTCATCTTGATTTGCAATCATCCCACTTCAGGTCTAGACACAAGCTTGTTATTTATTAGTAACCAACCTAACTTAAGTTCACAGAGTGCTGTATGCTGGAGGCATTTCTAAGCTATACAGGGTGTCCCATATGTAAAGTGCCAAATTCCTTTTAATGGGTTTAAGGGTGAAAGTAACAAGAAAATCAAGAATAACGTTTTTTTAACGCTTCGTTTACCAGACGATTGACCAATAACCAACTTTGACACTTTAACACTTTGACCAATTGTGTTCATACTTTATATAGTTTATATAGTTATTAGATATTTTGGTCAAGAAATAATTAACAAAAAAACTCACTCACTACTAATGATAGTAATGATTCACAGCAAATCAGATAAAGAACGAAAAAAGGGACAATATACTGTAGAGAATTGTAAAGTATAATGAAACTAAAACTGTGCCAGTATTAGAATTGGATTGAATTGCACAGACTTATACTAATGAACTTTAACTATTCATAAAGGTCCTGAATTAAGTCTGATCTATATGATTAGTCCATCAATCTTATGATATTTTCATTAACTGAAAGTTAAAAACTATCCTCGACAAACAGCGCTCTCAAGGATTAGGTTAGTTAGTTTAAGTAAGGGGATTGGATTTTTAGTTTAAAAGTATTAATAGTTTTCAAATATCACCAGTATACAGCACTATACAGCGCTCTGCAAGGTTGGGTCAAGGTGGGTACTGATAAGTTAAATTTCACCGATGTTTTACCTCTGCAGGGTAAAGTAAGATTGGTTAGGAAAGGGTGGGTTGCTCTCTAAACTCTAATGACAAGCGGAAGTGCTATGTTATTATTTTTATCTGGTATTGTGTGTGATTTTAGTTGCTTTAAGGTTTTTGACTTCTTTAACCCTTGAAAGGTTTACCTTCGATTAATCAAAGCCACTGCCCAGTCTTCGAAGGTTTGCCGTCAATCAATCGAAGGTAGGTAAGCATTTACAAAAAGCAATGGTGCGAATAAATTTTCAGAAAAAGCTACATTGAATATAGTATCGTTGTACTATACAAGTTATACGCTTTCTGCCGATGTCTGTCTCGTGTTGCTTACTCTATGCGGAAAAAGTACTGTGTGAGTTAAATTATTTGTCTTCTGTTGCACGGTTATGTTGCTTTGTTTACAATGGTTGCATTAAACGTTCTCGTCTTGTTTGTATGTTGTTCTGATGTTAATTTTACAATTTTAAAATAGATAGCAGTGAATTAACTGTTTAAAACTATATATTTTAATTGAAAAACTTTGATATATTCAATTTATGACTGGTTTTTATTTCAAGTGCTTAGTGGGGGAGCGAAATTCGAGAAATTGTTTGAAAATATTTTTTATCAATACAAGTGGACACACCCATCAAAACCATAATAAAGGTAAAAATTTTATTATTTTCTTACAGATAATTAAATGTAGATTAAAATTGTGTATAATGTGTTATAGTTACTGAATTTCTACTATGTCGGGAAAAAAATTATATATATAATTATTTATATATAAAAAATTAATTATACTATATAGGGAAAAATTAATATTTCCCATATTAATCAATATTTTTGGATAAAACTTGATATTTAGCTTCATGTGGTTGAGATCTATCCATTCATGCTTAAATATCATAGTTTATGTATTTATCATGGTAGCAAACCTGCATACTCTTTTCCCCTGCTAATAATATAGGGAATAGGCAAACTCCTTTATTTATGGACAGATTTTGATGAAAGTTGGTATAATTGTTAAAAATAAAAATTGTTTATTGTAGAAATGCCTACTTTCAGTGTTCCTCACAGCAGCAAACCTGGATACTCTTTCCCATGTTAATCTTAAGGAGAATAGGCAAATAATTCTCATGTTTATCGAGATTTTCATAATACTTGTCTTTATTATTATTATTATTATATTATTGATTGGAAATTCGCTGAGTACGGAGGTCTGCTGGAACGTGGGTATTATAAATCTATTGTTTTGTTGGAAACTTTAAAAGCCTTTTTTTATAGCATAACTTAAACCGTCATTTTACAGGCATCCCAGAGTAGTGTAACCTAATTGCCTAGGAACTATAAACCACAAAATTTCAATTAACATTGTTAAAGCTGTTTTTAAGAACTTTCATTAAAAATCACAATTTTCAAAAGTCCATCACCAAAGTGCGCATAACAAACCAATCTTAAATGTACTTTTTTACTTTCTACAAAACTAATTTAGAAGATCGGCTCCGCAAACCAACCGTTTTGCGACATTTTTATGCGACTAAGCTAAAATATAACACTCCAGAAAGCTTGAGGATCGGCGGGAATCGGGGTTCTGGGCGGAGAGAAAATTCACTATAATGCATGTAAATTTCTCTCTAAAATAGTTGGCCTATAGGCCTAATTAATGAGAACAACTGTGAAAGAAAAACGTTTTTGTATATTTTTGGCCGAAATAAAAAACTCTTAAAGCATCTTGTGCAGCTAGGAAATTGAGCTCCTGGGTAAAGGGAAATGGAAAGTGTTTGGGGATTCGGGGTAAAAAAGGAGATATTTGGGAACTGTAAATTTGAACTGGAAAATCATGGTTGTTATATATATATATATATAATTACTTTTATTATATTCTTATTATTAAATTATCATTATTATTATGATTATTATAATATTTTGACATGATTCTATTGTAGTTATACGTACATATCACATGATGATATAGGTGAAATTGCCGACATAGTGCTCTGTGCAGTTATGTTAGGTTTTTTATTGATATTTTCATGTTGTTAAATATATTTTATACCATCAATAAAAAACCTAACTTAACTCCGCAGAGCGTTGTATGTCGGTGACTAATACACGTAGCGTTTTATCGTAATATCCGAGATATTGCCGAGATACAGCACTCTGCGGAGTTAAGTTAGGTTTTTTATTGATATTTTTATGTCGTTAAATATATTTTATACAATCAAAAAGAAACCTAACTTAACTCCGCAGAGCGCTGTATGTCGACGACTAATACACGTAGCGTTTTATCGTAATATCCGAGATATTGCCGACATACAGCGCTCTGCGCAGTTAAGTTAGGTTTTTTATTGATATTTTCATGTCGTTAAATATATTTTATACTATCAATAAAAAACCTAACTTAATTCCGCAGAGCGCTGTATGTCGGCGACTAATACACGTTGCGTTTTATCGTAATATCCGAGATATTGCCGACATACAGCCCTCTGCGAAGTTAAGTTAGGTTTTTTATTGATATTTTCATGTCGTTAAATATATTTTATACTATCAATAAAAAAACCTAACTTAACTGATGAAATTAAGTTAATTAATTTAAAGTAAATAACAAATCTTTAACATAAACTTAACCTTACGCCTTAAATCTACAATCAAACAAGCTTTTCCAGTTCAAAATTGTAAATCACGAGAATCTCCCGTTCACCCTAAAATTATCCCAAATTCCTTAAAATATACCTGATTCCCAAATATTTCTCGTTTCTCCCAGCTCAGAACGTCGATTTTTGTAGACAACAATGTTGACTAGTGTTTCAAGGGTGCCTTATTTAGGCCAGAAAACGTCGGGAAAACTGTGTTCCTTGGTGTTTTTATTGTTAATTATGTTATTAGAAAGAGAAATAAGTGTATTTGAGTGATTTGTTTTCCCGCCCAGAACCTCGATCCCCTACCTAGACGGTATGGTTTGAGAGGGTCATAATACAGCCTAAAATCGTACGAAACGTTGAAATTGGGTTTTTCTGCGGACAGAAACATTGTTAAAAGGTTATTAGAAAGTGTAAAAAGTAAGTCTAAGGTCGATTTGATATAGATTGGTAGGATACTGTAGTCGGAATATTTACCAAAATATTTTACTATCAATAACTAATCAATAACGGTTGTATTGATGTTGCACAATGTGTATTGTTCCACGACAAACAGCGCTCTACAGAGACATGTTAAGTTGGTTATTGACAGTATAAAATTATTATAATTATATATGAGCTGAAGAACTAACAGTTTTAATCAGCTGATAGACAACAAAATAAACTAGTATTACTGATAGGCCCTAGATGAATTTAGTTGACCATTTATTGTACTATATTTCTTGTTTGTGAATATTTCTGGATAACTACCAGAATATTTCCTTCGACTACCGAGCTAGTTTGGATGGTTTGACAGTGTCATATTTGATCCTGTACTGTATGGAGACATTTTTTTTATTAGAAAGGGCGGATTGCTCCTAAGGCACTTCAGCCATACAGGGGTGGGTTGCGGCATTATCACATAGTGAAAAGCCATTGGTGATTGGCGGGATTTGAACCCGGGACCTCGGGCACCAAAGACCCACCCCTAGACCAGCGCGCTCCTTATATGGAGACGTTGCAAAACCACTTTTCCACAGAGCCGAACTTCTGAATTAGCTTAGAAGAAAGAAACAATGTTCAAGTAAGATCATTCTAATAACTGGATAAAAATTAGTTGGATAACGGCTGCAGATTTTTTACCCAACTTATTAAACTTAGGTAGGCCTACCCTAGGCCCATTACATTTGAGATCCCGAAATGTCCAAAACCTTATTTTGCTAACCCATATTAAATATGCCTCCAGTATCAATGAATATACAACTATAGCCCTGCCTACCAATATTGAATATCTAATAGGATAGGCCTCTGGCTAAATCCTTACATAGGGCCTACATATTCTGGTTCCCTGGGATCTAAAAACAATACTTTCAAAACTTAGGCCTACAACAAAGAAATCTACAAAGGGGCAGTTGATAATCGTAATCCCCACCTCACATAAATTAACTAAGAAAGCTAGATGGAATAGCTTGGTTGAATTAAAAAATTATGATATAGAACTCACCAAACCAATCCCACCATTCATCATGTTAAATCCTTGAGTTGCCGCCATGTCTTGATGACTGTATTTGTAGAAAATTTATTGGGTTTAGAATTAAATTACCAATAATTACTTCTAACGGTTGCAAAGTGGAATAATGTAGCTCACACTCACGTTCGCGACCACACAGATCAATATTCAATACCCACTTGTACACCAACAAATTTACGAAATGGCGTCAGTCGGTCCCAAATCTCGATTCTCGGTCCAGCACCAGGTCTCACTCAATCTGAACAGCAGAAATGAAATTATTACATGTGTACCAAATACTGTAACTTAAATAAATAATTTTCTCAAAATCGGAAATGCTGCCAAATTTTTCCCTCTTTCTACCTTAAAATATCTTAAGATGTTTATTGTAGTATAGTATCAGAGAGGAACAGATTCGTTCATCGATGGTTGTATACCATATAAGTTTAAGGGGATCATTGGGCGATAATATTAAGATTTATTTTAGCAAATTTCCTTTAAGGGAAGAAGCTATTACCGTAGGTCTCATGGAAAGGCTTTTTATTCAGTTGAAGAATTTTTAGAACCTCAAAAGTCATGATTATAAAACAGCACCCTTTTCTTTATATTTAGTAAAACTTTATTTAGTTGTAGATTTAAGATTATTGCCTAATCACCAGTCATTGTATGACGTGATGTGATGGTTTGAATAAATAAATAATGGCTTAAGCCCGGAACCATGTTATTTTTTCGCCTTTTAGTGCCTAGAGACCAAAAACAATAGTCGTTTATATATATATATATATATATATATATATATATATATACTCTATATATATATATATATATATATATAGTAGTTCATTAGTTCATTTTCACAATGTACTTTTAACTTAACTAGCAGTAAGCTCGTCCTTTGTACGATTTGTAGGATTTAGTTTAAAAAAGAAAGATTATCATACCAAAATGTAAACCTGAAATACTAATTAAATAGATTAGAACATTTATACCATTACTATAATTAGTTATACGTTAAAATAACTTTTTAATATAGTATGATTTCGAAATGGGTTTAAAATCAATGACTACTATCAACTAACTAATATTGATTTGACAGCTGTTTGTTTGTATTTCTATTAAATCTTTAAACTACAAAGACAGCTGGTCATTACCAGTAGGTTATTCATTGAAAACTGAATCAAAATTCGAGTAATATCGCGTAAAAGTGGGGTTTCAAATGCTCGTTATTTACTTTTCAAGGGGCGGCGGGCGATTTCAAGCATTTATTTATAAACCTTCTCTGGGATGTAAAGAATACATTAAATAAGTTTCATTGTAATCAGTTCTCCCTTTTTTCGGAGAAGACGGCGTAAAAATGCCTCCTGGAGCGTCACAGTCAAACCGACAAGTCCAATACTATATCCAATACTATAATACGAGCAAGGTTTGTATATATATATATATATATATATATATATATATATATATCCAATACTATAATACGAGCAAGGTTTGTATATATATATATATATATATATATATATATTTGCACACGGATCTCGAAAACGGCACCGAGGAATCTCTTTAAATTTTGGAAATAACTAATTTCCGAGTAGAAAATAAGTTCTAGATAGGTCTAATGTCCAGGAAAATTCGTGTTTTACTGTAATATTAAGTTTAAAATCTAAAAATTTAACATTACGCTTATGGAGAATAAAATGTAAACAATACAAACCAAAACAGCTGTTTATAACCGTTTGACAGTTCTTGATTGAAGACTGCGGGGAACAATATAGAGGTTATGCATTAATATTTATTTTATGAATTAAATAAATGCAAAATTATCAGGTTACTAAAAAATTTGTAAAAACTTAAGGATAACATAGCTGTGCGAAATAAAAGCAGAAAAAAGTATTTCCAAAATCTTCCGTGTTTTGATAGAAAACGTATTCGTTGTATTGCTTGAAGCCAATTAATTTATGTAAATTAAACTTCTCTTTTGCTTTTCAATCCTCATTCCGTTTATAACAAAATCAGTTGATCACAGGCTAATAATAACGGTATGGATAATTAAACAGTAAATGATCGGCTTTGGCTAAAAGACGTTAAACGGCATCGCTCAATTGACTAACGTCGTAGCCGAGTGGTAGCGTGTCGGTCTCAAGAACTATAGGCCGCGAGTTCTTACCCCATCAGAGGCAATACTTTTTGTTCAGTGCTGTATTAATTATGGTGTATTAAATCGGTTTTATTTTAACCACATAAATGTTTTCATTGAATAATAAATGTGTTTTAATTTTTCTAATTAATTTTTATAATACATGTATTATTCTAAACGAGCAAAGCTCGGTCACCAGATACTAGACAAAAATTGAGATAAAAACGGTTCGGCTTCTCCAACGCACGAAAAGTAAAAATAACTACTTGGCGCAGTAGCTAGATAAAATCAGTAATCCTGGTTAATAAAACACAAATTTATGGGTTCTGTTTCTAGTATAAACATAAACAAATGCAACGATTATAAAAACACATGATTGCTTTAATTAAACTTAACACCCTTCCTTAATGAGAGCAACCATGAGCTATATCAATAAGAAAAACTTATTCAAGCCCAACACAATTTCTAAGTCTTTCAAACATTGCACGCTGTAGAGGCTTAGTTAATAGATCAGCTTCTTGACGCTGCTTCTTTCAAATGTTTAATCATCTTTTTGAAAATTTGGATTTTCTTGTCCCATTTCTTTAATCAATTCTACATAATCTGCAACTTGTTACAATCTTACTTTCTTTTTCCTCTTTTTCGTTTTCTTCTCTGACAAAATGTCGTCATCACTGATTGACTGGAGAAGTTGAGTGCGGGAAGAATGTACTTCAGCAATGATTTGCCTTTTAGGAAAGCTCAATTGATTTGTTGTACTCATAAAAATTCTCAGAGTGCTCAATCTTGCTACGGGGGCATATTTCTCAGAAAACTCAAAGATTTCATTCTGTTGGAACCCCCTAGCAACTAATCTGGCCTTAAATAATTTGGGTTCACCATTTTCATTTTTCTTTATTTTGAACACCCACTTGGTATCAATAGTTTGAACATTTTCTGGACGTTCAATCTCCGTCCATGTATTATTTTCCTCTAAAGTGTTCAATTCTTGAGCCATAGCATCTTTCCATTTAACAGCATAATCGCTCCTCATCGCCTCTTCCAGTGATTGAGGGTCTCCAGGATCAGTCAAACACATAAAATTCATTTCATAATCACAGAAACGCTCTGGTCTTTTTAACTGATCACGATTTTGTAGATGTATTGTTTCCGTATTTTTATCACTTCTCTCTGTTTCAATTGCTTCCTCAGTTTCTTCGTCATTTTGAAGTGAACATATTTCTATTCGCTCATTATGTTCTGGTTCATCTTGTTCTTCTCTCCATTCTTCTCTCCCTTTCTCACCATTGTTTTCACCAGAGAGCTCATTTTCTTCATCTCCTTCAAATATTTTTAACAACTGGTTTAGCCACCGTGGTTTCTGATGACGGGTTTAATACCACATTAACCTCACTTCAACTCTATGCAGATTAGGGAAATAGACTCGATATCCTTTAGAATTTTCAGCATATCCTACAAAAATACCTTTCTTGGACTTGTTATCCCATTTCATCCTCAAAGGCTTTGGGACCTGAACAAATACTTCTGAACCAAAAACATTCAACTACTTTATGTCATAGTCCTTATTAAACCAAATTTGGTAAGGAGTTTACCCTTTCACTGTACTTGTGCCAGTCCGATTCAATACATACACTGCAGTATTAACTGCTTCAGCCCAGTAGTATTTTTCAAGGTTTTTCGACACCATCATTGATCGAGCTGCTTCTACCACAGTTCTCATTTCCCTTTCAGCTCTCCCATTTTGTTCAGGACAATAAGGAACACTCCGTTCATGAACGACTCCTAAATCAGAGAGCATATTCTCAACATCTTTGTTTAAAAACTCAGTGCCACAGTCAGTACGTAAAACTTTAATAGTTTCACCATTCTGATTTGTTATCAGATTCAAGAAAATTCTAAGTTTTTCTTTAACTTCACTTTTGTATTTTATAAAATAAACGAATCTGTAGTGAGAGTAATCATCTTTTAATAATAAAAAATACCTTGAACCTCCAATAGAACTCTGTTCCATAGGTCCACATAAGTCTGCATGAATAATTTCACCTATTGTTGTTGCTTTAGAATCACTTTTTTTAAATGATTTTCTTGTCTGTTTTCATAAAATACAAGCTTCACAAAAATTATTTTCATCTCCATCGAACTTCTCATGACACGAATGCAAAACATCCTTCACAAGGCGGAAGTTTTGATGAGCCATTCGCTGATGCCAAACATCAAGACTTATGTCATTTTTACAAAGGCAGAAAAGGTATTATTGACTTTTTCAAAATTCAAAGTGTATAGTCTATTCTCCCTATGAGCAACGACAATTACATTTCCCTCATTGTTTAAAATTTCAGCTACCTTTTCATTAGTACACATTGTATGCCCTTTGTCAAGAGCTGGACCTACAGAAAATAAGTTTATTTTCATGCCTGAAACAAACAACACGTTACATCAAGTTACAGGCACCCAATCATTTTGATTTGGACCAATTTTTGACTTTAAATCTATATGACCAACTCCTGTTACAGGTAAAACCTTGTCACTGGCAAATCTGACAAGTTACTGAGAGATGAAAACAAATCTCTATTGCTACACAAGTGTTCAGTTGCCCCTGTGTCCAAAAACCAAGTATTATCAGGCAAATCGCTACCAATTGAAAATGCTGAACTGACATAATTTCGCACATTACTTTTATTAGTCCCACTCTTATTAGTCCCATTTGCTACATCTTTCTTAAATTTATAACAATTTTTCTTGATGTGACCTGGTTTTGAAGAAACCTCCTGGTTGTCTACCTCCACCTGATGGACAAGTGTCCTTCATGTGGCCTGACTTACCACAACTGAAGCACTTCCGTAACGAATGGACTTTCAGTGCTGCCTCACCTAAGTTAGTATGCCTATTGTTTGCATTCATCACATTCATTCTTTCTTCTTCAATCAACAGCCTCGCATTCAATAAACTTACTGTCTGATTTTCAACAGGTACAGAGTCCCAAGCACTATTAAAGTAAGAATACGAAGATGGCAACGCCATCAAAACTTTGGTGATTATCATACTGTCACTAACCGCTTTGCTCTTATCCAACTGCTTAATCTGGTTTACTATATCTTCTACATTAGACAGAAAACAGACATTCCTTCTCCAGAATAGCTCAGATTAAAGAACTTTTGTTGAAGTAAATGAATACTTACATCAGACTTTTTCTCATAAACGATGAGTAACTTACTCCATATCTTTTCAGCAGTGTCACAGCTTAGAACATGTGACATTGGTCCCCCATCCAATCTTGACACTATAATGTCCTGAGCCTTGTAATCTTTTTCAAACCATTCTTTTAATTTTCTTTCATTGTTCTCTTCTTCGACAACAACAATAACAGGTTTAACAATATCTCCTGTTACAATACCATACAAACCTTTTGCTTGTAATGAAACTCTGGTTTGAAACTTCAATAAGTCCCAATTGTTTGCAGATTTTAATTTGATAACTGTGTTCTGCATTTCCATTTATAGGGATGTTAAGCCTCAATGAACAACTGATATTTCACAAAAAAAATAAAACTATTTAAAATTCAACACACAAACTTTTCTTTCCACACTCAAAGGATGTTAAGCCTTTTCAGAAACTATGAGGATGTTAAGCCTCTCAGAAATAACAAACAACTGACATTACTTTAATTCAAAAGTACAAAATACAAATCTAAATTAAAACAAGAAAAATACTTCCAAGGGACCTGGGCCCATAACCACTTGGTGCAGTGGCTGGATAAAATCAGTAATTCTGGTTAATAAAACACAAATTTATTTAACTACACTCTCATGAAGAACCTCTTACACAATAATATAAACATAAACAAATGCAACAATTATAAAAATACATGATTGCTTTCATTAAACTTAACATAACTAAAAAATGAATACCCCCGTCGCAACAGACCTGCGTACTCAGCGAATTTCCAAATCAATAATATATGCAATAATGTGTGCAGGTTAGCTGCTGTGAGGAACAGTGGCGTAGATACAGTTTTTTCATGGGAGGGGATATAAATACCCCCCCCCCGCGAGTGAAAACCTATTTAGAGTATGTACTGTAGGGTACATAAGGGACATTTCGATGAGTCAAATAACATATAAAGTAAATACTATGAAAAATTTTTTTTGCCGAATATCCCTATCTTCATTTTTTTCAAACAGACAAAATAACAATGACATGTAGTTAAAAAAGGTTTATTTATAACAATGTTATCATTCTCACAATATTAATTTATTTCCTTTATATCAATGATAATTTAATTTGTATAGAACATAAATGTTTCAATGCTTTATTACTTATTTGAACAACCATTTTTACTAAAGACAATTTATTCTAGCTATTCTTTGGACGTACAAACACCTTTTTTCCTATCGTTACCAATGCCACAATAATCTAGTACTGTCTCGACTTGAACAAAGTCACCGTAATTAATCACTTTAGGGGTTTCTTTTAGATACAATTTACATGACTTTTTTGTGTTTACGCTACTTATTACTGTATAATGAAACAAGGGAAAAGTAGACAAAAAACACGAATGCCGAACACAAAACGTAGAGGGTACGGAAAATATATGAAATAATACGTCATACATCACAATCGTAAAGCTCTTAACTGTTTAGTGTTTAGGTTAGACCTACAGAATACGTTATAAGATACGCTGAGCGATCTTGATGGCGGGAGTGATGACCGGGAGACCAGTCGGGGAAGATCTCTTAATTCGAATACTCGTATTACTCTTAATAATCGTATACTATATTTCTACATGCAACATACAGTAACAACAACGCACTTCTTTTTCTATTATTTGTTATTCCGTGGTGGTATTTCTGGATATTTTTGTTTTGAAATTATTAGTAAACATGATCGTTATGGGGGGGGATATATCCCCCTTATCCCTCCCCCGTATCTACGCCACTGGTGAGGAACACTGAAAGTAGCCATTTCATCACAAATAATTTTTATCTTAACATTTATACCAACTTTCATCATTCATCTGTCCATAAATAAAGGAGTTTCCTTATTCCCTATATGATTAATATGGGAAAAGAGTATGCAGGTTTGCTGCCATGATAAACACATAAATTATGATTTTTAAACATAAATGGATAGATCTTAACCACATGAAGCTAAATATTAAGTTTTATCCAAAAATATTGATTAATATGGGAAATATTAATTTTTCCCTATCCTCCATACATTAGAGCCCCAAAATACAACGTACTGTTTTTAGATTTTTTAATGTATATATATAAATTAATTTTAACGACTATTGTTTGTGGACTCTGGGCACCTAAAGAAGAAAAAATAACATGGTCCCGGGCTTAAGTCTTTCCATGAGATCTAGGTAATAGCTTCTTCCCTATGGGAAATTCGCTAATAATTCTGAGCAATTTACAGACAAAACTCTAATTTTATTTATATAGATTTATGTAAATAAATAAATAGACAAATATTAGTCATATGATTTTTTTAAATATAATTTTTTAATTTACACATTTAAATTAAAAATATCGACTGAGATAGTGGCGTCATCCTGTAATCCAGCTACTGCTTGGAGGTCACAAATTGTGGATAGTTATGAGCGATGGTCGGTGGGTGTAGTGTTCTGTTGTGTGGATTAACGTCCGCACTATTGAATACTACGTTAATCCGTAAAGATCATCATCATAATTAGACCAATTCGTATTTCAGAGGTCGTGGTTCGGATTCCACGTTAAACTGTAAGGTCCCTTAGTTGCCATCGGCTGTTGGGCTATCATTCCTGTCTAAGGAACATGTCAGCCTTAGTCAGTAACAAGACTACAAGATCGCGCCACAATCATCTTACATTCAATTCTCATACCTTTTGGGGTATGGTCGCCATTTCAAATAATCTAATCTAATCTACAATCAAAACATCGATTTCTAAAGCTAAAGCTGTTGGTTTACTCCCATTAGCAATGTGATTTGCTACAAATGCCTTCTGTATCAATCGTCTATTTTAAAATATAAAGTAGGCCTAAAAATACTGTACAAAATGAATAATTTAATTGCCAAGTTTGATATTTAACAGTTTTGGAGGTTTATATATACCTATTTTTTATATCGCGTCCAAATAAATGTCATCTGTTATAAATGCCATAGTTAAAAATTACATATTTGGAAGTTTTGTCATGAAAATTAGTACATTTACGTAAAAGTTCATGAAGAAGGTTTATGGATCATCAATTTTGTTGTAGCTTATTTGAGTTTCTCCCTAGAAGTCCAAAAAGAATCCCATACTATGAACTTATTCAGTTAAAAGCGACTTGAGAAGCCGAGTTATATGAGAAAAAGAGACCGTATTGCGCATTGTTTAAGGCTCAGAATCGCTTGCTATCTAGCCGATCAGCAGTTTCAATGACAACAGTTGTCTCTTGCCAGTTACTGGCAAGAGACCAATCATCCAGCGGCTCATTGGTATCAAAACGTACCTATGTTATGTTTGAAATCCACCATACTTTGTTTAATGTTCAACTAACTGGTGAGATTCAGGAGTTAATTTTGTTTACTAATGTACATACTTTCCCATACATTTATATTGTACAAGGGCATTATTTTTGGTTCTCCGTTTGTGGTCAGTTAACATAATATTAACATTTCATAATTAATAACTTAGGCTAATACTTAATTTCTTAATCTCATAGTATCTCTAAAGCTAGCAGTACACTATCGCCGAATGTAGACGAACTAAGACGAGCGCGATAGTGTACCCGGTGTGCTCGTGACCACTTGGGGTAGTTCGCATCGCCAACATTCGTGTTCGGGCTCGCTCGCTTTTTTGGCGGTCTCCTGCCACGAATCAAAGGAGACGAACAAGGGCAAATGCCGAGCGCAGACAGGCACCAACTTGAGCCTGTACACACTCGCTGTCATTCGTGTTGTCACGGACGCACTCTGTTTATACTATTCAGTGCAGTGACTGGTGCGATTTAATTATTTATTATTATGGAGTGGACTAATGAGGAAACGCTGTTTTTTCTGGATCTATACCACAGCGAGCCTGTTTTGTGAGATGTTTTCCACGAGAGACATAAAGATAAAAAGTTTATAATAGACGCTTGGAATCGGATAGGTGAAAATGAACAGTTTCCATGGCTTCGTAATTTTCGTCTTGGTGTGTATACATAATTGAGGTAAGCTTAACTATAAAACAGAAACACAGCGGCAACTTCAAAGTCAGCTTCCATGTTGCACAAAGTTTGCCGCGAACTTTTTGCCGCAAATACGCAGTACTGCATGGGTTCGGCATGGTTCGGCCGGAGTTAGCCGATGGTGTACTTGGTTAATTCGGGAGGGTTCGTGTTGCACATTCGTCAACATTCATAGTCGAAATCTGACCCGAACATTCGGCGAAACATTCGGGTGAATGTTCGGCGATAGTGTACTAGCAGTACACTATCGCAGCATTAGAATTAAGTACCTGGTGACCGAGCTTTGCTCGGATAAAATAAGACATGTATTTTACAAGTTAGTTAGCAAAATTAAAACAAATTTACTGCTCAATGAAAACATTTATGTGGTTTAAATAAAACCGTTTTAATACCCCTTAATTAATATGGCATAAATACTGACCAAATATATAGCCCTCGGGTGGGGATCGATCACACGACCTTGCATACGTGAGATCTAAGCGCTTAAGCTACGGCGTCAGCCGATTTCGCGTCGTCGTTTAAGAGTTTTTGGCCAACCTAATTAATTAATTTGACCAATTAATTTTTTTAGCTAACCTTATCCTGTGATCAACTGATTTTGTTAGAAACGGAATGAGGATTGAAAAGCAAAAGATAAATTTAATTTACACCAATTATTTGGTTTGTTACAGTAGCTTCAAGCAATACAACGAATACGTTTTCTATCAAAACACGGAAGATTTTGGAAATACTCTTTCATGCTTTTATTTCGCACAGTTATGTTACCCTAAAGTTTTTACAAATTGTTTAGTAACCTGATAATTTTACATTTATTACATACATAAAATAAATATTTATGAAAAACCTCTATTCACATATTGTTCTTTGCCGTCTTCAATAAAGAACTGTCAAACGTTTATAAACAGCTGTTTTGGTTTGCATTGTTTACATTTGATTCTCCATAAGCGTAATGTTAAATTTTTAGATTTTAAACTTAATATTACAGTAAAACACGAATTTTCCTGGACATTAGACCTATCTAGAACTTATTTTCTACTCGGAAATAAGTTATTTCCAAAATTTAAAGAAATTCCTCGGTGCCGTTTTCGAGATCCGTGTGCAAATATATATATATATATATATACAAACCTTGCTCGTATTATAGTATCCAAAATTTAAAGAAATTCCTCGGTGCCGTTTTCGAGATCCGTGTGCAAATATATATATATATATATATATATATATATATATATATATATATATACAAACCTTGCTCGTATTATAGTATTGGATAGAAGTCAACGGAAATTGTGTAGCGCTCCCGTATCTGGTTGTCAACATAGATACTCAGTAGTGCCAACTGTCTCTCAACAAACCAAAATTATCCAGTGTGCAAATTCTTAAACATCATAGTTGATGTGTCCCTCACAGCAGCAAACCTGCATACACTTTCCCATGTTAATCTTACTAAGAATGAGCAAACTCATTTATGTATAGACAGATGTTGATAAAAACATAGTATACATGGTCAAAATAATTTTTTTATGCTATAAATGCCTACTTTCAAAGTTCTAATCAGCAGCAAACCTGCATGCTCTTTCTCATGTTAATCGTTTGGAGAACAGGCAAACTCATTTATTTACGGACATATATTTTTTAATTTGGTATTAATCAAAATTAAAATAGTTTAATGTTAAAATACCTACATACAGCGTTCCTCACAGCAGCAAACCTGCATGCTCTTCCCCAAGTTAATCTTAAGCCGCGTTTACACGAGGCCAGTAGGCGGGCAGGTTACTTGAAGCAGGTAACCTGAGGCAAGTAACCTTCCCCGTGTGAACGACCTAGCTCAAATTCACAGGACAGTTGCCTGTCAACCTGCTTGGCAGGTCGACTTGCACGAGGAGTAGACAACTAGACAACCTGCCCCACCACTCAAAAACGGACCTTCTACACAGCCTGCCTCGCACTGACGCCGAGTGGACAACTTTATAGTCTGTCGAGCAGAGAAAGTGAGCTAAAATTATGACGAACAGTAACAGGTCTGTTTTTGAATGAGGGGGCAGGTTGTTTACTCCTTGTGAAAAGTCTACCTGCCAAGCAACTTGCCTGTGATTTACGAGCTTAGTCGTTCACACAGGGAAGGTTACTTGCCTCAGGTTACTTGTTTCAAGTAACCTGCTTGCCTTCTGGCCTCGTGTAAACGCGGCTTAACAGGAGCAGAAATCAGAAAAATTCTTTATTGCCGTATAAACGTATACATGCATGGCATCGTCAAGTAGTACATTTGACTATTATATTTTATTCTAATAAGTATTTGATTCTAATATAGCCTATCATTTCCATTACCCTTTTAGAAGTACTCAATAAACTCTTTTACATTATAAACATAAGGATCACATAATATAGCTCTTATTATATTTTTAAAAGTTTTAACATTTAATACAGTAAGGTAACATATTATAAAGCTTTTTGCCAGACAACCGGCCCCCCACCACTCAAAAACGGACCTGCTACACAGCTTGCCTCGCACTGACGCCGTGTGGACAACCAAGTCTGTCGTGCAGAGCATGTGAGCTAATTTTGTGACGAACAGTGACAGAGCTGTAGGATTTTTGTTCATTTTTAAAAATTTTTTATATTGTGTACTGTACTAATTAAATGCCTCCACATTGGTCCTGAGCAACGTTTTCTTAACTGTACAAAAACAAGAATGCACACGAAACAGCCCTCGGTAAAATGGTTGCCGCTATGAAAAAGGGGTCTAAAGAAGTGTCAAAACCCGTGGTCCAGACTTTTGGCACCAACTGCATGTTGTCCTCCTTGGTGGAGATTTCAGGGATATCGTTCGTGTCGGGCGGGGTTGAGGGTGAGGGTGGAAGCGCACTAGAGAAGGGTGAGGGGGGAGTCGGCGGGAGAAGACAGACGAAGCATAACAAAGCACAACACATGATAGCCAATTCCTTTTCAAGTGTAAGATTACTAAAGGGCCCCATACACTAGGGAACTTGGATCGGCGAACTTGGTTCTTGCGAACCAAGTTCCCCAGTGTATGTGGAAAATTGGCGAACCGCAAACCAAATTCGTGACGAATTTGGTCTTCAATCGGGATTAAAAACTTGGTTCGGTTCGTCCGCTAGGGCGCACCACATTCGCCTGTGTGTGGGGTATAGGCGATCCTTGTTCGCCATTTCGGACCATTTTCCAAGTCTCTGGAATGATTTTCCCTAGCGCTTGGGGTGATATTGCACATGTAAACCTACACACCCAAACCTTTAAACTACCACCCAAAACCAATAACAAAACAAGCCCCAGTTGATAGTCTGTATTCTGTAAAAACAAATCACATACCGTAATACTGTATAAACATTTTTCACCAAAACATTATGGAATTGAGAACACGTTTGGAGTTATTAGAAATTAATTTAGATTAATTAGATCTCGAAATTATTGTGTTATCGGAACACAACGTGATGGAACATGATTTAGAAAACTTAAATATAAAAAACTTAAAACCTAAATAACACAGTTATTTCACAATATTCTCGAACAACATCAGGAGGTGGAGTAGCCATTCTCTCAAGGGAAGGCATGAAGGCAAGGCAGTTTGTTTTCGGCTGTTAGTGATTTGTGTACAGATAAGGTAGTTGAATGTACTGTAGCAAAATTTAAATGTGAATATTTTAGTTTTATCTTAGCAGGGATTTATAGAATGCCTCAATAAGAAAATAAAGAATTTGAGGAAAGACTAAACTCTCTAGTAGAATTTTTAATAGATTAAGAAAAGTACCTTATTGTGGCAGGTGACATTAATATTAACATTTTAGAAATTTCTCCTGTATTAAAGGAGTTAGATAATATACTGCATCTTCATGGAATGACATGATTGATTTCCTGACTAAAATAACAACTTATAATGCATTGACAATTGTTTGACTAGTATCAATAAAAGTGACACAAAAAGTTCAGGGATTTTGAATCTGTTGTTAGATCATGATGCTCAATTGGTAGAACTGTTACAGACTCAAGTAGATTTAGAAAGGAACTTAAGCTTTAAAACTAGGGAATTTTCTGGAGACAATATTAAACTTTTCTTATCAAACTTTCTTAGGTAATAAAAATGGCTACCATTGTACTGTTCAGAAGTAGCAAAAGTATGATTAATTTGATAGTGTATTTATGTAATATTTTGACATGTTTTCCAAAAGTTGTTAAAAAATCAACAAAAAACAAACTTGGATTAATAATTATGAGTTCAAAGCCGAAAAAGAAATGCTTGTACAACTTAGCAAAAGGGTGAGACAGAACAAGACCCCAGCTCTGAAAAAGGATAGAAATAAGCTCTTCAATCAAAAATTAGTTAACGTTAAAATAAGATACTTTGAAAATAAAAAAAATTCTGAAAACAATAAGACAAATTATTGTAAATAAGGAATGAAAAGGTAACAAAAGTAAATCAATGTTAGAAAATGTAACTCTTAATATTGGTGGATTGATGGTAGAAAATCCGTCTTCTATTTGTTACAGTTTAATGATTATTTTATAAATAAAATAGATATGTTAAACAAGCTACCCTCTATCATAGCCAAAAAAAACAAAATTCAAATTTCAAGAAGTGTCAAAATTCAAATGCCCACAAATAGAATGAAAAATACCCTCGTCGCAGCAGACCTACTTACTCAGCGGATTTCCAAAGCAATAATATAATGATAATAATAATATAACAAGTTTGATCAATACCTGTCGATAAATACAGTATGAGAATTATTTTCCTATTTTCCATAAGATTAACATAGGGAAGAGTATGCAAGTTTACTGCTGTGAGGAACACTGAAAGTAGGCTTTTCTTCCATAAACAGTTTTTTTTTACTATTTATACTAACATTAACATTCATTAACATCTGTCCATAAATAAAGGAGTTTGCCTATTCCCCCCTGTATGATTAACATGGGTAAAAAGTATGCAGATGCAGAGCTGCGATGATAAACACATAAACTATGATTTTTAAGCATAAATGGTTTATCCAATGTGGTCCAATCCATGGCGTCATGTGGTTCAATCCAAGTTTAATCCAAAAATATTTATTAATAAATGAAATATTAATTTTTCCTATCCTCAATATGATTAACATTTGAAGGCTCAAAATACAATGTGCTGACTTAGACTTTTTAATACCTCGGTAACCGCTGGAGATAGAGCAAAATGATAAGGTACTAAATTTTGTAGTTTTTGAGCTGATTCTAATGGTAAAAGAAAAATTTTAAATTAAAAAAAAATACATGTGAAAAACACAAAAAAAACGTTTTGCGTACAAAACTCACTAAAATACCCCTTCTGATTATTCGATTTGTCTGGATTACTAGCTCGCCTGAGTAAATGTAAGAATACACATCTCTACCAAATTTGTTCTCGATCATACCATTTATACGAGAATTATCGTGTTCACAGATACATATATAAAATTTGTAACGAATATTGTTTTTTTACTCAGGACACCTTAAAGAAAATGATATAGTCCCGGGCTTAAGTCTTGCCATGAGACCCAAAGTAATAGCTTCTTCCCTATGGGAAATTCGCTAAAAGATCTGGAAAGTATTTTTAATTCTCTAAAGAAGAAGTGGTTGCGTGGAACTGATAAAGTACCAATCAACATAATAAAATCTATTACATTTTCAATTAATGAACCCAATTATGCATTTAACTAATTCTTTCTGGAATATTTTGTAATAAGCAATTAAAATAGCCAAGGTTGTTTATATCTATAAAAAGGCAAAATTACAGAGATTAAAAATTACAAACCAGTTCCCTTTTGCCTTCAATTTCATAATTATTTGAAAAAGCAATAATAAATAGATAAGTAAAACATCTTGAGTCAAACAATCTTTTTTACAAAGAACAACTTGGCTTTTGAAAATTTTACAGAATCTCTGATAGAATGAATTGGTAAAAAAAGGTAATTGGCATCTTTATGGGTTTATCGAAATGGTTTATTGACAGCATATCAAAAAAATACTTTTGAAAAAATTCCAACATTTAGGGATTGATAAAAGATATTTAAAGTGGTTTCGATCAATCATACCTCACCCACATATTGAAATTTCTATGGTTTTTGATTTTTTTGTTGAGATAAAATTAGTATAACAAAGGAAAAACTAACTTTATTGCATTTTGTAAAAAAATAACCGAGCTGATCCAAAATCCACTAATATTGGGGAGAAACAAAGAATTAATTCAAGCTGACAACACAGAGTTTCTTGGTTTTTTTGTAGAGAAAAACCTGAGTTCGGAAATTTTTTCTCTTAAACAACTATCTTACATTTGTAGTTTTTCAGATGATTTTCCATACTCACATTCAGTCACATATTGCTTATGGATTAGTATCTTTACTATATGAATAAAGATATTTTGATTTGGCTTGAATCCAAAAAAACTTGATTTTTGGGTACAAGATAATGCTATGTTTCTAATGCTATAAATATTATATTTACCAAGTAATAATTAATTGTATTTTAACTTATCAAACCCTTATGAACCTGTCTTCATGTTTAGGATGTAAACTAAAATTTTATAATATACAATATTCATAGACAAATAAATGAACAGTGTCAGTTTACAATTATTAATAATTAGAGTGCTAATTATTTATGAAAAATTTCCATTAACCCTAGATTACTTCTCTTGTTTCATTGTCACTTGGTCCCTTTCCTTTTTTAGTAAATTTTACTAATTAAAGTTTTTATTTAATTATACATACTTTTTAGAGTCGAATGTGGTTTTAGCGAATTTCGAATAGGGAAGAAGCTATTCTTGAGAAGGTCTCATGGCATGACTCAAGCCCAGGACCATGTTATTTTTTTGTCTTTAGGTGCCCAGAGACCAAAAACAATAGTCGTTAAAATAGTTTTATTAATTTATGTGTGTATGTGTGTGTCTGTGAACACGAGATAACTCTCGTAAAAATGGTCCGATCGAGAACAAATTTAGTAAAAACATGTATTCCTACATTTGCTCAAACAAGTTTGTAATCCAGACATATCGGTCAATGGGAACAGGTAGTTTGGGGGGGTTTTGTACCGAAAAATGATTTTTTTGCGTTTTTCCATGTAATTTTTAAAATTTTAAATCTTTTACTATCTTTTACCATTAGAAAATACACAATTTAGTTTGTTAAAGTTTTTCTCTATCTCTAACGGATACCAAGATATTAAAAATTCTAAACACAGTACATAGTATTTAGAGGCTCCAATGTTAATCCTATGGAGGATAAGGAAAAATTAATATTCCCCTTACCAATCAATAGTTTTTCGATGAAACTTTGTACTGTATTTAGCTTCATGTGGTTGGGATCCATACGTTTATGCTAAAAAATCATAGTTTATGTGTTCCTCACAGCAGCAAACCTACATACTCTTTCCCATGCTAATCTTAAGGAGAATAGGCAAAAATCCTTTATTTATGTCCAGATAAAGATATATTGTCAGATTAAAAATAGTTTATGGTAAAAATGCCTACTTTTACTGTTCCTCAACGCAGCAAACCTGCATACTCTTCCCTATGTTAATGTTACAGAGAATAGGAAAATACTCTAATTTATCAACAGGTATTGATTGATCAATCTTGTCTCATACTTGTACTATTATTGTCATATTATTGATTTGGAAATTAGCTGAGTACGCAGGTCTGCTGCAACGGGAGTGTTTATTCATTCCTTTATTGTTTTTAAGTGTTTAAAAGTATTTAAATAAGTGTTTCCTATATATCTTTTGTATAAAAAAAATCCACCGCTTCTACAAATAGGATTTTTCCAAAACAAGCGGGAATAAACAAAAATATATATTTATAAAACATGTATCGCATAAAATAATTAGATATTTATAAATGCACATATTTAAAATGTTTACTGACGTGACACTGGCCTTTAGACACTATGGTGGAAAGGTATATAATCCCACAGAGCGCCCCGGCCTATTGTCTACGAGTCGTCAGAATTTTACAAAGGCCGGGTAGTAAATTTTACAAAAGAGTCGTGTTCTTTATAGGGTAGAGTAGTTTTTTACATTCTTGGAAAAAGGATCATCTATTTAATGGTTGTTCCAATAAATATTTTATGAAAGTAAACATCAATCACTTTAGACACATCCTTTCAAGTGAACACATACAGACACAAAATAATAGGATTGAAAAGTAGATTTGGAGAAAAAATATCAGAGTTTGTTTTCCCTGCTTTCATGTATTTTGTAATAGTCATAAAAACTTAATAATTTATTGTTAACCATATGATTTGAAACTAAATGAGTGGTTGGGTTTTACACATTGAATCAGTATTGTATATTGTGAATTAAATTTGGGTATTATCAGTTGTTGAGTGAATATATAGTAAATTAATCAAAAGATGTTAAATATTCTTATCTTCATAAGTTCAGTAACTGCATTTAATGTCAGTAAGTATATATTGTATTAAATTGCAATAAAGTAATTTTTCAAAAACAATACTCTTTTTACTAGGGATGTGAATCCTGGATCTAAATTTCAATCCCAGGATTTCTGGATTGAATAAAGCCGATCCTGGGATCAGTTCCGGGATTACCGTTTTTTTTGTAAATATAGGATGTTATGTTTGGTGAAGACACCCCTAAAAGAATTTGTTATTAAAGTTGCAAATTATCAACAGTTTCATTTATAAAATCGTAAACTCTGGGAGCTTTAACTGGGACGGTGGCGATGTCTTGTAATCCAGCTACTTGGAGGTCACGAATTGTGGATAGTTGTGAGAGATAGTCGGTGGATGAAGTGTTCTCTTGTGTGGATTAACGTCTGCACTATTAAATACTATATAATCCGCTAAGACCATCTTCATAATTAGACCAATTCGTAATTCAGAGGCCGTGGTTTGGATTCCACGATAAACTGTAGGTCCATTAGTTTCCATCAGCTGTTGGGCTATTATTCAACAGTCCTGTCCAAGGAACATGTCAGCCTTAGTCATTAACAAGACTAAAAGATCACACCACAATCATCTTACACTCAATCCTCATTCATACTTGGCTTAAAATACCTATATTGTAGTATGGTTGCCATTTCAATGATCTAATCTAATCTAATCTTTCGGGATTTTAAACAGATCACGAATGGTCATTATTAAAATTTAATAAATTACCGGTACATACTACTCACTCTCACTTCACAAATTTCTCCCGACTCGCACAGCTGTTTGCTAAACGAAAGCCCGATAGCAACTAAAATGATCATTAGTTGGATATAATAAAGCAAAAAAATATCAAAATAATGTCACCTGTGCAGCCGTGGGATGCCTCGATTCGTGGGAATGATCTACAATGGAAGGAAGTTCGGAGCGATAAGAAAACTACTCAGTGCTAGTATCAGTATCCAAAAATAGGTTGTCATTGTTGAATTGCACTTCGGTTTTAAGGAAAAATTAAAATTTGAGAAAGGTAAATCGGTAAATATCAATTTAAAGGGACATAATAAAACAAATAAAACTATTATTCTATTATTACTATTCATTATTATTATTATATTCAAACATTAATAACGACATTTTAAAATATTTACAAAAATATGTATTTGTAAATACGACTTTTGCTTTTACATTTGCATAGTTAAACATTCGAATTACGAAAAATTGTAAAATAATGATTTTTTCAATCCTGTAAATCCTGGGATTGAGATCCTCTAATCCCAGGATTCATAGGTACTTAAAAGCGACAGGATCCCGGGATTCGGAATCCTGGGATTGAGAACCCTAATTGTCACCCTTTCAAAAATGTAACATTAAATCAATCTATTTGTAAGTTATATACAAACTCTAGTCCGTCTTATACCATCTAGTACAAATACAAATTTCATTGAGCCTCATGATTGCATCTTATGCTACAAAATATATATTTAAAAAAACCTCATGAAAATACCCTAGGACACCTATCACTCATTACTTGGATTGTCTTTATCAATTAATTTTGATATTATGTTAGTGTTCCTGTATGACAAGGAAAACCAAGTTACAAAACAAGCTTGGGTGTCAGCCATGGACTTTGTGAGCCGTGCCCCTTTGGATGTAATACCAGACAGCATAGTGACAGCAGAGAGCCACCACTGTGACCAACACACGTTCTACACCAACGGTAATAACCACGTAATATATTGTAATGAAGCGTTTGTATCAATTATTGAGGCAAGGTTCCACTAATTAGGAAAACCAAGTTACAAAACAAGCATGGGTGTCAGCCATGGACTATATGTGGGTGACGCTCCTTCGGATGTAACACCAGAAGCATAGTGACAGCTGAGAGCCACCTCTGTGACCAACACACACGTTCTACACCAACCGTAATGACCACCGAATATAAGGTACTGAAGGGTTTGAACCTATTATTGTTCCAAACACTCAGAATGTTTTTACTTAAGACTGTAGGATGCGTGTGATGGTTTTAACCCTAGAACACAAAGGCGTCGTCTGAGAGACAACGCGCAAGGTGTCATTTTTACCCTTTACCCCCTTCCACTCCACTAAAATTTACAAAACTCCGTGTAGCTGTCGTTCTTGGCCTAATTTTAAAAGGGTCTGGTTGGTGCTCGCTTGCGTCCTTTGTTTAACGAGATTTTAAAGTTTTTTAAGTTTGCGTCGTCAGGTCGACTACGCCTTTGTAACAACGCACAGTTCGCGGTAGACTCGCGACGTGTACGGATCATGGTGTCTTATTGCAGATTATAGTATAAGTTCGCTTTTTCGCGTGTTATGGTGTTAGTTAAACATTATATTGGAAATATATGTTGTATATAGTGTGAATATTTATTTAAATTGGACCAAATGTGCAGTAACACTTCCTGCAGTCATGAAACAAGGAGGTGTATGCTTTCTTAACTCCAAGATTACGGCGCATGACAAAACATTTTTGTGGACGTTGCGCAAATGTCATGTGCGGCGAACACCAAGGGACAATCTGCTGCCAGTGCCAAAACAATTTTGGATTTGGACATTAAACTCTTATAAAACATTAATTCAATGTTCACTTTAAGTGTTTTTATAATTTAAAAAATTTCCCCGTCATTAAAAGTATTTTTTTTATTAAAAAAAAGTAGTCTGGGAGACTACGCCTTTGTAACAACGCGTGGCTCAGGGAGCCGTTGTGTTCTAGGGTTAATGTTACTATAGCTTTATTACTGACAAGTGACAAACACCAGCATTTCATTTGTCAGATTCATTAATTAGTACCACCCATGCAATGATCAATACGTAGCAGCTGGATACAGTCTGGGTCATGGATTTAACCTACAATTAATTAAGTAATTATTATCAAATTATAAAGCCACTCAATAACAACTCAACACTCGTTATTTAACATAATTATATTGGTCAATAAAGTTTATTAGAAATTACTGTAGGTATGTTAAGTTGGGGAAATATATTCCCCAATACCACTAGTAATAATTTGGCCTTTATCAACAATCAGATATATTCTTTATTGGTATAGACTACATACGTTGGCATACAATTTATAGCATTCTGACTAACATATATTCTGGACAGTAATAAATTAAAGTCTTACAATATTAGGTACTTTTTAGGACGTAATTTATTTCCATCCACATCTCCAACATTACGATAGCTCTTGCTACTCAAAGAGTAATTTGAACACTTTGCAACATTAGAAATGACAGGCACAATCAATCAGCATGTAGAATCAAACCAAACAACAGTGATAAAATAGATATTCAGTTAAAACTATTAGCAATCCATCAGACCAAAATTTGAAATGGAAGTGATGTCATATATGGTTATAAGGACAGCTGTTTATAGGAACTGAAAACATTCCTATAATCACATTGGATAACTTAAGATTGGAACTTGTTAAGTTTTATTTCAATGCAAACAATTGAGGGGTAGGCTAAATAAAAAATTATCAAAATATGTGTCTTTCACACAGGACAGCTCAAAAAATAATTGTTTAGCTGTCACAGGTTTAGCTGTCAATTTGTGAAGGAAAACACATAAACTAATTTAGTCTTACATGAAGTCCAGCAGCTCAGGGGATAAAAACATAGAATTTGAACTTACCTTTAGTTATGGCTAATAATGAGACTGATGTAAAAATAATAATTTTAATATTGTCATAACACAGAAGTGACTGAACAGAAAACTTCGATCTCTAGTATACTTCTCACATTTTATCACCCTTTTCAGACTTTTTCTAATTCCTATTTCCTAAGCTAATTTGTTCCCAGCATGCAGTACATATGACGCTGGAGTCCTGGCAGGGAAAGGACCTCACCTGATCATTGATCTCACTCAATGTCCTCCTGTCAATAGAGCAGCGAAGGAGTTCATGAACCGAGTGGGTCTACCTTCCGTATCTGTGTCGCAAAATTCATCCGTCAGGTGAACATTTGTTTGTTTTCACACTTAGCATATCATTGAAAAAGAAATCAAGCTTACTATAATATATCAGCTTATATGGGCCATTTACACATTATGAATTAATAAAATAAATTTCAAATATAATGTGAGGGAATAATGGAAATATTTGGGGCTAAAGCATGAAGTTAAATTAAATTGTGTATATTAATATTGTGTTTATGTATTACTTAATTTTATACTATTATCTTTTGTAATTTTCAAATTATTGATCACGTAAAATTGATGACGCAACATTTGTTGTCGATATAAAGATCAATAAAAATATTTGTATTGTTGTCATGCTACATTTCGCATTAAAGCCTCTTCACCACCGTAGCTCACACATTAATACAGTAGAACTCCAATTATCCGAACTCCGACTATCCGAATCGCCGATTATCCGAATCACTTTCAGAAAAAAATTTGTCAAAAAAAGTCTAAGTGCGCTATTATTCTTCCCCCCGCAAAGCCCGAGTGTGACCAATTGCAACTGCTCACCGTCAAGCGAATGCGTGACCTGGCTACCCGAAAATGGATGAAGACCGCAAAACAGCTTACATTGACGGAGATGTTTAAAAAACAATGATTTTTATCTCTAAACTTGTACGAAAATATCATGTTTAATTCAATAAAAAAATAGTGAAATATCAAAACGTAGCTTTTTTCTCTCTAATGGCAATTAAAAAAAATTCCGATTATTCGAATATTTGATTATCCGAATAGGTCCCGATCCCCATTAATTCGGATAATTGGAGTTCTACTGTACATTGAAGACATTTTCGGTGTATTAATAGGTCTACTTTGGCGAGTGTTTCAGTGCTGCTGGTGCTAAGGCGCAGCTCTCCCCCCTCCCACACTATTAACCTACCACACTTTTTTTACTTTGTGAATATGTGGATATCTTCGAATTTCTTTTTACTAATATAAGGATGGAATAAAGTAAAAGACTCTTGTTTATGATTTGAAAATACAATATTTACTATTCAAAAACGGAAGTGACGTTAGTCTATAACATAAGAAGGTGGAAATGCCTTCATAATACAATAATTGAACAAAATGGCCTATTAATTAATATAATAATTGAACAATGTCCTTTGATTGAAATGAACAATTTAAGTAATTACATGGATTCTTATCCCAGGGTTAGGGTAATCGTGCTGCCCTTAGGTGAGTCCAATCCGTACTGAATTTAAATAATAAGTTAAATAGATGTAAAATTTAAAAAGAAAATTTTAAATAGTTAAGAAAGTTTCAATATGCTATATGATGTTAATAATGAAATAAAATCTTGAATCTAGGCTTGAGTAATTTGGAGTCTTTATATGAAATCAAGATGGAGGGTTTTACCACAGCTCACGTATAATCAGGACTCTAGTCCATTGGCGGCTCGCCTGTAAGGACTCTCGGACGCCGCCCCCCCAAAGATTTGAAAAAGGAAAAAATAATTAAATACTTATTTAGTTATAACTATAGATCTAACTAATCAAAATGTTTTAACAGTCGTATACAACGAAATTATAGCGGGAAAACATACAAAAATAGCGCGAAAAGTTCATTTTTATAGCCGTGGGGCGCTCGCCAGAACGTCCGAATCCATCACAATGCATTTATATGAAGAGAGGTAGTGGTGGGGGTGGCTGGTGCTATGAAGCGTCTAAGCCTATCTCTTATGGAAGTCTTGGGACGCCGTCCGCGCATGCGCAGAGTAACATTTGTGGCGAGTTGACAGTTAACAGTTGATTGCCGCGCCGGTTGTCTGTTTGTTTTTGTGTGTTACAGAGGTTATGTTTGTGTTGATCTAACTAAGTAGTGTAGTTTTAGTACACAGTTAACAGTAAGTTAACTGTGTACCAGAAAACAATGCTTCTACATTAACAAAGCTCGCGAATTCTAGAAGTGTTTGTTGTCTAGAGGAGGTAATCATTGCGAATATATTTTTTGTTAAGAACATCTTATGTTTGCAAAACGAACAGTAGTGTATTGCAGGTACATCCGCGTGAAAAATGAAGGGGCTAAAATGTTAAGTTAGGTATTTACGGTTTTTTCAATATAATTTATCCATACAATTCACAGTCCAAATTAAGTCGATCCATAAGACCAAGAGTATAGTATTTATTATTCAAGGTTTATGAGGAAAACTAGATAATTTAGTTAAATACCCCCGTCGCAGCAGACCTGCGTACTCAGCGAATTTCCAAATCAATAATATAATAATAATAATATACGACAAGTCAAATGGTCAAAATCTGTCGATAAACATGAGAATTCATTTGCCTATTCTCCATAACATTAACATGGGAAAGAGTGAGCAGGTTTGTTGCTATGAGGAACACTGAGAGTAGGCATTTGTACCATCAAAAATTTTTATTTTTAGCATTCATACCAACTTCCATCAAAATCTGTCCATAAATAAAGGAGTTTACCTATTCTCCATATGATTAACATGGGAAAAGAGTATGCAGGTTTGCTACCATGATAAACACATAAACTATGATTTTTTAGTATAAACTTATGGGTACCAACTACATAAAGCTAAATATCAAGTTTTATCCAAAAATATTGGTTAATAAGTGAAAAATTAATTTTTTTTAATCCTCCATAAGATTAACATTGGAGCCTCAAAAATACAACGTACTGTATATCTTTATATCTCGGTAACCGTTGGAGATAGAGAAAAACTTTAAGGAGCTTAATTATGCAGTGTTTTAAGCTGATTCCAATGGTGAAATATAAAATTAGAAATTTTTAGAAATTACATGTGAAAAACGCAAAAAACCCCATTTTGGGGTACAAAACCCCCCCAAACTACCCGTTCCCATTGACCGATATGTCTGGTTTACGAACTTGTCCGAGCATTTGTAAGAATACACGTCTCTACCAAATTTGGTCTCGATCGGACCTTTTTTACGAGAGTTATCGTGTTCACAGACACATATATATATATATATATATATATATACATATATATATATATAAAAATTTTAACGACTATTGTTTTTGGTCTCTGGGCACCTAAAGAAGAAAAAATAACATGGTCTCGGGCTTAACTCTTGCCATGAGACCTACGGTAATAGCTTCTTCCCTATGGGAAATTCGCTAAAACGAAACACATGCATCACAAATTTAATACCTAGATTGCGTTAAAAAGTTACTAAAATACACCATACAGTATTTTCGATCCATAACCCCAAGACCCCCGGTGTGCGCCCCCCTAGCATTTCACTCACGAGCCGCCACTGCTCTTGTCATGATAATAAGAAAATGAAATAGGGAAATTTGAATGTGAGCCTCTTCTTTCACTAATTTAATACTGAGGAATTTTCACTAGAAACTGTGTCCTTTTATACTAAAGTTAAATTTTAGCGTATTTCCCATAGGGAATAAGCTATTACCCTATTAATTATTATTATTAATTGTTTACCTGTTACCTACAGCTATTACCTATAGCAGCCACAGTGAGCAAGGTTCACACCATGGCTGTTTAGTATTTAAGCATAATTTTAGTTCAATAATCATTTTTCAACAATAAGAGACATTCCACATTTATCATGTATTTTTCAAAGAAATAATTCAATATCAAATACCCTTTGTATGTACAGAGTCAAAATAGAATAATCTGAGATTCAAATCAATTCAGATATTCTTAACAAAACGTTTACACAAACATCCATATGGCCAACCCATGGCAAGTGGAGGGGTTGACGCTTCGTTCTGATTGGCCATAAAATATGGTGTGACTATTTCTATTTTCAATTTAATGTACCCCTATAGGCACCAAATGGTCAGTTACCGACGCTATCCCCTCTACCAGCCCACGTTAGTAGCCTTCGAACGCGCTCCGGGTGACGTGCGACTAAGCCGTCGCTCGTAATATATTACTTTAAAACTGTTAACCTCTCTCACTTATCTCGCGTAACAGTGCAATCCCTCTCTCAAGTTATTTGTCTCAAAGTAACTCAACAATAAAGTAACAGTGCTTTTAATTGCCCCAACTCTCATAACTGTGTCGTCGCGAACAGTGCGTTACTCGCGCGTGTCGACTCTCAAGTGCCGCCACCGATTCCTCTTCAGTGCTGCATCATATCCAGCAATCCCCCTGGTGACCCTTCACCCCCTTGTAGTCAGTGACACCCCCTGGTGTGCGCACACCTCCCCAGTGTCCCTCATCACTGCCGACATCCGGTCCAGCCGCCAACCCATAGACGTCCTGAGACCTCCGTTGCTGGCAGCCCACATCTATCCAGGTCCATGGTCTACGCTGGGATTCTCTATGTCAACCCCTAAACCCTCTGGAACAATGGTGAGTCACAACATCTTTAATTTGTGTGTTCACATCAGTGCGTGTCCGCGTGACTCCCTCTCTCTCCCTCAGCACACCTATAGCGCGCCATTTCTCAAGTTAAATTGTCCCGTACTCTCCATTTGCTAATTTTCCCCACTAAGCTATACCTCATCCATACAAAACTACACTATCAATCATTGGTCCTCCGAGCCGGATGGTATTGTACTTAGTTCTACGGATAGTGGACAATTTATCACCAATAAACTTTAATAACAAAAAAAGTGCTCATATAACTCCAAGGAACAGTGTATTTTCCATCTCCAAAAACTCTAAAATAAATATTCCCGTGAGAAAACTGTGTTTGTTTGCCCATAAACTTGTATTTATTAAGTGCAATAACTTTCGTTGTAATTTAAATAAATTTATTCCACGAAAGTCCGCCATATTCGCTATATGTCCGAGCGTCTCCGCTCCCCTCCACCGCATCGTACCATTTCGTCGCTATAGCAACCGACGCTCACGTGACTCCTTCCACAAGCTTCGTAGCAAGGAAGCTCAACAGACACTTGTCCCCCTCCCCGCCACTCTGCTCAACAGTAACTGACCTATGTTGTCATTGATCATAATAAACAAACATTCACAACTGTCAATGTCATACCAACTATGTTATAAAAATATTGTAGCCATTATTTCAGCATTTGTATATTTAATGATAACTAATTCAACATTTGTAATACTCTTGACGAATTAAATACAGTCAAATCTCAAATATCTTTTAGATAATTATCATGTCTCTGTCTCTGACAATTGCGTTCAGTGTTGTAATCTGTTAGATTCAATTCTAAATAATTTTGTTTATACAATAAACTTTTATTTGTTTTTCGTAAAATATCTTGCTGAAACCAAAGCAATTTAATCAATCTCTTTTGTAAAGTATTTTCAACTTTTGTAATTAAGTTAATTATTGACTTGTTTACATAATAAGCTCTGACAATTTTACTGTCTAATATGCAATGTCTCTTTATTGGTAGAGTTTAATTAAGGGTATCCTATAGAACTCATACTATTGTCTCTTTGTCACTAATTTGTACTCACGATATTTATTCCTCTAATTGTTACAAATAATAATTGATTTTCGCAATGGCTCCTAAAGATTTTAAGTATGACACGTATAGAATGTCAACAGATCTGATTAAAGCCCATTTTACTAAACTTGAAGATTCTGTTAACAAAATAGTTGCTAGTGACACGCTACTAACACCAGTGCAAATCAGACAACTTAATACAATTTTTGCTGAACTCAAAAAGAAACGGTCAGATTTTGAAGGTAATTTAAACCGCATTCTTGAAAGTGAAGCTGAAGAAGCGACAGAGATCACATTGTCGACTGACGTTGATCACATTAATGACTTATACGTCCGAATCTCGAGTGTTATTGAGGTAGCAATCATTCCAGACATTACGCTTACTACACCGCATTCCTCGGTTAGTGATAGTGCTAGCTTTCCTCCGACTTCAGCCATTGTCGGTGTGAAGTTACCTAAGCTTAACCTTCAAACTTTTGATGGAACCCCGCTAAAATGGATTTCCTTCATAAACTTGTTTGACACAACTGTACATAAAAATGCCAGTATTTCTAATGTGGCAAAATTTCAATACTTGCTCAGTGTATTGTTGGGCGAACTCTTAACTTGATTAAGTCGCTTAATTTAACTGCTCCAAACTATGTGATAGCTTACAACTTATTGAGGGAACGATACCACAACACACGCCGCCTAACTACTCTTCATTTAAATCATATTTTAGATTTGCCAACTCTCGCACATAGCGCGCCTAAACAAATGCGTGCCTTTGTTACTACCTTCTATGAGCACACTGAAGCATTAAAGGCTTTGAATTGTGACGTCACGGAGAATAATCCTCTACTCTCAGCACACCTGTTGCGTAAACTGGATAGTAAAACAATCCAAAATCTCGAACAATACCGTTCTAATCAAGCCGATAATACAGAACCACACTCTTTACCAAAAGTATCTGAAATAATTAAATTCTTAAATCTGGAATGTTCTCAAATTGAGGATGCAAGTTTGCATACACAAACTCATGATGTTAAAAAATCATACCCCTCAACCTCTTCAAAACCAAAGGGGTTTGACTCTACTAAAAAGGTTCATTTTGCCCCTAAAGAGGTAGCCAAGACCTCATCACATTAAATACTTCAAACTCTCACAATCAAAAAACCCTGTGTTTTGGTTGCTCTCAAACTGGACATAAAATATATGCTTGTCCGACTTTTAAAAGTAAACCCCCGAGCGTCAGATATCAGATAGTAAAAGACAACAATAGATGCACTTCCTGTCTTGGAACACATAAAATAAAAGAGTGTAAAACCACAGCTACATGTATGACTTGTCGTGGGAAACATCATTCTCTGTTGCACTTTGGAAGCGCGCGCGTGAACCGATCACACACACCGCCCCCCACCCTTGCCACTGTGCCACAAGCCAAGAGTGCAAAGCCGTCTGACGCCGTGCTCACAAGCACATATCAACACTCAACTCACAATGAGCATATCACAGTACTACTAGGTACTGCACTTGTTAAACTCACCGCCTCAAACGGAAATACCTATATATTCCGTGCCCTACTAGATTCGGGTAGTATGTCAGATTTTATTAGCGAACGTGCTGCTCAGTTATTAGGCACACGACGCTTGCCTTCGAACATTAATGTTGTTGGTCTCTCACAAGCTCAAGCTCATACAAAAGGCCTCATGAAACTTGATGTAGAATCTCTCTCTGGGCACGTAGTTGCCACCCAACATAATTTCCATGTTTTGGAAAATATTTCTGTCAATCTTCCGCGTGTATATTTATTACCGGAAGTGCTCTCTAAAGTAAAGCCATACACTCTGGCGGACCCCACTTTTAATAAACCCGGTCCAATTGACATTTTACTCGGCGGAGCACTATACCCTCATATCCTGACGGATGAACGTCACTCTCTGGGCCAAAACATGCCTCATGCTCTTGGCACACTCTTTGGATATATTATTGTGGGAACAGCTCCCTGTATCCCCGCTTCTGCTCAAGTCTCTAACGTTTCTGTTTCTCTCCTCTCTACTACTGACATGGATCTGCATAATTCTTTACAGCGTTTTTGGTTACAAGAAGAACTCCCGCCCTGTAGCAAAAAAACTACTGAAGAAATAAAATGTGACAGATTTTTTAACTCCACACATACTCGAGACTCTCAAGGACGATATGTTGTCCGCCTCCCCTTTCGGAGTGATGTAACCGATCTCGGGGTCTCTAGGCCTACCGCCGAACAGAGATTTCATTCTCTTGAAAGGAAACTTCAGAATAAAAATAACTTTGAATTTCGGGACCTCTACACAAACTTTATCCATGAATACCAAGCTCTAGGTCATATGGAAAAGTGCCCTTCAATTGATATTAATAATTTAGACGAAGTAAAGTCTACTCCACTAACCGTATTTGTTGCCACTCCCGAGCCCAAATCGGATATACTCTCAAAATTCTCTTCTTGGAGAAAACTTTTACATGTAATGGCGTACATCCTCCGCTTTATTGACAAGAGCCGCCGGCAAGATCGTCGAACGGGTTCTCTTTCCGTCACAGAATTGAAGACATCTCAACTTCGAATCTTCAAAATGGTACAACAGAAAGCCTTCGCCTCAGACATCCAGAGTTTGCAGGAACAAAGGATCTGCTCTACTAGACTACAACGTCTAGCTCCATTCATCGATGAAGATGGAATGCTACGAGTTGGTGGTAGACTCCGACACTCAGAGCTCCCTCCTAATGTAAAACATCCCTGTCTCCTACCAAAGAAACATCACGTTGTCAACTTGTTCATCGACTTCATCCATGTTAAACATCTACACGCCGGGCCACAACTAACTCAATCTCTATTGTCTCAACATGATTGGATACTCTCAGCGTGTAGTATAGTGCGCTCCCGTATATTTAAATGTTTAATTTGCTTTAAGCAAAAACCCAGAAACACTTTCCCTCTAATGGGCGATTTGCCTAAGCAAAGACTTACTCCAGCTCGGCCTTTCTTATCTTCTGGTGTTGACTTCGGTGGTCCTTTCACCATAAAGGTCATAATCTACATTCTATATGGCACATTAAAGCACATATATGTATCTTTGTGTGCATGGTCACGAAGGCGGTCCATATTGAAGTGGCGACTGACCTCTCTACTGATTCCTTTATAGCCACTCTAACATGTTTTGTCTCAAGACGTGGTTTATGTTCTGACCTATACAGCGATTGTGCTACCAATTTTGTAGGAGCTAAGAATGCCTTACAGAAAATTATTCACTCTTCAGGAAAGCAGCAGGTGCAAGACTTTGCTACCGACCACCAAATGAAATTTCACTTCAATCCTCCTGGAGCACCACACCAAGGTGGCATATGGGAAAGCGCAATAAAGAGTGCTAAATTCCATCTCAACCGGGTCATGGGGAATCATGTGTGGACTTTAACACAATTTACTACTCTCACTTGTCAAGTCGAAGCAATTTTAAATTCACGTCCACTTACTGCTCTCTCAAATGATCCCAACGATGTCCAAGCTCTAACACCAGGACATTTTTTAGTGGGTTCACCATTAACTGCGGTACCAGAAAACTCAGAAGTCTCAGCGATTTTCCGGACAACCGTCTCTCTCACTGGCAGCTTGTTCAGGCCTTGAAACAACGTCTCTGGAAGCGCTGGAGTAGGGAGTATCTACATACACTCCAGGAACGCATAAAATGGTATAAACCTACAAGAAACCTTCAAGTAGGAGATTTGATCCTAATGCACCAAGACACTCCCCCCATGTGTGGCCTCTTGGCCGAATCACCGCCGTGCATCCAGGTAATGACGGAACAGTGCGTGTGGTGGATGTGCGTACCAACAATGGTGACTATAAGAGACCTGTGTCTAAGGTGTTCCTCTTGCCCCTTGATTAACTCTCTCTTATCGTGCCGCCATGTTGACAAACTATAGTGTAAATACTTCAAGGTTCTTTGAAGCTCACAGTTCTTCAAGGCGGCCGGAATGTTTAGTATTTAAGCATAATTTTAGTTCAATAATCATTTTTCAACAATAAGAGACATTCCACATTTATCATGTATTTTTCAAAGAAATAATTCAATATCAAATACCCTTTGTATGTACAGAGTCAAAATAGAATAATCTGAGATTCAAATCAATTCAGATATTCTTAACAAAACGTTTACACAAACATCCATATGGCCAACCCATGGCAAGTGGAGGGGTTGACGCTTCGTTCTGATTGGCCATAAAATATGGTGTGACTATTTCTATTTTCAATTTAATGTACCCCTATAGGCACCAAATGGTCAGTTACCGACGCTATCCCCTCTACCAGCCCACGTTAGTAGCCTTCGAACGCGCTCCGGGTGACGTGCGACTAAGCCGTCGCTCGTAATATATTACTTTAAAACTGTTAACCTCTCTCACTTATCTCGCGTAACAGTGCAATCCCTCTCTCAAGTTATTTGTCTCAAAGTAACTCAACAATAAAGTAACAGTGCTTTTAATTGCCCCAACTCTCATAACTGTGTCGTCGCGAACAGTGCGTTACTCGCGCGTGTCGACTCTCAAGTGCCGCCACCGATTCCTCTTCAGTGCTGCATCATATCCAGCAATCCCCCTGGTGACCCTTCACCCCCTTGTAGTCAGTGACACCCTCTGGTGTGCGCACACCTCCCCAGCATCCCTCATCACTGCCGACATCTGGTCCAGCCGCCAACCCATAGACGTCCTGAGACCTCCGTTGCTGGCAGCCCACATCTATCCAGGTCCATGGTCTACGCTGGGATTCTCTATGTCAACCCCTAAACCCTCTGGAACAATGGTGAGTCACAACATCTTTAATTTGTGTGTTCACATCAGTGCGTGTCCGCGTGACTCCCTCTCTCTCCCTCAGCACACCTATAGCGCGCCATTTCTCAAGTTAAATTGTCCCGTACTCTCCATTTGCTAATTTTCCTCACTAAGCTATACCTCCTCCATACAAAACTATACTATCAATCAATGGCACTGATTATTATTATAAAGTCATATGACTTTATATGACTGGAGAGGACATAGTCCTATAGCAGCCACAGAGGGCTAGATTCACACCATGGCACTGATAACACCATTATATGACTGGAGAGGACATACTTCTATAGCAGCCACAGTGAGCTAGATTCACACCATGGCACTGATAATACCATTATATGACTGGAGAGGACATAGCTCTATAGCAGCCACAGTGGGCTAGGTTCACACCATGGCACTGATAACACCAATATATGATTGGAGAGGACATAGTCCTATAGCAGCCACAGTGGGCTAGGTTCACACCATGGCACTGATAAAACCATTTTATGACTGGAGAGAACATACTCCTATTGCAGCCACAGTGGGCTAGGTTCACACCATGGCACTGATAATACCACTATATGACTGGAGAGGACATAGTTCTATAGCAGCCACAGTGGGCTAGGTTCACACCATGGCACTGATAACACCATTAATGACTGGAGAGGACACAGTCCTATAGCAGCCACAGTGGGCTAGGTTCACACCATGACACTGATAACACCATTAATGACTGGAGAGGACATAGTCCTATAGCAGCCACAGTGGGCTAGGTTCACACCATGGCACTGATAACACCATTATATGACTGGAGAGGACATAGTCCTATATCAGCCACAGTGGGCTAGGGTCACACCATGGCACTGATAAAACCATTTTATGACTGGAGAGAACATACTCCTATTGCAGCCACAGTGGGCTAGGTTCACACCATGGCACTGATAATACCATTATATGACTGGAGAGGACATAGTTCTATAGCAGCCACAGTGGGCTAGGTTCACACCATGGCACTGATAACACAAGTGACGTCACTGTTAATATGTGAGCAACATTTGGGCCAATACCTCGTCCAAGCTATAGGTATAGCTTCCATGCTATGCCATAAAATAAATAAATGATTGCTACACAAAGTAACTTTTTCTGAAAAAAAAATGGTCGTGTTATCGGCGTAGAGAGCGAGAGTAACATGTGGTAGATCCGTCAAGTCAGACATGAATATGTTGAATAAAATAGGTCCTAATATTGAGCCCTGTGTGGAACATTTGCCCTTACTGGGCGAATTGTAGCGAATGTAGAATTTCGTTTAACAGCAAAGGTTCGATTGGTTAAAAATGATTGTAAAAGAGCTCTTAAATAAAGTGGAAAGTCAAAAAGGTATAATTCATACAGCAGTCCGGCATGCCAAACTTTGTCAAATGCTTGGGTAATGTCCAAGAATGCAATAGTGGAGTGAAGTTTATTTTCAAATCCTCAATTAATTGATAGTTTCACTGATTTACAAACTTTGGTGACTTGTGGAATGTTCAATCTAAACCCAAACTGATGGTGAGGGATCGTATTGGCTGAGTCTATTACCTTTAAATTCTTTTCTGGACTATCTTTTCACACAATTTTGATACTGAAGACAGGAAAACAGTTTAAAATGGTCAATGTAAACAAACTAATATTGATTTTTAACAGCTGATCGTTTTTCCTTCTATTAAATCACTTATATAAAGATCACATGTTTTCTAAGCTGAAAATATATTATTTCTCCTATAGCTCAAAACTGGGTTTTTGAGAGCTTATTATTTTATTTTCATAATGCGTGGGTCAGTTAAAAGAAAAGTAAAACCTTCACCGAAAGGTATAAAATATAGTAAACAAGTTTTATAACTGTGATTGCTCTAGTGAGGGCATTTTCTTCCATGCCCCCTTAACTCCACCCATGCTGCTATGACTAGAGAGTTTTAATTTTAATTAGGGAAAAAAGTATGTGTCGGTTCACTAATACCAAATATTTTAATGTACTTTCAGAGGGATAAAGTATGTGTCACTACACTATATAATGTTTGTTTCATTAAATGAACTTTCTTAACCTTTTTACATTTTAATTTTCTATATGCTATGACAGGAGGTGGATGAGAGAGCCCTCCAACCAAGAGGCATTTGTTCAATTTCTTTTTCCACAAGACATGGTTCTACAAATAGTCCGAATAATATGCATGACATACCGACTATCCAGCGTTGGAATACTCTATGACAAGGCATTTGGTATATAATATTCATATTTAAGTACTCATTTCATGTAATCTCACCTGTAGGCTACTAGACTTATCTTCCATAATCTAGCATAAAATACACCCTAATTCACAACCTAAACTTATTAAAAAAAACTATATTATTAAAACTTGGACTCTTAGCCATATTATATTATATTACAAATATAGCTAAGAAAAGCCCATGCCACTTTGCAGAAAAATCTAGTTGAAGACTTAAATCCTGAATATGACCCAGAGGCATTAGTTATCAGGGGATGCCCCCAGAAGGGTTCCCACCTTCATTGTGGTCTGTAATCAACCCTCTTCTGGCCTCTTTAGATCAGGATTTACACAGTGCATATCCTGTCCCACTAAGAGGTTTAAACGTTTAATTTTATATTACATGCCCATTCATGCACCAAACTTTTTTAAATTTTACACAGCTTACAAAGCAGATTCTAAAAATATTCTAAAATAACCTTTGTAGAAACAAATTGTGTCATATTGAAAATTTTACTAATATGCTTCCTATAAAAACTAATCAAAAGAATTTACTGTTCAAGCGAGTGTCAGTTGTAATGGCTTGTTATCTGAAGACATTTCACACAATACAATGACTGGGATTAGGAATGTACGAAGTTTAAATGAACATGTCTTGCCCCATTTTATGTTACCAGAAATGGATCAAGCAATCTTCCAACAAGATGGTGCTCCACCTCATTTCGCAAATCATATCAAGCAAGTTCTAAATGACAACCTTCATGACCAGTGGCGAGGCGTCCGGTCATCTCTGGATTCGGCGATGACAACGATAAATTCTAAAATTGACTTTTAACATCACAAATATCGTTTACTTTGTATATTTTTTCATAGTTTACAAAAGAGGTTCTAAATATCTTCTGGGAAAATTTCAGCCCTAACCTTCGTAGAAACAAAATGGTGGCATATTGAAATACTCCCGTCGCAGCAGACCTGCGTACTCAGCGAATTTCCAAATCAATAATATAATAATAATAATAATAATATATGACAAGTTTTATCAAAATCTGTCGATAAACATGAGAATTATTTGCCTATTTTACTTTACTTTATACTTTTAACTGAAATGGCGACCTACCCAAGTAGGTATTTTAAGCCAAGTATGAATGAGAAATGAATGTAGAATGTATATTCTATATAATATATATATATAATGTATATATATAATAATATAGAATGAGAATATGTTATTCTCCATAAGATTAACATGGGAAAGAGTGTGCAGGTTTGCTGCTGCAAGGAACAGTGAAAGTAAGTATTTCTACCATAAAAGATTTTTATTTTAACATTTATACCAACTTTCATCAACGTCTGTCCATAAATAAAGGAGTTTGTCTACTCCCAATATGATTAACATGGAAAAAGAGTATGCAGGTTTGATGCCATGATAAACACATAAACTATGATTTTTAAGCATTTGAAGCATAAGATCTCAACCACATGATCGTAAATACCAAGTTTAATTCAATAATATTGATTGATGAGTGAAATATTAATGTTTGTTTATCCTCCATAAGATTAACATTGGAGCCCCAGGCCAAATTTGGTAGAGACATGTATTCCTACATTTGCCCGTAAATCAATCATATCGGTCAATGGGAACAGGTAGTTTGAGGAGGTTTGTACTCAGAAATTGGGGTTTTTTTGCATTTTTCAAGTGTAATTTAAAGTTTTTTTTTATTTTATCTTTCACCATTAGAATCAGCTTTAAAAACTACACAATTTAGTATCTTAAAGTTTTTCAACCGTTACTAAAACATTAAAAAATCTTAACACAGTACATTGTAATACAAGTATATGACTAGATTGATCAATCAATACCTGTTGATAAATTAAGTGTATTTTGCTATTCTCCGTAACATTAACATGGGAAAGAGTATACAGGTTTGCTGCTGTGAGGAACACGTAAACAATGATTTTTTCCATAAACGAATAGATCCCAACCACTTGAAGCTAAATATAAAGTTTCATCCAAAACTATTGGTTAATTAGGGAAATATAAACTTTCCTTACCCTCAATAAGGTAGCATTGGAGCTCCTAAATATAATGTACTGTGTTTAGATTATTTTATATCTCGGTAACCGTTGGAGATAAAGCAAAACTTTAAGGAACTAAATTGTGTAGTTTTTTGATCAGAATCTAATGGTGGAAGATAAAATTAAAATTTTTTTAAATTACAACAGGAAAATGAAAAAATCCAATTTTTGAGTACAAAATGCCCCCAAACTACCCGTCTGATTGACTGATATGTCTGGTTTACAATCTCGTCCGAGCAAAGGTAGGAGTACACGTTTCTACCAAATTTAGTCTTGATCGGACCATTTTAGCGAATTTCCCATAGGGAAGAAGCTATTACCGTAGGTCTCATGGCAAGACTTAAGCCCGAGACCATGTTATTTTTTCTTCTTTAGGTGCTCAGAGAACAATTTATATATATTCTAGCTGACCCGGCGAACTTCGTAAATCCTCACAGTAAACACGTGTTAACTTTAAGATTGGCCATGTTCTGAAGTCGAATAGCATAGCATACGGCTTCATTGTGAAAGGTTATATATTCTGGGTCGCGGCATAGTGAATAACAATACTGAAACGATAAAACATATTAATAACATTCCCATAAAACAAATAAATCTGAGTGGATTAATTCACAATTTTCAAATCCAATCCAAACCAAAACGAAACCTAACTGTAATACGGCTTTTATAGGAAAGATATACAACAGCTGATTATTATAATAAACGTAATAATATAAACATTGTAATTATCATATAAACACGTGACTTTAATCAGACAGAAAATAAAAATATAAATACATAATCCCCCAAAACCGTAAACTATTAACGTGGTGAATAAAGCTGTTCATTTTTTACAGTACACATTTACTTCATAGATTAACATTATAAATGATTCAGATGGCATTGGATAGTAAAGCATATTGCTAATAGAAAGTAAACCAATCAGCTGTAGCTAAGAAATCAAATGTTTTCATTGTAGACATTTTGTAAACAAACTTACTCTCCATAAGGTTTACATTAGATTTTAAAACGCCATAAAACGGAAACTTATGGGGTTTTCGAAAATATTTTTTCACTAAGACCTTCCCGGACACATATAGAGCAACTTCCTAAAATTTCATGGCGATCGGATGAGTAGTTTGGCAACGCATAAAGGACATACAGACATACATTCAATTTTATATATATATATATATACATATATATGTATGTATGTATATATAATATATATATAATAAGCGGCCGTGGCTAAGAAGCGGAGTTTAGCTGGCACAACGCGGCTTCTTAGCCACGGCCGCTCCGCGGTGGCGCGTGGGCTCTGTATTCTAACTTTAAAAGTGCATTTTCTCGGTTATCCGTGGACGGATTTCGTTCACCAAAGTAAAGTTCGATTTGGAATTAAAATTAAAATTCCAATCTTTTTTGTATCCTGTAAAAATTTTATAAAGTTAATGTTTTTTTTGTTATTTTAATTTAAATATTTTTAACCGCCGCCATTTTGAAAATATAAAAGAAAATTAAATGATACTTTGTAAATATTTTTCTCTTTAACCAATAAATATGTGTGCAAAGTTTGGTTTCTGTATCTTAAATATTTCTTGATATATATAGTTTTTTGTAAAAAATACAAAATGGCGGCTAGCGGCTAAACAAAGGATTTTTCGACAAATGGTTATAGATGATTTTTTGTTTATTTTGATGAGTACTATCACCCCTCGAAGTCTGTGCCCGACTTTAATGAACACCCTGTATATATATCCTAACCTCTAATGACAAAGTCGAAGAGAGCATCACCTCACATCTACCTATCACCCTTTGTTGTATCATGCTTGGTGCCGGCACGTCGCGTTCAAAACGCCTCGTGTTCAAAACGGTACCATTCCCTATTCACAAATTTACATTTTCAAAATTTTGTAATCCATGTTTAAAAACTGTCAAATTTTGCAAATGTCATAAAATACTGGAATTAATTTTTTTTAAGATAGTGTTTAGTATTAAAGGGGGTTTACATTAATAACTGGTCTACTATCAGAGTTTATTAAATTATTCAAAAGGAAAATCATATTAAGGCTAACATGCTTAAAATAAGCGAGACATGTTATTTTTTCTACACTTTTAAAGGTCCCAGAGACCAAAAACAATAATGTTAAATTTTTTATATATATTATATATATTTAAATATATATATAAATATATATGTGATTTAGCACGATAACTCTCGAAAATTCCATCGAGACAAATGGTAGAGAGGTGTAATTTATAATCTCGGACGAGTTCGAAAAATAATATCGGTCATAGAATACTTTGTTTTGTAAAAATTTGCGTTTTTCACATGTAATTTTTAAAATTCAAATTAAATTTCACCATTAAAATTAAAAAACAACACAATTAAGTTCCTTAAAGTTTTTCTCTAAATAAACGGTTACCGAGATATAAAAAAATGCAAACACAGAGTGTATTTTAAAATGTTAATCTTTAGGATTAGGAAAAATTAATTTTTTCATTTATTATCTATATTTTTGATAAAACTTGATATTATTCATGTGGTAGACATAATTTGTGCTAAAAAACTAGTTTATGTGAACTGGCAGCAAAATCTTCCCATGTTTCATATAGATTAAAACGTCCTTGTATTTGAAGATGTAAAAAGTTGGTATAAATGTTAAAAATTAAAATTTTTTAAACTTTCATCCTCACAGCAGCAAAATCACTTTTCCCATTTTAATATAAATAGGACAAATAATTCAGTATACAGATTTTGACCAAACTTGTAAAAAATATAATTATTATATTATTGATAAATCGCTGAGTACGCAGGTCTTTTGCGCTTAAATATTCAAAAGGAAATCGCGTGATATTTTAACTAACATGCTTATATATTTGTTCAGTATTTATGCCATATTAACTAATTTTTAAAACGGTTTATTTAACCCTGATTTTTAACACGATTTGTCAATGTTTAAATATACTATAATACGAGCAATTTGTATATATAAAATCCAATACTATAATATACTATATAAAATTTATATATATATATATATATATATATATATATATTTGCACACGGATCTCGAAAACGGCACCGAGGAATTTCTTTAAATTTTGGAAATAACTAATTTCCGAGTAGAAAATAAGTTCTAGATAGGTCTAATGTCCAGGAAAATTCGTGTTTTACTGTAATATTAAGTTTAAAATCTAAAAAATTAACATTACGCTTATGGAGAATCAAATGTAAACAATGCAAACCAATGCAAAGCTCGGTCACCAGGTACTATATATATATATATATATATTTGCACACGGATCTCGAAAACGGCACCGAGGAATTTCTTTAAATTTTGGAAATAACTAATTTCCTGGTAGAAAATAAGTACTAGATAGGTCTAATGTCCAGGAAAATTCGTGTTTTACTGTAATATTAAGGTTAAAATCTAAAAATTTAACATTACGCTTATGGAGAATCAAATGTAAACAATGCAAACCAAAACAGCTGTTTATAAACGTTTGACAGTTCTTGATTGAAGACGGCAAAGAACAATATGTGAATAGAGGTTTTTCATAAATTTATTTTATGTATGTAATAAATGTAAAATTATCAGGTTACTAAACAATTTGTAAAACTTTAGGGTAACATAACTGTGCGAAATAAAAGCAGGAAAGAGTATTTCCAAAATCTTCCGTGTTTTGATAGAAAACGTATTCGTTGTATTGCTTGAAGCTACTGTAACAAACCAATTAATTGATATAAATTAAATTTCTTTTTTGCTTTTCAATCCTCATTCTGTTTATAACAAAATCAGTTGATCACAGGCTAATAATAACGGTATGGATAATTAAACAGTACATGATCGGCTTTGGCTAAAAGACGTTAAACGGCATCGCTCAATTGACTAACGTCGTAGCCGAGTTGTAGCGTGTCGGCCTCAAGAACTATAGGCCGCGAGTTAGTTCCATACCCACCAGGGACGATACTTTTTGTTCAGTGCTATATTAATTATGGTGTATTAAATCGGTTTTATTTCAACCACATAAATGTTTTCATTGGGCAGTAAATTTGTTTTAATTTTGCTAATTAACTTGTAAAAACATGTCTTATTCTATCCGAGCAAAGCTCGGTCACCAGGTACTTATACTAATTGAATTACGTTTATATTAGTTAACATCCCTTTATAAATCCATATTTCACGTCTGGCCAATATCAAAAATAAAAGACAAGGTCAACAAAACAATTTTGATTAAGGATTTATCACCACAGAGCCAATCATACTGTTTATAGCTAGAAACAGTAAAGCTTTGGATATAGGTAAGTTACGTTCGGTTACATTTACTGAAGTCTTTGTAGTGAAGGACACGGCCTTCATTTCTCACAACAATTAGTTTGTCCTCAAACTTTAATGTAGACTTATGAAAGGCATCGATTTCAGCTTCAATATATGGTGTCATTCTTTTTCACCATTCTTCATCGTGTCGTAATATTATCAAAACTACAAGAGTTATCCACTAGAGTTTATTTACAATATTAATATGGGAAATATTAATTTTTCCCTATCCTCCATAAGATTAACATTGGAGCCCCACAATACAACATACTGTATTTAGATTTTTTAATATCTCGGTAACCGTTGGAGATAGAGAAAAACTTTAAGGAGCTTAACTGTGTAGTTTTTTAAGCTGCTTCCAATGGTGAAATATGAAATTAGAAAACTTTAAAAATTACATGTGAAAAACGCAAAAAACCCCATTTTGGGGTACAAAACCCCCCCAAACTACCCGTTCCCATTGACCCGATATGTCTGGGTTACAAACTCGTCCGAGCATTTGTAGGAATACACGTCTCTACCAAATTTCGTCTCGATCAGACCATTTTTACGAGAGTTATCCTGCTAACAGACACATATATATACATACATGTATATATACATATACATATATATATATATATATATATATATAAATTTTAACGACTATTGTTTTTGGACTCTGGACACCTAAAGACGAAAAATAACATGAAATTATAGAAATAAGTAAATAAGATAAAAGAATTTGACATTAGTTGTTAGTACAAACCATTGAATGAACTAACATTATTATAATTTAGATGGGACTATTTAAAACGTTCACTCAGATTTGTAAAATCGTGCCTCTTCAGCCGGTATACCGTCTCACAGTTTTCCAAAAGGTTCACAGTTAAGTAATCTGGATTGTAATTGAGTTTTTTGTCATACCAATCTTGAATAATATAACTCCCCCATAATAAAAATTATGTGTGTTTTCATTTTTTCAATTGAAAATGTAAAATGCAGAAAAAATATGTTACAATCTGCCTCCAAGTTAGCTGGCTGGGAACATTTTAACAAACACACGGGTCGAAAGTGAGAACATGAGATGAATGAATTTCACACAAAATGCCCACATTTTCAGACAAACCTGCCAGCTCTCAACAGATAACATTACGCTGTAAGCGCCTATAGGGCTCCTTGGGGGAAGTATCGACCAGCATGGTCGGGGGAGGAGGCATTCATGTTATTAGTATAGTGTAGTTATAAGTAAAGTTTATTATTAATAACAACATGATAAATTAATATCTGTAACTTAAATTTTTAATTTTTAATGTAAATTATTAGGTAATCATTTGAAAACAGCAGGAATTTTTCCACCTCCAGAAACATTGTGTTGTTAAAAACACCGACGTGTTAGAAAATTCCAATAAAAGATATTGAATAAACAGGTATTGTGGCATGTTTGATAATAATTGTCTCAATGAAGAGTCCATCAGCACAACAACAGCCGTTAATATAGCCAAATATCTCAGAATGATTTTTGACAAGTAGCGATACCTAAGAGTTAACAACTATATTAAAATGTATTTTATTACTTTAAATAATTAATTTTATCACTATACCTTATTCTTTATCCTTCTTGATTCCTCAATTTTGTTTTTATCATTGTAAAACTGTTATGATGGGCTGAGTCAGCTCTGAAACTTATGGCAGCCATTTAGTAAGTTTTATCAGTATATGACCTTGGTCTTGTGATAGGTCACTCCTTGCTTCTGTTATATATGTTCCATATACATATTCTAAGTCTTTTTAAAGCACAATTTTCATAAAAGAGGCCTTTTAAATGGTTTGCAAACTTAATCAACATCATGGAGATGAGAAGTATTTGTAGCTGTTTTCTTGCAGGCATTTGGCTCTACAGATCAGAACATCTACTGCGGGATATTCCAACAAGGCGAGTGATCCTCAATGTGGAAGTTTCATCGTATCAGCTGAGACGAGTGATGCATGACCTCCTGCGTCAGGACGTCTTCAACTACTTTGTCCTCGGTTCTCTCTTGACCATCAGCAATGTCATGAACAGCGTGGAATGTAACAAACACACAGCTAAGAAATTTTACTGGTATCTTGTGACACAGGTTGGTTTTAACTTATATATTAGAAAATAAAGAAATGTATGCATTTTCTTTATTCTATTAGATAGAGAAGAGTAGCATTTTAGCTATTACCAAAGGTCTTATGGCAAGACTTAAGCCCAGAACTATGTTACTTTTTCATTTTGAGGTGTCCAGAGTCAAAAACAATATACGTTAAAAGATGCATATATATATATATATATATATATATATATTTACAAAATGAATAATGTACCCTTTTATTTTAATTTTTATTATCCTGACACGTGTTTCAGGGACTACCCCATGGTCACAGTGTTCAATTAACCTTAAAAGTAAAATATATATATATAAACAGTGTAGTGTTTTTTGAAGTCATATGTTTTTTCTTGATGGAGTATCTTAGTTAGAGAATACTTTTAAACTTTCATGTAATTATTTCTTTGATTTTTTTTCAAAAATTGGGTACTTTTGTTGTGTTTGCATTATGTTTAGTATGTTGTCTTTATCTTCGGTATAGTTAATTTATATATATAATTCTTCTTTAGTGTTCATTTTTCTCCTTTATTTTCAACTAATCTAATTTTTAAATCATCTTCTAATTTTCTATAAGACAATAGACAATTCTCTTTATTTGCACTTTCATTAAGAAATACAATGATGTCATTATAAATAAATTAATCTTGCTTTACATGTTTCAACATATTTCAAAAAATTCCTTGTTAGAGTAAACTGGTCGTTCAACTAGCCAGTCTCTGAGGTGCTTCTTCAAACTGTTTCCTGTCATGTTCTCTAAGTCTTGTGGGAGTGAGTTGATGATTTTTCGGCCAATGTAAGATGGTTTTAGCGAATTTCCCATAGGGAAGAAGCTATTACCGTAGGTCTCATGGTGAGACTTAAGGCCGGGACCATGTTATTTTTTCTTCTTTAGGTGCCCAGAGTCCAAAAACAATAGTCGTTAAAATTTGTATATATATATATATATATATATATATGTGTGTCTGTTAGCACGATAACTCGCGTAAAAATGGTCCGATGAAAACCAAATTTGGTAGAGACGTGTATTCCTACAAATGCTCGGACGAGTTCGTAAACCAGACATATCGGTCAATAGGAACAGGTAGTTTGGGGGGGTTTTGTACCCCAAAATGGGGTTTTTTGCGTTTTTCACATGTAATTTTTGAAAATTTCTAATTTTATATTTCACCATTAGAATCAGCTTAAAAAACTACACAATTAAGTTCCTTAAAGTTTTTCTCTATCTCTAACAGTTACCGAGATATTAAAAAATCTAAACACAGTACGTTGTATTGTGGGGCTCCAATGTTAATCTTATGGAGGATAGGGAAAAATTAATATTTCCCATATTAATCAATATTTTTTTATAAAACTTGATATTTAGCTTCATGTGGTTGAGATCTATCCATTTATGCTTAAAAATCTTAGTTTATGTATTTATCATGGCAGCAAACCTGCATACTCTTTTCCCATAATAATCATATAGGGAATAGGCAAACTCCTTTATTTATGGACAGATGTTGATGAAAGTTGGTATAAATGTTAGGATAAAAATTATTTATGCTAGAAATGCCTAATTTCAGTGTTCCTCACAGCAGCAAACCTGCACACTATTTGCCATGTTAATCTTATGGAGAATAGGCAAATAATTCTCATGTTTATGGACAGATTTTTTTTAAACTTGTCATATATTATTTTTATATTATTGATTTGGAAATTCGCTGAGTACGCAGGTCTGCTGCGACGGGGGTATATATATATATATATAAATTTTAACGACTATTGTTTTTTGCTGTACTGTGTTTCATGGTGAATGGGATTGTTGAAGTCTGCTGCCCTTCTGGTGTTGTATGAATGAAAATTCCCATTTCTAGGTAGGTCCAACTGTTTGGTGTATATGAAAACTGCATGGATGAAAAGCCCTGTGACTGTTAGTAGCTTTAAAGATTTAAAAGCCTCTCTGCAGCTTTTCTCTAGGACCAAGGCCAGAGAGTGCCTTAACAGCTTTTTTCTGGAGCACAAGAATTTTACCAAGGTTGTCAAAATGCAAGCATGCCAAAGCAGTCAAAAGCTTTGCTACAATCTAATAAGACAGCTGAGACATGTTTGTGTTCCTCTAAACGATCTATTATTTTGTTCTATGAGGTTTGTTAAGGCTGTTGTGGTGGATTTCCCTTTAAGGAAGCCATGCTGATTTTTTGCTGTTAAATTATGTTGTTCAAGGAGGCTCAGCATTCTTGTTAAAGCAATATTGTCTATTATTTTACGAACATTTGATATAAGTGAAATGGGGCAATAGTTTTCTAGTTTTATCGAAAGTCCTTTTTTGTGTTTTGGATATATCTTGGCTATTTTCAAAAAGGAGGGAAATTGTCCCATGCTGAAAGATTTATTTATTATACTTACTAGTGGTATTGATAGTTCTTTGGCACAGTGCTTTATTACTTTTGAAGGAATTTTATCTATTCCACATGATAGCTTTGGTTTAAGAGTGGCTATTGTAGATAGGACTTCTTAGTTGTTGATTCTAAGTTCAGTGGCTGAAAATTATCTTGTGAGGGGAGATTTGGTTAGTTATTGGTGTTATTTCTCCATGTTTTAGTTGGTCCTCATTATTAGCTAGTGTGGTGTCCGCTATTTGTGAAAAATATATGTTGAAATCTTCAGCAATATGCACAGGATTTTCTATTGTATTCCCATCAATTTCTATAAGCCAGATTGTCTATTCTTTCTGTGTTGAAAGTTTTTTTAGTATTGATAATGTCCCAAGTAGCTTTAGATTTGTTTTCTGCATTGTTAATATATTCAGCAGTGGTTTTTAGCAGTGGCTAAGTTTTAGATCGTAGGTTTTTCTTTCTTTTAACAATTAACTAGCCAAAGTACCCGTTCTTCGCACGGGTAAAAAAGGCTGAGAGGTGTAGGCTCTACAGATACATTTAAGTTATTGATAATATTAATTCTTTATTGTTTACAAAATGACAAAACACGTGTCTAAGTATATATATAAACATGACAAAGTAACATATGTCAAATATTGGGAGAGGATAAGCATTAACGTAATAGAGGCAGGCATCGGGAGAAAATTAAAAATCTACCATTCCACTATTTCGAACTAATAATTCACTAATTTCGATCCAGCAGTTTATGTGTAAAAATTAACTTTATTTCTTTTTCTTCCCGAACTGTCAAAATGTAAAGTAAACGGATGTTGACATTAAAAACTGTAAACATTGAATCCCAGGGTATTTACAGCAACCATGTCTTCTGCTTCTCGAACTGTCAAATTTTAGTGTTCACAGCTGTTGACATTCAAGTTATTTTATGTTTTCATTTTCTAAAAATGTAAAAATTGAAACTTAGGACGTTCACAGGGCGTAGCCCGAGAGGATTTTAAGGAAATGAGTATGCCTATGTGTTGCATGAGTTTAAGATCTGTCTTTGTGTAAAATTTCAAACTGTTTGGTTCAGTATTTTTTGCGTTCACTTGCCACAACAAACCCACAAACAAACATACAGAAACCACCTCTTCTTTATAATATTATAGATGTTCTGTCATTTACATTTCTGGTGATTTCATATCTGTGTAAAGCAATTAGTAAGTTTTCTATTAGAGTACCTTACCCATTTGTCTTGTTCTGACTTTTTTTACTGGGGATTACTTAATCTAATATTTGTCTAATCATGGTTTGAAATGCATTGTATGCCTCCTCCGCATCATGGGCAATAGGCACTTTTTCCCAATATTCTTTGCTAAATTCATCCTTCAGGTTGTTGAGGTTTTTTTTAAGGAAAAACTCTTTTATGTGTTTTGTATTTTTAGGTTAGGTTCTTTTTGTACTATAAACATGCAGGTTTGGCCAGTGTGATCTGATATTCCAGATTTAACTATTGTAAATGTGTTAACTATTGTGCAAATGCAATCGATGGATGTTTTACTGTGATTAGTTATTCTGGTTGCTGGAAGTGGACTTCGCTTGGGTCCAGAAATTAGCAGCATGTCCTCGAGTTGGTCGTTGTGTGTGTTTGCAGTTAATCGGTCTATGTCAATGCCACCCATTAAAATAAAGTTTTTAGTTTCACCTTGGAATGAGGAAAGTATGTCTGAAACAGCATCAAAGGTTAACTTGGCTTGTCCCACTGGTGGCCAATAAATCCCCAGGATGTACAGGTTTTGGTTTTTGATGGTTATTTTGCTAATGCTGCCTCACACATTCTTTCTGTCGTTATATCACTTATATATATTATTTTAGCAATATTATTAATTAGCAATATTATTATTAATTATGTTATGTTATTAGGTCATTCAGCCTTAATGTTGGGGGTCTCTTGTACATAGATTGCTACTCCTCCTAACCTATGCTATTTCCTGCTATAGTGTGTAATTAGGTTGTAGCCAATCATCTTTGTCTGCAATAGACTATCTGCGTTGAGACCATGTTCAGTTATTAATAATATAGTAGGTTGGAGTTCGCTCATTAGGTGATTTATTCTTTCCACCTTTTTTGACAGTCCACAAACGTTCTGGTGAAAAATAGTGATTTGTTTTACTTGATTGTTTGTAAGGTGGAGTTCCAATACATACGAGTGTTTTGTTTGCATATAGTTTGTTTGTGTCTTTTCTTTTTTAGCTGTTCTATTATTAAAAAAGGAACCAACTTTTTTGGAGAAGCATTATGAGAAGGTACAGTCTTTGTTTGTTCATTATTAGTGTTTGCTTTCAGTTCCTTGTTTAAAAAATCTTCATGTGTTTCACCTTTAGAAATCATTTTAGCAGTCATTGGGGGTTTTCTCTCCCTTTGTATTTTTCCAGTTTTCAGACAGCTCAAATCTCCTATCAAGGTTGTAGTGTGCAGTATTTCAGTTGAGGTTTGGCCGATTCCTTCACTTGCTACTGTATCCTGTAGAGTTGTATGGCTGTATTCCTCTGTCAGAGTTGTGGTGGGCAGTTTTTCTGTCGGGGTTTGACTGGTTCCCCCAGTTAACAATGTTTCCTGTAGTATTGTCTTGCGGCTATTTTCCCCTTTCAGTGTTGATGTAGACAGTTTTTCTGTTGGGGTTTGGCTTATTACCCCTGTTAACCCGGTAGACTGAATTATTGTTACGGGGCTTGGTTCTCTTGCCGGATTTGAGGATTTACTTTTTAGTATTTGTGGTAATACTGTGTGGCTGAGAGTATTTACTAGTTTACTTTTAGTGACTTGTAGAGAGACACTACAAATATTTTTTCTGTTTCTTTTTCCTGTTACCGAGGTATAAAAAATATAAATACAGTATGATGTATTTTGAGACTTCAATGTTAATCTTTATGGAGGATAAGAAAAAAAATTATATTTCACTTATTAATCAATATTTTTGGATGAAACTTGGTATTTAGCTTCATTAGAATAGGAAATATAGATTTATGTTACAAAATCATAGTTTATTTATTTATCATGGCAGCTATCCTGCGTACAGTGGCGGCTCGTGAGTGAAATGCTAGGGGGGCGCACACCGGGGGTCTTGGGGTTATGGATTACCCCCCAGGAGAGGGGGGTCCGGATGTTCTCTCTGAGGCAAATTTTTGAAAATATGGTGTATTTTAGTGACTTTTTAACGCAATCTAGGTATTAAATTTGTGATGCATGTGTTTCGTTTTAAACTAAAATATCTAGTTTTCCTCATAAACCTTGAATAATAAATACTATACTCTTGGTCTTATGGATCGACTTAATTTGGACTCTGAATTGTATGGATAAATTATATTGAAAAAACCCCTATTTGTTGCAATATTTTGTAAATAAAGACGTAAATACCTAACTTAACATTTTAGCGCCTTCATTTTTCACGCGGATGTACCTGCAATACACTACTGTTGTTCGTTTTGCAAACATAAGATGTTCTTAACAAAAAATATATTCGCAATGATTGCCTCCTCTAGACAACAAACACGAATTCGCGAGCATTGTTAATGTACAAGCATTGTTTTCTAGTACACAGTTAACTTACTGTTAACTGTGTATTAAAACTACACTACTTAGTTAGATCAACACAAACATAACCTCTGTAATACACAAAAACAAACAGACAACCGGCGCGCGACAATCAACAACTGTCAACTCGCCACAAATGTTACTCTGCGCATGCGCGGACGGCGTCCCAAGACTTCCATAAGAGATAGGCTTAGACGCGTCATAGCACCAGCCACCCCCACCACTAACTCTCTTCATATAAATGCATTGTAATGGATTTGGACGTTCTGGCGAACGCCCCACGACTACAAATACAAACTTTTCGTGCTATTTTTGTATGTTTCCCGCTATAATTTCGTTGTATACGACTGTTAAAACATTTTGGTTAGTTGGATCTATAGTTATAACTGAATAAGAATTTAATTATTTTTTCCTTTTTCGAATGTTTTGGGGGGCGGCGTCCGAGAGTCCTTATAGGCGAGCCGCCACTGCCTGCGTACTCTATTCCCTTGGTAATCATATAGAGAATAGGCAAAATTCTTTATTATTATGGACTGATGTTGATGAAACTTGGTATAAAAAGTGAAAATAACAATTAATTGTTTATGCTATAAATGGTTACTTTAAGTGTTCCTCACAGCAGCAAACCTGCATACTCTTTCTCATGTTAATCTTATGGGGAAAAGGCAAATAACTCATATTTATCCATGGATATTAATAAAACTTATCATACATAATTATTACCTATTCTATTATTGATTTGAAAATTTTCTGAGTACGCAGGTCTGCTCTGTGACGGGGGTATTTGATATAGCGACCTACCCTGGTAGGTATTTTAAGCAAAGTATGAATGAAAACTGCTTGTAAGATGACTATCGCGCAATCTTGTAGTCTTGTTGCTGACTAAGGCTGTTATGTTCCTTAGAAAGACTGTTAATTAATAGCCCAACAGCCAATGACAAAGAATACTTAGAAAGTTGCTCTATGTGTACTGTTAGTCTGTAAAAATGCTATTTTTACTTCTTAAGAATGTTAATTAATGAGAACTGTTACACTGTAAAACTGTTATTCTCTGTCAACAAGAAAACTGAAAATAATGAAGCATTTTTAGTACTTACTACAGTTTAACATTTTCCATTGATTTTTGGTGATGTAAGATTGTACTTATAAGAGTACCAATATAAAATTATATTAGACTAGCTGTCCCGGCAAACTTCGTAACGCCTCACAGTAAACACATGTTAACTTTAAGATTGGCCATGTTCTGAAGTCGAATAGCAATACGGCTTCATTGTGAAAGGTTATATATTCTGGGTCGCTGCATAGTGAATAACAATACTGAAACGATAAAACATAGTAATATCATTCCCATAAAACAAATAAATCTGAGTGGATTAATTCACAATTTTCAAATCCAATCCAAACCCAAACGAAACCTAACTGTAATACGGCTTTTATAGGGAAGATATACAACAGCTGATTATTATAATAAACGTAATAATATAAACATTGTAATTATCATATAAACATGTGACTTTAATCAGACAGAAAATAAAAATATAAATACATAATCCTCCAAAACCGTTAACTATTACCGTGGTGAATAAAGCTGTTCATTTTTTACAGTACACATTTACTTCATAGTTTAACATTAATGAATGATTCAGATGGCATTGGATAGTAAAGCATACGGTATTGCTAATGGAAAGTAAACCAATCAGCTGTAGCTAAGAAATCAAATGTTTTCATTGTAGACAATTTGTAAACAAACTTACTCTCCATAAGGTTAACATTAGAAATTTAAAACGCCATAAAATGGAAACTTATGGGGTTTTCGAAATATTTTTTTCACTAAAACCTTCCCGGACACATATAGAGCAACTTCCTAAAATTTCATGGCGATCGGATGAGTAGTTAGGCAACGCATAAAGGACATACAGACAGACAGACATACATTCAATTTTATATATAGAGATTACCTTTTGAAATAGCGACCTACCCAGATAGGTATTTTAAGCCAAGTATGGATGGAAAATGAGTGTAATATGATTGTGTCACAATCTTGTAGTCTTGTTTCTGACCAAGGCTGACATGTTCTTTAGACAGGACTTTTAATTAATAGTCCAACAGCCAATTTTATCTAATTATATCTTACACTTTAACATGAAAACTGAACCACTTTATTACACCTCTAAACTACAACCTGGTCTAGTTATGAGGATGGTCTTTATGGATGTATGTAGCATTCAAAAGTACAGACGTTAATCCACACCTGGTAATATTCCATCCTCCGACCATCGCCCATAACTATCCAAAATTAATTCATGACCTCTAAGAAGCTGGACTATTAGTATGTAGAAGTTAAATTCTTATGTAATTTTAAGTGGGTCTTCTCTATTAGCAGTGAAATTTTAATGAGTAACAAAATTTGAGTTTGTTCCTTAGCACAAATTAATTATGTACACGTACACATAAATATATTTTATAATTATCTGCTTGAAAACATTTCCTACCCTATTTTAACAACTGATTTTTTTTAGGAAAATGGGCAGCTAAGATATTCATGTAAAAATATGTCAACAGTATTGATCAAGCCAAACCCAGCCATTACAGATAGAGAGAGGTTTGATCAGATTCGCTCTTTCTACTCTCTTGAAGCTCATTCTGAAATGGATTTTGCATTTTTCTTCAATGTTGTTGTGAAGTCGATTTTAGCTTATAGGTAAAAAAAACAACAGTTTATGTTATTTATAACAATCATAAACACAGGCTTTTGTCTGGATTTTTACTTCTTCCCCCAATACGATAGTATAAGGAGAAAGTATTGTTTTCGTTAGAATTTTCGAATTCGAATTTCTAGTGGACATATCCATTTTGGTGCCCCTCAATTTTGATGATAATACATTTTTAGCGAATTTCCCATAGAGAAGAAGCTATTACCGTAGGTCTCATGGTAAGACTTAAGCCCGGGACCATGTTATTTTTTCGTCTTTTGGTGCCCAGAGTCCAAAAATAATAGTCGTTAAAATTTATATATATATATATATATATATACAGGGTGTTCATTAAAGTCGGGGACAAACTTCTAGGGGTGATAGTACTCATCAAAATAAACAAAAGAAAGCTATACACGACCAGTAACACAATTGTGTCTATTACCGCTACCCGAAGAGTAAAGGTTGAAGACCTGAGGTTCTTCAAGGGGGCCGGTGTTGTTAAGTGTTTTGTGTTTATACAAACATATGTTTTTATTAAAATCTATTGTTATTTATTATCAAAATGTAAACAAACAATATGGTTGAAATGTTTTTCTTTAATACATCAAACTACATCACAGTCATGTCTTTCATTTTCAAGTGTTTCTTAGTGTAAAACCATATACATCCAAGGAATACAACCACGTAAGTCATACAACGCATGGTCCTCCGTACATCCTACACTTGAAAACCATAGTTTATGTGTTTATCATGGCAGCTAACCTGTATACTCTTTTCCCATGTTAATCATATAGAGAATAGGCAAACTCCTTTATTTATGGACAGATGATTATAATACCCCCGTCGCAGCAGACCTGCGTACTCAGCGAATTTCCAAATCAATAATATAATAATAATAATATACGACAAGTCAAGTGGTCAAAATCTGTTGATGAACATGAGAATTATTTGATTATTCTCCATAAGATTAACATGGGAAAGAGTGTGCAGGTTTGCTGCTGTGAGGAACGCTAAGTAGGCATTTATACCTTCAAAAACATTTATTTTTAACATTTATACCAACTTTCATCAACATCTGTCCATTAATAAAGGAGTTTGCCTATTCTCCATATGATTAACATGGGAAAAGAGTATGCAGGTTTGCTGCCATGATAAACACATAAACTATGATTTTTAAGCATGAATAGATAGATCTCAACCACATAAAGCTAAATATAAATTTTTATCCAAAAATATTGGTTAATAAGTGAAATATTAATTTTTCCTTATCCTCCATAAGATTAACATTGGAGCCTCAAAATACAACGTACTGTGTTTAGATTTTTTTATATCTTGGTAACCGTTGGAGATAGAGAAAAACTTTAAGGAACTTAATTGTGTAGTTTTTTAAGCTGATTCCAATGGTGAAATATAAAATTAGAAATATTTAAAAATTATATGTGAAAAACGCATAAAACCCCATTTTGGGGTACAAAACCCCCCCAAAATACCCGTTCCCATTGACCGATATGTCTGGTTTACGAACTCGTCCAAGCATTTGTAGGAATACACGTCTCTACCAAATTTGGTCTCGATCGCACCATTTTTACGCGAGTTATTGTGCTAACAGACACATATATATAAAAATTTTAACGAATATTGTTTTTGGTCTCTGGGCACCTAAAGAAGAAAAAATAACATGGTCCCGGGCTTAACTCTTGCCATGAGACCTACGGTAATAGCTACTTCCCTATGGGAAATTCGCTAAAACTTGGTATATTTGTGGTCAAAATAAAAAAATGTTATGCTAGAAAAAAAATGCCAACTTTCAGCCTTCCTTACCCATGTCTTCCCCCATGTCTTTCCCATGTTAATCTAATGGAATATACAAATAACTCTCATATTTATCGGAAAATATTGATAAAACTTGTCATACCGGTATATTATTATTTGGATATATATTATTGATTTTGAAATTGGATTTGAAACAAACAGTTTGTAGATATTTAGTCAAATTACCTTGACCCTGTGGTCTGTTTTTTCTAGAATAAATAATTGATGTTTGTATTTTTGAGATTTCTCCCCCAGAGGCCATGTGAAAAAGTGCCCTCAGTGTGCAGGACTTAGGGAACACAAATACAAAGAGGCAAAGAACAACAAACAAAGTTTCAGCAGTGACAAATTCATTTACACCAACTCCATACATTACCCTACTCAATTTAATTTTTAATTTAATTTTATGTTATTATACTTATTATTATCATTTTTTTAACATGCCAAAATAATTGTGGTTGGCTTACAATAATAAATAAATCATTCTTTTTTCACAAATGCAATTATAAATTAATCAAACAAAGTATAATAAATAAGCAAGTTTGTTGTATTTTTTCAAAAGAAATTTAAGTGCCAACATTTTGAACAATGCAGCCAATTCCACCCAGATACCTTTGGCAGAGGACGGGCTCTTAATAGGAAATTCCTAAAACTAACTTAAAACTAAATACAGTAACAAATAAATAAATTAACTACACAAAGCACCTAACATTTACACATAGAATAAATAGATAACACCCCCATCTCTACTAAATATTTATATATCACAGTCTAATACACCCCACAATATATTTTCATTTCCCCCCCTTTTCTTATCACAGACTTTAAATATAAACAGCTCATATGTTGGTCTGCTTCTACCCTCCATGACAAAATAATAAATTGGAGTTGTCTCACCCAAATGCACTGCACAGTGACTTAAACTTCAGCGTAGAATCAGGTTGGGTGAGATAACTGCTTCACTAGGTCGGTCTCCCAGGAGCCATCGCAGAAAAAGATGAGGTGGTATGAAGTGCGAGTGCCAATGAACTCAACTGGGAGACGTCAACAGCAGTGACAGCATTGGGAGTAGCTAGACAGGGGTAGTGGTGGCAGCAGTAGAGAGGGTGGACACCAGGACCCCATGGTGTGGCTGGCTACTGGTTTAAGAGTTCATGTCAGTCGGCCAAAATAGAAATAATATGTTACAAGATAACTTTTAAGTTTTGGGAAAGTGAAACTTGGCTGACCGTACTTGATACTTGGGGTAATCCCACTGGTATCGCATCTGCAACGTGGTCGTCATAGTAGTTGCTCCACTTCATTGAGTAGTATAATAGGCAGGGGTGCCCACCCCTCCAAGCTTCATGAAGCACCCCCCCCCAAACTTAGAACCAGCCCCCCCCATGTAAGTTGGCACCCCATACCATAAACAAAGGTGTAAATAATACTCGTAAGCACCCTTATTTTATCTAAGACTAAAAGGTAATAAAGGTATTAAACCCATAGGATTTTTAATACCTTTTTAAATAGGGTTTCATCTTGCTTTGTCGCTGCATTTAAACTCAATAACTTTATATTTCACTTCCAACTGTTGTTTGACCTTACAAGGATGTTTCTTTTTACAGTGTTCGTTCCATTTGTCATGCATAACGGTAGCATTGCAAAACAACTCTAAACATTTATTATTTAAAAAGTTTTTGCTTTTTGGGTATTTCAATTGTGTCAATTTAACAAACTTATTATCACAACTCAGTGGTAATTTTAGTTTTGAGATGGAAAGGGTAAGAAACACAAAGACGAAAGGGCAACGATCACATAACCTAGTCGTGCAGCTTGTGTCTGTCGTCTGACCACCATCACGACTCCCGAAAATAACCGAGTATTTCTGTAACTCGCCAGACCTTCCGCTGCTGCCACAATCACGGACAATATTCGAGCACTGTCATTGCCATTTATACATTTTCAGATAGAAAAACAAACTATGTTTAAATTAATATTACGTTAATCATTATTTACGTTCTATCTAGTGATGTAATATATTTTTGAATGTCATTACGTTAAACACTGTTAACGTGACGCAGTCTGCGTCATAGACCCCCCCTGTGGGCACCCCTGTAATAGGCCTAGGTCCCATTTGTGAGCTCTTCAAAGCTGTAGTAAGCCACTTTACATAGGTAGTCTTTCAATTTCATCTGGAATTGAGAAAAATCTTGTTCTTGAGTTATGTTTCTTGGTAGGCTATTGTATATTTTAAAGAAGTATGGACTTTTGCTGTCCAAAGTAGAGTTGATTTGAGGTAGATGTAATTGATTTGCTGTTCTGGTGTTATATTGACATTATATTCTACTGTTTGTAAAGAAGACATCTGGGGTTTTTCGAGCAAGTAGAGCAGACTCTAAGATGAAAAGGGGGTGTAGAGGTAAAATTTTTAGCTGCTTGAAGAGTAACTTGCAGTGAGCGAGATGATGTGCTCTACACATCATTCGTATAATTGGTTTTTGTAAAAGAAAAACCCTCTTGGCATCAGAAACTCTGCCCCAAAAAACAACTCCACAAGACATAATGCTGTGAAAACAACCATAATATACTTTCAGAAGGCCTTTATCATAACTAGCTTCTGTAGTCTATACACTAAATAATTAATCTTCGTCAGTCCTGATGAAATTGCACCTATGTGGCTACCCATTTAAGATCCTCACGAATATGAAGCCCCAAATATTTCACTTCTTCACAACTTTGGATTGTTACTCCACTTAACTTAAAACTAATAGGGAGTTCTGGCTTTTTACGATTGTAAAATTTCAACATCTTGGTCTTGTCGTAGTTTAAAATTAAATGGTTATGGTCACACCAATTTGACATTTCGTTCAAACATTTTTGCGTATCTTCAATCAGAATATTTTCAGAAGAGTTGAAGATCAGGCTGCTTATGTCATCAGCAAATAACCATACTCTACCACTAGTCAGGGTGCTCAGCAAATCATTCATACACAAGAGGAAAATTATAGGTCCAAGGTTCGACCACAAAAATGGTTCACCACAATGGTTGGGTTGTCAAGTAGAACCCTATCTATCTCTAAGCTCATGTAAGTAAGGGTGTTATATTTTCATCACATAAGGATCGAACCACAGCCCACGACTCCTTACTTGTATTCCTTGAATAAATTATTTTATTGCCATAAAAGTCTTCTTTAGTTTCAGAGACCAACTGAGAGTGACGGCGCTTTGCTCTCAAATATGCTGCGCATGTTTTCCACTGTGCTATTAGGGGACCTAGTATTCCAGTAAAATTCCAGAAGTGACTGTTGTGACCTGACACTTGATGAAGTCGCAGCACCTATGAAGGAAGGTTCCATTCCTTTGATTTCATTCCTTTTGTCAGCAATTGAGTCACAGTCAAGTAGGACACAGGAACAGAGGAAACAACACACAACAAGACAAGCACATATAACACTTTAATGAGTAGGGGCGATCCGAGTGGCGGCAACGAGAATTGACCGGGCTCAGATTTATATAAAGGGAGTTAGATTTAAAACCTCCGGTATCCAACTAGCTAAGCATGCCATTACATTCAGGGACAGAATCGTTCTTATTATGCTCAGGTAACTATTTCCTCATTTTAGAAAACAGTACCTAGAATCCTCTGTAACTTTTAGCTGTTTGTGTTTACCTATTTCTTGGCTAGGGTTTGGTTAAATTTGAATCTCCAAAAGTTACTGTAAAGTACTGTAGTGGTAGTAGTAACTGGATAGAAATGAAATGGATGAAAACATAACCAAATTGAGTAATAATAATTTTACTTATATTTAATTACATGTCTTCAGGTCATTTTCACAGAGCAACAGTTGGATCATGGAGAGAAATTCCACACAAAGATCTTGTATTGGAGAGAATAAGAATGATACCATTATATACAAAGAAACTATAGACTTCCTCTTCTACTTTAAGGAGGTAAAAGTTAATTTGATTTAGAATTTATAGCAACTAAAAAATTTCTGTCCATACAGTAGTTCTTACTATACAGGTGCATTGAATATTATTATGTGCCTATATTTTTTAACAGAAAATTACCAAATAAACCAAAAAGTTTGTTTATTATTGGTGAGTCTTCCCATCTAAAACTAATGTATAATGATAAGACTAAACATATGTATGCTATTTTTCTACAGCTTACTTGAGAGAGAGTTTAAAAAATTCTATTTTAACCAAGTAAAAAACAATATATTGAAAAAAATTGTAAAACGTTTATTTGTAAAAAGTGTTACCGGTACCTTGATATTTTGACACTTATTTATTCATTGACCAGATCAGTGTTGTTACACAATATTCAACAATAGTTGCAGTGAAGTTTTCGAGCATTTATCCTAGCATTGTGAGAGACAGGTTAGCAATTTCTCGCCTTAGGGCTTTCTTAAGATCACCCAATGTGTAGGGTTTGTGTGCGAAACTCTTGCTTTAAGGAGTCCCCATAAGGAAAACTAGCTAGTTCACGTTCTTCGGAAGCAACATTTACCCTGTCCGCCTAGAAATTTATTGCGATGAATTGCCTGGCGCTCATGTGCTAAAAGGTGTTTGGGAATAACCCCCGCAATCACAAAAGCAGCTGGCTCGGAGACTGTGCGATACGCAGAGGTGACTCACAGTGCTCCGGTTCGCTGAACTCATAAAAGTTTGTTACGGTAACACTTCTTGCTGAGGGCATGAGTCCAAACCTCAGCACTGTACAGGGGGGTGGAATTGACTGAAGATATAAGTAGCTGACGCTTGCTGGAACGTGGTTCACCAACGTTAGCCATGAGCCTGGCAAGAGAAGCGACTCTCTTGGCGGTTTTGTCGGCGGTGCGTCTGATCTGTTAGTTGAAACTCAGCTTGCAGTCAATTATTACTAAGTACTTTAAAGCAGGTCTTGTCTCAGTATTGGTCTCCGTCATGCATCGGGATGATGGTCTCGATGTGTTTCTTCGTTATGACCACGATCTCCATCTTGTCGAGTGCAAGCAATTAGCCCAATGATTCCACATCCAATTGTTGACCATTTGCATCATCAGATCCAGTTTGAGCTGTGCAAGCTCAATGCTAATTCTCGCTGAGATCAGGGCAGCGACGTCACCCGAATAGCCAACATGAAGAGTTTTATCAGGCATCTCGAGCCTTAAAAGACTGTCGTGAGACACATTGAAACTCAGCTATGTTAAGATCGGAATCGAGGATTGATTCCTGTGCTGCGCCAGACGTGACTGTAACTCTACTTTGACCCTCGAGTGTGTCATTCAACAGAGTACGGTTTGAAAGTCACGAACTGATAATTTGTAGAAGGTACGCTGGGACAAGGAATGTGAGACCAGATCCGATATGCCGTGGAAAGAGCGGGGTCGACAACGGCTGCTCTCAGCCGACTTATGGCGAACGTCGGAGGCCCGACAGCTGACAAGCGCAAGCTCCTTTTGTCTGTCTCGAACTCAATACTCCTTTACAGTTGCGAGGTCTGGGCAGATGCGCTGAAGAAGGAGTGCTATCGAAAGCAGATGGGTTCGGTCCAGAGAAGGGCGGCCCTGAGGATAGCGTCAGCTTATCGGACCGTCTCTGAGCCGGCATCGTTGGTGGTTGCGGGGGTCATACCTGTGGATCTTCTGGCCCAGGAAAGGAAGCAGGTTTTTCAAACCAAATCCGATCTTGGGGTCCAGGAGGCAACAAGAGTGGCGAGAGAGGCCACAATGACATCATGGCAAGAGAGGTGGAACCGGGAGACAAGAGGTGCCTGGACACGTCGATTAATCCCGGAACTGTCCGGAGTGTACCGAGATTTCCTCCCTGATGGTGCATGAGCATTTACCCTCATAAAAAAAAAATTGTACAAACTTGAAATTGTTTAAGTTCCTCACACAATCAAAATTAAATTCATAGTCATGATCACAACTAAAACAAAAAAAAACAACAAAAGATTCACAAACCTAATGGTCTCTCACAACATCAAGCGACGCACAAGAGACGTATGTCGCTTCGGATGCGCCACGAGGGTCACGTAAGCGACATGGCGCGGGACGAGAGGGCGGTCGCCAGCGCCACGTCGCTTCTGTGTGCATTGGGCGAATACTTTGCATAGAAGGGACGCGGAAACGACATATGTCTGCGCTACATCTCCATCATACGTCAGTTCTGTGTGAATTGGGCCTAAAGCAACACAAAATCAGCTGTTAATAAAATATTCACTTATTGATGTACGCATGATCATAATGCATCACATCTTTTCCTCAAAAGCTTTTAACATATACAAAACTTTATAGGCCATTGGTGCTAAGCCCTAAGGTTAAATACAAAACTGAATATCCTTTTTGCCTACTCGGAGCAAAGATGAATCCAAAAAATCAAAGATCATTAAAATAGTTGAGCTGTTCTCGAGTTATAAATAGTGTAGCTAACAGGACTTTTTTTATATATTTTGATTTTGATCAATCATGTCATATATTAATATTCTCATATTATTTATTTGGAGATTCATTGAGTATGCAAGAAGTTTGCTGCGGCGGGAATGTTTTATACATTCTTGTCACATGTCTAAGATTAATCATGTATTATCTACTGCTGCCTGTACTACTGTTGGTTATTTATACTTTTAAAAAAGCTTTTTTTTATAGGTATTTAATCCTGTGATTTTTTCGCCTCTATTCTTGAATGAGAGCAATGCAAGAGGCTATATGGATTTTACCATGAAACTGGAACAAATAAATAGTGATGAGATAGCAGAAAACATCGGATTTTGGAAACCGACTGATTTATATATAACTACTGTAAAAAATACTACCATGAAAATTCCTCGCAATGTATATAAAGTTGTAGTAGTCCTGGTATGTCTTTATTATTCAACCATTCAGCATAATTCTTGTTTTATTCACACTTTACTATATTTTAAACGGTATTATGAAATTGACTTTACTTTCCTATACAATTTTATTATTTTAATATGCATCTACTGTATAACTTATTTAAATTAATAGTGTATTTTTTACACTAATATTAATTACGGTTGAATTTTATATAATTGAAACATTTAGTTAATTGAAGAAAATTGATGTATATAAAAATGTAAATGTATGAAAACTGATTGTATATGAAGCATAACTCGTGAACCATATATAATGATACACTATATCTATATAAATAAAAATAGAGTTTTGTCTGTACATTGCTCAGAATTATTCATTTTTTAGTTATTTTTATTTTTCGTGTGTTAGAGAAGCCGAAACCGGTCTTATTTCAATTTTGGTCTGTGACGCTCCAGGAGGCATTTTACGCCATCTTTTCCGAAAAAAACGGAAGGATCGATTACAATGAAACTTATTTCATGTATTCTCTACATTCCATAGAAGGTTTATAATTGCTTGAAATCGCCCGCCGCCCGTTGAAAAGTAAATAACGAGCATTTAAAAACCCACTTTTTTTTATATATTTTGATTTTGATCAATCATGTCATATATTAATATTCTCATATTATTTATTTGGAGATTCATTGAGTATGCAAGAAGTTTGCTGCGGCGGGAATGTTTTATACATTCTTGTCACATGTCTAAGGTTAATCATGTATTATCTACTGCTGCCTGTACTACTGTTGGTTATTTATACTTTTAAAAAAGCTTTTTTTTATAGGTATTTAATCCTGTGATTTTTTCGCCTCTATTCTTGAATGAGAGCAATGCAAGAGGCTATATGGATTTTACCATGAAACTGGAACAAATAAATAGTGATGAGATAGCAGAAAACATCGGATTTTGGAAACCGACTGATTTATATATAACTACTGTAAAAAATACTACCATGAAAATTCCTCGCAATGTATATAAAGTTGTAGTAGTCCTGGTATGTCTTTATTATTCAACCATTCAGCATAATTCTTGTTTTATTCACACTTTACTATATTTTAAACGGTATTATGAAATTCACTTTACTTTCCTATACAATTTTATTATTTTAATATGCATCTACTGTATAACTTATTTAAATTAATAGTGTATTTTTTACACTAATATTAATTACGGTTGAATTTTATATAATTGAAACATTTAGTTAATTGAAGAAAATTGATGTATATAAAAATGTAAATGTATGAAAACTGATTGTATATGAAGCATAACCCGTGAACCATATATAATGATACACTATATCTATATAAATAAAAATAGAGTTTTGTCTGTACATTGCTCAGAATTATTCATTTTTTAGTTATTTTTATTTTTCGTGTGTTAGAGAAGCCGAAACCGGTCTTATTTCAATTTTGGTCTGTGACGCTCCAGGAGGCATTTTACGCCATCTTTTCCGAAAAAAACGGAAGGATCGATTACAATGAAACTTATTTCATGTATTCTCTACATTCCATAGAAGGTTTATAATTGCTTGAAATCGCCCGCCGCCCGTTGAAAAGTAAATAACGAGCATTTAAAAACCCACTTTTACACGATATTACTCACATTTTGATTCAGTTTTCAATGAATTACCTACTGGTAATAATCAGCTGTCTTTGTAGTTTAAAGATTTAATAGAAATAGAAACAAACAGCTGTAAAATTAAAATTAATATTAGTTACTTTATATTGGTCATTGATTTTAAACCCATTTCAAAGATCTATTTCAACGTATAACTAATTTTAATAATAGCATAAAAATGTTCTACTCTATTAAAATGTAAAGTAATTAATAAAACTGAGTATTTATTTATTTTCTTTGTACTGATTTGTTTAGGATTTCAGGTTTACATTTTGGTATAGTATCTTTCTTCTTTATTCTGAATCCTACAACCCATACAAAGGGCGGGCTTAATGCTAGTTTTTAATATATTTTTAACTGTGCTATAACTGTATATGCAATCATGAATTCTTTAAATGATTGATATAATTCTATAAAGAACAAAACCTAAATTGGACTGTATACATGAGCACTTTTATTGGTCAGTTATTATAGCTTCAATTGACCAGTTTTGCTGACCAAGTTCCTTTGTTATCTTACGGGCACTAGAAGTATTAACAATTAAAAAATTGACAAAATCTTTTTACATGGACCAAAAGTCCATTCCTACAAAAAGGTACTTATATTTTGTATTTGTACATTTTTTGAAGGCCACTACTATTTTGGTGGACACATTATCATTGGTTTTATTGAAATCAAATTTTGAGTGCTTAAACTAAAGCAATATGGTAATGCAAATTTATCTTACATAAATATGGCAATTTACAGCTAGAAAATCATAGATTAAAATAAGAGAGTTAGTAGGGATTAAAACAACATTACTCAAAAGTTTTCTTTAAAAATAATTAAAGATCATTGTTACAAATTTTAAACAAATTTTTTTAGAATAGTCCAGAATGGACCAATGAATGGTTTATAGAATGATTTTTTTCTCAAATCCAGTATTTGAGAAATTAAATTAGTGGTTTTATTCTCTGACTAAATTAGTTGGCTTGAATTAGTATCATGCTTGCCTTGTATTTGGGTGGTCGCTGGTTTGTATCAGGTTCCGGTCATCATTTGTAGCCAGAACATTAATTGATTTCATATTGTAATAAGAATAGAAGTTTGGTGGTAACAAGACAAGGGTTTGATATGTTCCTTATCAACACGTTAAAAATGTCTCTGGAATAGAAAGTATACATCAAATATAATTTAAACACATGTGCTCTTATCTTGTTTCAGCTTGTTTCAAATTCTCATAAAAAATATTTTTATTAATTAATATCATAGAGGATTTGTTAAAATAATAATAATTTGTTATTACAATATTTCAATTAGTTCAAAGTTTCAATAGTTTGTAGAAAACTTTAAAATATCCATCTGGAAAAATGTATTAATTTCATGACTGGTATTATTTAATTTTCTTCCAACACAATTTTGTATGCATTATTGATTTGAAAAGAGTTTTTATTTTAATGGAATTTTAATCCTTCCTTGTTTATGATGGCTTAACATGGAAAAAATTAAAGGAGGTAAGTAATAATATTTTAACCAGTCATTTAAATTTATGCACAAGAAGATAGTAATAATTATTAATAGTAGTAAAATAAATAAGGTAGCCATTAAATCTTGAAAATGGGGTATTTTATTGATAGTATTAGAAACCCTAAAATGAGTTCAATCAGTAAAATGTAAAAAAATATGAATTTAGTTAAGACAGAGTTTCCTTAGATAACATTTTTATTTTTTAAATAACGTGTTTCAACCTTTAGGTCATTTTTAAGTTTGTTTTTTTTCTTTCTTCTTTTAGGATAAGGTATCAAAAGACCATGCAGCCTCACAGTTCTCTATTTTGTGGTTGCTTCAAAAATTATTCTCATTTTGTGTTTTTCTTTTAATTTGTCTTTTAATTCCTCTAAAGAAATTAGCTATTTCTTTATATGTTTCTATTTCATTACTTTTAAGAGCAGACACAATATCTAGTTTAAACTTTATGCAAGTTTTATTGAGTAATTTGCTTCTAAATTAACTGTAGTGTGGGCTTATAAAGATTAAATGTTCTAGTGTTTCTTCTTGATTCAAAGTACAGCTTAAGCATAAAGGGGTAAAGTATTGTTTTTGGAGTATAAGTATTAGCTCTAGCATGTCCGATATGTGTTCTACATAAGAAAACTGCATCATGTCTATTTAATTGCTTATTGGAAACCCATGGCTTTTGGAAAGAAATTTTGAATTATTCTGTGCCACTGTCCTTTACGGGAGTTATTTATCTCCTCTTAGGAAAAATAGCTTCCTTTTTCTTGAATTTAACTAAATTCTCAATGGGAATGGAAATGTCATAAACAAGTTCTCCATCCTGAGTTGCTTCCTTTGCTAATTTGTCAACAACCTCATTGGGTTTAATTCATTCATAAAAGATAACCTAATACAAACAATATACAAATCACATGACTAAATTAATGATTCCAATTTGATAAATGTAGATGTGTTCTTGGAGAAATTGGTTTAAAAAAATGTTGTATGTATATAAATGTAAAATGTATTTATTGTGTATTTTGTTGAGCTTTCTGATTGTTTTTTTTTTAAATTGATCGTTTTTTTAAGTGGTTGTTCAAGATGTTTTGGGGGTTAGTTTTTTGCCCTGAATAAATAATATTCATCCTTTGTATCCATGATATTTCCTTTGGTTGTGAATTCAATTATTTCGAGATTTTCTATGTTCTTGTAATTATGATTTTTTGTTAGTAGGTGTTCTGCAAAATTAGATTTCATGGTTGTTGTGTTGTTGCTTCAGGGAGCTTGAATGTGTTTTTGAAATCATTCTCTGAATGTTCTCCCTGTTTGACCTATGTAGTAGTTGTTGTAGTCTGAACATTTTTATTATCGAATTTCCTATAGGGAAGAAGCTATTACTGTAGGTCTCATGGTAAGACTTAAGCCCGGGACCATGTTATTTTTTAATCTTTAGGTGCCCAGAGTCCAAAAACAATAGTCGTTAAAATTTAAATATATATATATTTGTCTGTGAGATAACTCTCGTAAAAATAGTCCGATTGAGATCAAATTTGGCCTCAATCGGAGTTTTAGTTTTGGATGAGAATTGGTATTTAGCTTCATGTGGTTGGGATCCATACGCTTACGCTAAAAAATCTTAGTTTATGTGTTCCTAGCAGCAGCAAACCTGCACACTTTCCCATGTTAATCTTATGGAGAATAGGTAAACTCCTTTATGATAAAACTTGGTATATGGTGAAATTAAAAATAGTTTATGGTAAAAATTCCTGCTTTCAGTGTTCCTTAAGGCAGCAAACCTGTATACTCCCATGTTAATGTTAAAGAGAATAGGCAAACTACTTTAATTTATCAACAGGTACTGATTGATCAATATACTCTTGTATTATTATTGCCATATTATTGAGGTGGAAATTCGCTGAGTACGCAGGTGTGCTGCGACGGGGTATTTATAAATGCCTGATTGGTTGTATTTGTTTTGTTGATTCTCATGGTAAGACTCAAGCGTTAAAATTTATACATATATATATATATATGTATTTATTTATTTATTTATTAGCGAATTTTCCCATAGGGAAGAAGCTATTACCGTAGGTCTCATGGCGAGACTTAAGCCCGGGACCATGTTATTTTTTCTTCTTTAGGTGCCCAGAGACCAAAAACAATAGTCATTAAAATTTATATATATATATATATATATATATATATATATATATGTGTCTGTGAACACGATAACTCTCGTAAATATGGTCCGATCAAGACCAAATTTGGTAGAGACGTGTATTCCTACAAATGCTCGGACGAGTTCGTAAACCAGACATATCGGTCAATGGGAACGGGTAGTTTGGGGGGGTTTTGTTTTTGTGTTTTTCACATGTAATTTTTTAAAATTTCAAATGTTATCTTTCACCATTAGAATCAGCTTAAAAAACTGCACGATTAAGTTCCTTAAAGTTTTTCTCTATCTCCAACCGTTACCGAGATATTAAAAAATCTAAACACAGTACGTTGTATTTTGGGGCTCCAATGTTATCTTATGGAGGATAAGGAAAAATTAATATTTCACTTATTAACCAATACTTTTGGATAAAACTTGATATTTAGCTTCATGTGGTTGAGGTTCATCCATTTATGCTTAAAAATCATAGTTTGTGTTTATCATGGCAGCAAACCTGCATACTCTTTTCCCATGTTAATCATATGGAGAATAGGGAAACCCCTTTATTTATGAACAGATGTTGATGAAAGTTTGTATAAATGTTAAAAATAAAAATTTTTGATGGTATAAATGCCTACTCTCAGTGTTCCTCACAGCAGCAAACCTGCACACTCTTTCCCATGTTAATCTTATGGAGAATAGGCAAATAATTCTCTTGTTTATGGACAGATTTTTATAAAACTTGTCAAATATTATTATTATTATATTGTTGATTTGGAAATTCGCTGAGTAGGCAGGTCTGCTGCGACGGTGGTATTTTTTTATATATGTATATATATACTGTATATATGTGTCTGTGAACACGATAACTCTCTTGGGAAAAATGGTCCGATCGAGACCAAATTTGGTAGAGACGTGTATTCCTACAATTGCTCGGACGAGTTCGTAAACCAGACATATCGGTCAATGGGAACGGGTAGTTTGGAGAGGTTTTTTACCCCAAACGGAGTTTTAAAAATTTCTAACTTGATATTTCACCATTGGAATCAGCTCAAAAAACTACACAATTAAGTTCCTTAAAGTTTTTCTCTATCTCCAACCATTACCGAGATATTAAAAAATCTAAACACAGTACGTTGTATTGTGGGGCTCCAATGTTAATCTTATGGAGGATAAGGAAAAATTAATTTTTCCCATATCAATCAATATTTTTGGATTAAACTTGGTATTTACCTTCATGTTGTTGAAACCCACCCGTTTATGCTTAAAAATCATAGTTTATGTGTTAATCATGGCAGCAAACCTGCATACTCTATTCCCATATTAATCGTATAGGGAATAGGAAAACTCCTTTATTTATGGACAGATGTTGATGAAAGATGGTATAAATGTTAAGATAAAGATTATTTATGGTAGAAATGACTACTTTCAGTGTTCCTCACAGCAGCTAACCTGCACACTCTTTCCTATGTTAATCTTATGGAGAATAGGCAAATAATTCGCATGTTTATGGACAGATTTTTATAAAACTTGTCATATATTATTGATTTGAATGAAGTGGATAGGAGGAGTTGAGGTGGCAAAGGTGGCTTACCATGCACTATTTGAGGCACATATTAGATATGGGGTTGCAGTTTGGGGCGGAACATATGAGCAGAACCTGAGTGGAGTGATGATCATGCAAAAAAAGGCAATCAGATCGCTCTCAGGGCTGAACCCCCTGGACAGCTGTAGGGAAGCATTTAAGTCCCTAAAGCTATTGACTGTTATTGGTCTGTATATTCTTGCTGTAGTGGCATATGTGGATGAAAGGATACTACAAAGGGGGGGTGATGAATCAGAATCAGAATAATTTTTATTGTCTTTAAACATACAATGTAATAGACAGTGTCAGGTTGCATAAAACTAAAATTCATCATAGGCTACTTACAATGTATGTATGGGATACACATACATACAACACAAGGAGAGCAACAGACTTCATCCTCCTAGCACACCACACAACCAGGTACAGCTGGAAGCCATCCTATGCAGGGAGGAAAATGTATAACTCTCTGCCGTAGCACCTGAAAACCCTGTGAGGACAGAAGCTGAAAAGAAGACTTCAAGAGTGGCTGACAGAAAGACCAATGTATACAATGAAGGAATACTTCGAACAAGCAAGTAAACCTTAGTAAAGCAAGAAAAGAAGACATACTTGTGTTTGTAATTAGACGCCTTTACAATTCTTGATGAATTTGTAAATAAAGATTTTATTGATTGATTTTAAGGTTACATTTTTTACAGGCTGGATAATTGGATGATACCTGAAACAAGTTGTGAAATTAAATGTCATTTAGGAAAGGATACTCTAGTTTTTAGAATGAAATAGGCTACGGTATTGTTAATAGGAGCCTTAATAGTAAACATTATTAAAACAAAAATATATATCAGCTATTCCTACTGTATTATTTAAGGTTTGGAATATGCATAAAAAATTGATCATAAGGTCTTCATCTCGATAATGTGTTTATAGTTAATGTTACTATGATTTTAAGTTTGAACTTAATGTGTTGATTTGTAATTAAGTATTACTTGTTATACAAACATATGTCCATAAGAATAACATTGGAACTTTGGTGACGTATCTTTTATTTACTTTCTTCTTACCTATAATTTATCTCTCATTTTACAATATACTTAATTATATAATGTTACATTAAAGTTTCCACCAATTATTGTTATTTGTACGTTTTTTTTCATTGATTTCTGAGACCTTAACAACCGAAAGAGTGTAAAATAATAGTCAAGATTACAGTATGTTATATTGTTGTTTAAAAAAATCTTGTTTAAATAAAAAATATTTTCAGCAAGCACCATTCATGATAAGGAACATTGATGTTAATGGAACAGAAAACTTCACAGGCTATTGTATAGACATATTAGATGATATAAGTCATGCTCTAAAATTTGACTATGAAATTTATGTATGTCCAGACAACAACTTCGGAATTTTGGAGGACAATGGTCATTGGAATGGAATTATAAAAGAACTTATTGAAAAGGTAAAATAAAAGCAGTTTTTTTTAAAGCATTTTATAAAACTTTAACTGATATGTTATCGTATATAAAATAACTGTAAGGTGGATAAATAAATTGAGAATACCCTGTATCTATGTGGTGTTGGTAGTGTGTAATGTTGTAAAGTTTTGATTCCTGTTGGTGTGGGTTTTTGAAGCAGGAGATAATTGTTTGATGATTGGTTACATTCCATTTTTAGCGAATTTCCCATAGGGAAGAAGCTATTACCGTAGGTCTCATGGCGAGACTTAAGCCCGGGACTATGTTATTATGTTATTTTTTCTTCTTTAGGTGCCCAGAGTCCAAAAAAAATAGTCGTTAATATTTATTAATATATATATGTGTGTATATATATATATGTGTGTGTGTGTGTGTGTGTGTCTGTGAACACGATAACTCTCGTAAAAATGGTCCGATCGAGTCCAAATTTGGTAGAAACGTGTATTCCTAAATTTGCTCGGACGAGTTCGTAATCCAGACATATCGGTTAATCGGAAAGGGCAGTTTGGAGGGGTTTTGTACCCCATAAATGGGATTTTGCATTTTTCCCATGTAATTTTTAAAAATTTCAAATTTTATCTTTCACCATTAGAATCAGCTTAAAAACTGCACGATTTTGTTTCTAAAAGTTTTTCCCTATCTCCAACGGTTACTGAGATATTAAAAAATTTAAACACAGTAAGTTGTATTTTGGGGCTCCAATGTTTATCTTATGGAGAATAAGGAAAAATTAATATTTCCCATATCAATCAATATTTTTAGATTAAACTTGGTATTTACCTTCAGGTTGTTGATACCCAACCGTTTATGCTTGAAAACATAGTCTATGTGTTAATCATGGTAGCAAACCTGCATACTCTTTTCCCATGTTATTAATATAGGGAATAAGCAAAATCCTTTATTTATGGACGGATGTTGATGAAAGTTGGTATAAATGTTAAAAATAAAAATTGTTTATGGTAGAAATGCCTACTTTCAGTGTTCCTCACTGCAGCAACCCTGCACACTCTTTCCCATGTTAATCTTATGGAGAATAGGTAAATAAGTCGCATGTTTATGTACAGATTTGTATAAAACTTGTCATATATTATTGATTTGGAAATTCGCTGAGTACGCAGGTCTGCTGCCACAAGGGTATTAACCTTATGTTATTGATTGGTGTTACTGAGGTGAGTGCAGCTGAATAATACAAATGCAAACAAAGCTGATGTTTTACTGATTCTAAGTCAAAATTAAATATCTTAACAAGTTTGTATTGCCCCCTACTTTACCCATTATGAAGAGATAGAGATTGTTAACAGTCATCTCTCATGTTTTTCAAATCCAAAGATATTTTATTGGGACCAATTTGCTTACAGAGTTGTATACTCAACTGGATGTTTTAGGGTTTGTAATATTGTCTTTAAAAGTCGTTTATCAATTTAAAGTAACAACATTTCCTCCAAAGTGTATAGAGAATACATAAAAATGTAGACGCAGAGATGGGACTATCATTACATTTAATAGGCCTAAACCTGTACTTTTTCCAGAATGGTTCTATCATAATCTATATAAATGAAATTAGAGTTTTGTCTGTACATTGCTCAGAATTGTACATTTTTTAGTTAATTTTACATTTAATTCGTTAGAGAAGCCAAAACAAGTCTTATCTCAATTTGTGTATGTGACGCTCCAGGAGTCAATTTACACCGTCTTCTCCGAAAAAATGGGAGAACTGATAACAATGAAACTTATTTCATACATTCTCTACATTCCAGAGAAGGTTTTTAAAGGCTTAAAATTGTCCGCCGACCCTTGAAAAGTAAACAATGAGCATTTAAAAACCCACTTTTTACACGATATTGGTCACATTTTCAATTCATACTTGTCTTGTATCCATAGCAACGAGGCATTTTTTTATAAAAATACTAAACCCCTAACCCTTTTTAAGTTTGGGGAGAAGTGGAACTATATTTAGGCATTTCAATAATTATGTATACATTTAAGTAAAATAAAAATTATATGTTGAAAATAAACATTTTTTTGCTGAGTCCCCTTTAAGGATTGTTTATAGTTTAAAAATTTAATAGAAAGAAAAACAAACAGCTGATGAATCAATATTAGTTAGTTTATATTGGTCATTGATTTAAGCCCATTTCGAATCATACTATATTAAAAAGTTATTTCAAAGTATAACTAATATAATAATAATAATGGTATAAATGTTCTAATCTATTTAATTGTAAAGTAATGCTAAATAATAAAGCTGGGTATTGATTTATTTTGTTTATATTGATTTGTTTAGGATAACAGGTTTACATTTTGGTATGATGATCTTTCTTCTTTAAACTGAATCCTACAACCCATACAAAGGACGGGCTTACTGCTAGTATTCAGTATAATAATTATTGTTTCAGAATGCAGATATTGGTCTAGCATCACTTTCAGTAACTGCTGAGCGTGAAAATGTTGTAGACTTTACTGTTCCTTATTATAACATGGTTGGAACTACAATTCTGATGAAAAAGCATACACCAAAATCATCACACTTCAAATTCCTTACTATAATAGAAAAGGATGTTTGGTTCGCGATTCTAATAATATATTTGTTAGCAAGGTAAGTGAGTGTAATGACAATCATTAAAAATTAAAAATTAATTTGCATTTTAAATTATATACAAAAACAGGACATATACAACCTAGTACTGTACTAAAGCTGTTAGAAAAACTTAATTTTAGCCTCAAAAACTGGAACAAGTGTAAATGTATAAATTTTTAGTATGACTTCTGATATACCTTGCATAGATGGATTTGTATCAAAGTGGTTTGGCTGTTGTTCCAGTCACACTATATAGTCAATAATATAATTTTATTCTGACAAAAGTTCTTCTGAAAAGAAATCCTCAAATGAGATTTATCAGTAATATAAAGCAGTGAATTGTTTAAGTAGATAGAAAATGAGGTTTATCATCAGAATTGGCACGTTTTTCTCATAAGAATAATATGGAGAGAAATTTTTATACATTTAGTTTTGTTTTTTTTTTTTTTTTTTTTTTTTGATTAAAAAATTCTGTATTTATACCCCCCTACTTGCTGCTATTTTCCCCCCCCCCCCCCCCCCCCCCAAATTTTTTTTTTTTTTTCCCCCCCCCACCTGAGTAAAAAATTACTGTTATTTATATCCAATCTACTGCCTGCTATTATACAACAACATTTTTATGAAATAAAACAAATTCAACAAAATCATAAAGCATGCACCTCACAGGGTTGGTGAAACCTAGTGCGCACTGAACGCCGATTAATTTTAGCGAATTTTCCATAGGGAGGAAGCTATTACCGTAGGTCTCATGGCAAGACTTAAGCCCTTGACCATGTTATTTTTTTGTCTTTAGGTGCCCAGAGACCAAAAAAATAGTCATCAATATTTATTAATATATATATGTGTGTGTATATATATATATATATATGTGTGTGTGTGTGTGTGTGTGTGTCTGTGAACACGATAACTCTCGTAAAAACGATCCGATTGAGACCAAATTTGGTAGAGACATGTATTCCTGCATTTGCTCAGATGAGTTTGTAAACCAGACCGAGATATTAAAAAATCTAAACACAGTACGTTTTATTTTGGGACTCCAAAAAAATTAATTAAATTAATAAAAAAAAAATGGGGAAAAATTAATATTTCCTGTATTAACCAATTTTTTTGGATGAAACTGGATATTTACCTTAATATGGTTGAGATCCATCTATTTATGCTAAAAAATCATAGTTTATGTGTTTATCATGGCAGCTAACCTGTATACTCTTTTCCCATGTTAATCATATAGAGATTAGGTAAACTCCTTTATTTGTGAACAGATGTTGATGAAACTTGATATAAATGGTCAAAATATGAATTGTTTACGCTAGAAACCCCTACTTTCAGCACTCCTCTCAGCAGCAAACCTGCATACTCTTTCCCATGTTAGTCTTAAAGAGAATAGGCAAATAACTCTCATATTTATCGACAGACAAATTTAAAACTTGTCATATATTATTATGTTATTGATTTGGAAATTCGCTGAGTACGCAGGTCTGCTGCGACGGGAGCATTTGATTCCCTTTCATATCACACAAATTTAACCTTAAATTAACATAAAAAAGTAGTACTTTAGATTTTAATTAAGTTAGTAGAAAGTAGAACACTTCTTTAACGACTATTTATGAATATTAAAGTTTGTTGCAGCTTCTTACTATGGATGTTTGAACAATTTAGTGCTCGAAATGAGCTTTTACTCTCAGAACCAACTGCTTTGTCCCCAAAAGAGTTAGATATATTTTTGAAAGATAACTTTACATTGAGAGATTTCCTATGGTTTTGCATGATTTCTTTAACACCTCAGGTAAGAAAAATTTTAATTTTCAACAAAAAGTAAGATAAAATAAAATAATATAATTATTTTTAAATAAAAAATAATTATGTTTGAATACTTTCCTTGAAATTCACAACCACATTCTGCCAGATATAACATTTGTAGAACATTAATGGTAATAACAGTAATTTCTTTTATAATGACATTGATTGTACCTCAATTTTCCAAAGGACCATCCAAATAAAAGAATTTTTATTTGAAAACTTATAATTACAGCGTCAAAGTAGTTAATGCATGCATGTTTCTTTCAGGTTAGCACAGTTACCGTAACACTTTCTCTAGGTACATGACCAGTATTTGTGTATGGAACAACAGCCTTACTCACTGAATAATAATGCAGTTACTGTACCACATTTCTGTCTGTGCGAGACACATAAAGACCCCTGAGAAAAATAGTCACGAAAATAAGAATTGCACACGCTTTTACTACAATATGTCGTTTTTAGAACACACAGCTGTTTAATAAGTATATACAAACTATATTAATATTACTAATGTAAATTTATGATGCCGAAAAACACATGGGTACATTGTTGTTTGGTCAAGGGGTGTTCTTGTGACACACGGACAGTATATAGTTGAAGATCATTATTAATGCTGTCGTAATATTCATTAGAAGGTACATCTACCGACCACTTTGGGGGACACTTTATGATGTATATTATTAAAGGTGATTAGTGTGATGAGTGTATGACACTACTGTGTGTAATATATATGATGTGCTGCAGGGTAACAGTAGTTGCTGCAAAACTCTCCCCAGCTATATTACAATGGGCACCTGGTGTCTGTTTGGGCTGGCAGTGATATCATTCTACACAGCCAACCTGGCTGCGTTGCTGACCGTGTCCCAGCTGGAAACTGACATCCGTAGCCTCTCAGACCTGGCACAGCAGTCCGGTATACAGTACTCTCCTATCAATGGATCCACTGCCATGAGCCACTTTGAGCGTATGGCTGATATAGAAAAGACTATGTTAAGGTATGTACATGCAGTAGCTATGTTAAGCAAATTGTACCTGGTGGGTGAATTAGGTTCTTTAAAAGTAATTTTTAATAACGATAAAAAATTATATATAATGAAAAATTATGAAACATTTAAAGATTACTATAAATCTTACTTCTTTCAAAACAATCATAAACATTCACTGAAAATTACGCTCAATGCCAATGACTGGTGGAAATAAAGCAACATAAATTCAGCTGTTAATAAAATATTTAAATAATTAATGTATGTATATGATTAAAATCCATCATGTCCGAGTACCTTAGTAAACTTATGCAATTCCATAAGTTACTCGGAGCAGAGATGTATCCAAAAAATCATTGAAATCAACCCTTCTTGAGTAATAAAAAGGTTGTAACAAACATGACTTTGTTTCATATATTTAGATTCAAATTAGAAGCAAATGGACAAATCATTAAGGCCATGGAGGGTGGAGCTCTTGACTTTAATAACAATACTAATAATAATAATAATATTTTTATTGCCATCAAAACAAATAACTGTCATTAGCAATGTTAAAAGAACAAACAATTTTGTTAAAAACTGACGATTGAAATAAAACAAACAAGTAAATTACAGACATATTGACCTAGTTAGTGAATTAAGGATAGCCTCAATTCAAATAGTCAACGTCATCAGTTCAGGCATGGTTAGTACTGAAGTTCCCATTATGCGTGTGAGATGGTGTTTGACACTACGAACTACCCGTTCCCATAGTCCACCGTGATGCGGTGCAGATGGGGGGTTGAAATGGAAACGTATTCCATGTGCAGCTGAAAAATTGTGAATTTTGGTTTGAGACTGACTACTCTTTATTGATGTCTGAACTATTTTTCGCAATTCTGAATTGGCGCCTAAGAAATTGGTTCCACAGTCAGAATAAATATCAGTGCAGATTCCTCGTCTAGACACGAATCGGGTTAGAGCCGTAATAAATGCATCTGTAGTGAGATCTGTCACAACTTCAATATGCACAGCCTTTGTCACCATGCAGATGAATATGCCGAGGTAGACCTTTATGAAATCATAATCAACCTGCGTTTCGGGAAAATCCCGAAACGCAAGTTGATGATCTTGCATGGAAGTGGACCCATATAATCTACTCCAGTAGATATGAAACGTTTGGCAGGAGTTGTTCGAACAGCAGGTAAGTCCGCCATGATTGGAGTAGGAATTGTGTTGCGATGGCGATGACAAGTAATGCATTTGTGCAACTGAGACCTGATGACACTCTGTGCGTTGAGAATCCACACATGTTGATTCAAAACTGATTAGACAAATTGTGGTCCTGCGTGTAGATGTTTCAAGTGATGGTAGTCAATGAGTAGATGTACTATGTGATGATGTTTAGGTAGTAATGATGGATGGTAGTTTGATGTTATAAGCAAGTTGTGATTTTCGTAATCGACCACCGACACGAATCAATTGGTGAGCATCGATAAATGGAGATAAATGGCAATATTGGGAGAACATTTACCTTTACGGAGTTCATTGAATTCCTTTTGCAAAGTGGATTGTTGAACAGCATAAAATATTTTTAGGCGTGCTGAGTAGATTTCTGCCACAGTAATAGGACCCAAAACTTTATGTGATGTCTTGCAGTTATAGATAAACCTCATGACCAAAGCAGTGACGTGTAGTAGTTTAGTCCACGATGAATATTTTGTTAACAGCGGTAATTCATATGTTGAAGATATTGCAAAGATTGGTAATGGGTCAGACTTTAATTCCATTATTTCATCAGATTCCACCTTGGTAAACTTGTGATTTGGCCATTCAGATGATGACTGGGATAGCCAATTGGGACCATTCCACCATAAAGTGTGTTGTGGTAATTGCGGCAATGAATACCCACGTGAGGCACAATCTGCAGGGTTGTCCTGTGAGACGTGACGCCAACATTCGGGTGGTGTTAGTTCTTGAATTTGCGCGACACGGTTTGCGACATACGTTTTAAGACGATATGGAGGTGTTTGTAACCAAGTGAGAACGATAGTAGAATCACTCCACAAGAATATGTTGGTAGCATTGAATAAGTTTCTGTAGACGTTTGTGACATGTTCTGTTAATTTTGATAATAAGTGTGCTGCGCATAATTCCAGACGAGGAATAGTAACCTTCTTTAAAGGAGCTACTCGACTCTTTGCTATGACGAGCTGTGTTGTAGTAGATTGATTATTACTGCATCTGAAGTATATTGCTGCTGCATATCCTCATTCTGATGCATCACAAAAACCATGTAGTTCGATAGTTTGAGCGTAGCATAAGTTGAGAGAACGGGGTATGCTTATTTGTGATAAACTAGAAGTATCTTCCACTAAACGAGTCCAGTGTTTCAATGTGTCAGAGGGCAATGGCGTGTTCCAATCCAATCCTAACGTCCAAACCAATTGCATAAAGCATTTCATAAGCATGATAAACGGTGTTAGAAACCCACATGGATCATATATACTAGCGATTGCTCTGAGTACGCTGCGTTTAGTGGGATGCAATGATAAATTGAAGCCATGTGACTTAAACACGAATGAATCAGTAGATGGAGACCAATGGAGACCCAAGACTGCAAAATGTGGGTCAGGAGAGCCGTTGAGGAACTTTGGTGACTCTCGGTGAGATTCCGGCAGTTGTTGGAGAAGCTGGTCAGAGTTTGAAACCCATTTGCGTAGTTCAAAACAACCACGAAGAAGTAGTTGTTGTAGCTGATTTTGTAAGTCCATAGCAGATAATAATGAATCTGCTCCAGTGATGATGTCATCAATGTAGGTATGATTAAGCAGAGTAAAGCCGCTTCAGGGAAGTCATGACCTTCATCTCGAGCTAATTGATGTAAGGTACGAATTGCAAGATAAGGGGAGCTGTTGACACCGTATGTTACTGTGTTCAATTGAAATGTTTTGAAGTCTTGAGAGGTGTCAGATCTCCATAAAATGAGTTGAAGATTCCTATCATCAGGATGAATCAAAATCTGTCGGTACATCTGTTTGATGTCACAACAAATGACAATGTTGTGTCTGCGGAATTGCATCAATATGTCAGCAATATTATTTTGAAGCTTAGTCCCGGCCATGAGTATATCGTTTAGTGACAACCCAGAGCTGGATTTGCAGCTTGCATCGAAAACAGTCCTCAACTTGGTAGTGGAACTGGATTCCTTTAGAATACCATGATGTGGCAAATAATAATGAACTGTATCTTGTGTAGGTTTGTCACATTCAGTCATGTGCCCAAGGGTGAGATATTCTGACATGAAGTCACGATATAGTTTTGCAAAGCGTCGGTCCTTGTTAAACTTATGCTCCATGGCTAAAAGGCGTTGCTTTTGCCGCAGTGTGGGAATGTCCTAGCGACTCGTTAGTATTCTTGATTGGAAGCCTGATGATATAACGCCCGGTTTCATCTCTAGCATGGGTCGTCTCAAACAAGTTTTCACATGCAACGTTATCTTTTGGTCGAACATGATGTGCTGGAACATCTTCTTGCACCCAAAATTGTTGAATGCAATTGTGCAATTCATCAAGAGGAATAGAGTGAAAACATATACTCAAGGTACTTGAATGTTGCGAAGCATGAAGTGAAGATGTAGACAAAGAAGGCGTTGTACCCATTACAATATGAACAAGTGGTGAATTGATTAAATATGGCAAATCAGGGCCTAAGTGGATTGTAGAACCTGAGAAGAGTTGCGGGAATAAAGCTGCACCCAGAATAATATCAATGCGGTTTGTTACATGATAAGTGGGATCAGCAAGATCATAGTGCTTAGTAAGTTGAATGACATCTGGTGATACTGGTGTACGAGGCAGATGAACAGTGATAACAGTGAGTTTGTCCAGAATAACCATCGGATGATCCTTATTGGCAATGGTAACACCTGAAGGTATCTCTAAATTACCATAAATTTGACGCTTGTTGCAGGAAATATGTTGATTTATACCCACTATTTCAACACTGCTTGCTTGTCGAGTGGCATTGAGTAGAGACTGCTCTTTCAGTGATTGATTAGTGAACACATACCTACTACCAGAATCGCACAGTGCACGAAAGGTATGTGTTGTACCATTTGTAGCTCGTACATTAATTAGTACGGTATCAAGCAATACCATAACAGCCTTGTCAACTGATGATGATAGTCTATTATGTTGTGCAGCGAGTATAACAGACTTATTTGACTGAGATGTAAACTCCTTTACTTCGGAATCGTTAGGAAGACTAATTGATGATGAAGGTGACGCAGGAAAATGTAGCAGGGTATTGTGCTTTTTGTGGCAGACCTTGCAAGATGATTTTGATTTGCATGCCTTCACACTGTGAGCGCCTAAACATGATATACAATGATGGGAGTTTTTTACAATGTGGTAACGTTCAGATGGACTTTTAGCCAGAAACCTTTGGCATTCAAAGGTTTTGTGATTGATAGTATCACAGATAGCGCATGATGAGGAATGGTTTTTGGGAGTGGATGATCCGACTACATATGTTAATTTACCATCTCTTCGCTGAATTGACCTATTCTGTGTGTTAGGGTCGAGATTCATTTCTTGCAAACGTGTATCAATTGAACATAATGCATCTTCATAATGGTTACATTCCTGATTGAGAAAAGTAATTATTTCATCCACAGTAGGCAGTGTGTGTTGAAGTGGACCAGTAACGTCAGGCTTGCTTTCAAGACGTTTACACAAATCTACATCTAATTTTCGTAAAAGTACCGGTATTGCGGCTAATAAATGTTTAGAATCCGCGATATCACAACCGATCGCTGTTAGAGCTTGCATATTTTCATTGTATATGTTAAGGAACTGCCTTATCCCAATGATGTTACTAGCTGAAACTTCAGGTAAGTCAAGAACACGGTTGATGTGCAATAAGTGCAATCTACGATCATGTTGGTAACAATCTGACAGAATTTTGTATGCCACATCATAGGTTGCATCAGTTATGCTTAAGTTACGAATTAAATTAAGAGGTTCGTCTTCTAATACGCTCAGGAGATACTGAAACTTGAGTGTTTTACTCAATGACAGGTTTTCATGTATAGTTGTGTTGAATAAATTTATAAACGTAGTCCATTTAGCAAAGTCACCGTTAAATATGGTGAGTTCTAATTTGGGAAGCCGTACCATACATTGATCCATACTGTTGGAAGTATTTGATTGTGAGCTAAGTTGAGGTTGAGTTTGATTAGGTACATTTCCATCAACTAGTACTTGGATAGATGATACTAGGTCAGTAAAAAGATTGCTAATGGAATTTTGTTCTGTAATCAATAGATCGTCGGGAATAGGATTATCACCTTCATACGCCAATGCACGCTCAAAATTGAGTTCAAAGTCCGCATGTTTCTTTTGTATTTCGGTCAAATATTGGTTTAGGTTTTTATATTGAACCGGTGAAATTTCCGTCTGAGATTGCAATGAAGTTAAAACAATATTGATTGAGTCCAACCTAGCCTTGAAAATCTTTATTGACCTTAAAAAGGTAGATGGCTTGAACTCCTCACTGCGTGTGATTGGCATGTTGTATTATCAAACACAAAAATTAAAATGAGAATGAATTGTAGATGTAATAGCAGTAAGACTGATAGTTCCTAGATGAAATTCAATAATTATCCGGCCCGGAGGACCATTAATTTGTAGGATGTGCGGAGGACCATGCGGTGTTAGACTTACTTGGTTGACTTACGTGGTTGTACATGATTTTACACTAAAAAAACACTTGAAATAAAAGACATGACTGTGATGTAGTTTGATGTATTAAAGCAAAACATTTCATCCATTTTGTTTGTTTACATTTTGATAGTAATAATAGATTTTAATAAAAACATATGTTCGTATAAACCAAAAACACTGAACAGATATAGTCAATTAAACCTTATCATTTTCATTTTTTACAAGTATGATATTTTATTTTTCAACTTTTAGACAAATATGAAGTAAACGCACATGTGTCTCAACCACATTTTGGCTCTTGTTTGATGTTATACGCAGATGACCCACATGTGCGTCATTATTTTAATTTTCAGAAAAATTGAAAAATTGACATTTTTTACTATTTATAAACATAAAAAAATCATTAAACTAGTTAAATTGAAAAATAAAAATTTAGCACTACACACACGACTATATATATTTAGCCATATTTTCAGCAGCAAACATGTTAAATCTTTTTTCACACGAAATTAAATGTATAATACCCCCGTAACAGCACACCTACATAATCAGCGAATTTCCAATTCAATAATATAATAATAATATACTAGCAGTAAGCCCGTCCTTTTGTATGGGTTGTAGAATTCAGATTAAAGAAGAAAGATGAGTCCCAGACGGCTCCCTGTGCTGTCTGGGAGGTTGTTTTAGCGAATTCACTATAGGGAAGAAGCAATTACCGTAGCATGGTCAGACTTAAATAGTGGACTACGATAATATTTTGTTTAGAGGTCCCTTTGTAGCTTTTTTCCCCCATGTTAATGTGTGAATAGCTCTTTGTGTAACTAGACCGCAAACGATGTCATATTGCATGAGAGGTTCAAATGGCAGCACTCAGATGACGCTTTGTGCTGCCAGAACTTCGAGAACGGCCATGACACTTTGCACTCCTAACAAGATTTTTCCTACAATAAAAAAGGCATTTAGGTTATGTTTGATTTTTCCGTTGGGATAAATGAGTAACGAGCGGGATCTCCAACAAACTGGTCCTACCAAAAAAAAAAGCCTAGGGACCTCGCTTGAATACAATGGGGACGTAACTCAAAAGGAGGAATAAAATATGTGCTGGTAGACTAACTCACAATTTAATTACACAAGCCTCAATATTACAATGTTTATTTATACCTAATATCTGGGACACATCTAGCTACCATAAGCGATATTGAACGTACACATTTAAAAATAACTAAAATACTCCCCTTTTAAAACATAACACAAAATGATCCTTCAAAAATAAAACCAAAAATGTAAATCTCTTTTACTATGACGTTAAACCCTTGAATACAACACAAAACTCTTTACTTTAACAAATCTAAATCTTTAACAAAACCTTGCCAACCAAAACACTCACCCAAAAAGGTTGCTGCCCAGGGGAACACTGCTCTTCCCCGGAGTCAACTCCCCTACACACCAACTGACCCCCTCACACCAACAGACCACGAATCTAAACCTCCCAGACTATTTAAACTAACCTGCCCTAGAAAGAATGCTAAACCCAGCAAGGCCCAAGGTAAACAGTGTATCGCTTGTGGTAGCTGCTTACAAACATATGTGCCTGACATCCACAACTAGCCTCTAACTGAATAAGCACTTTTTTTACATAATTAAAATATACTAAAACAAACTAATAATTATATACTATATAAAAACCGTGACCCTGTCACAAATGTAAGCATGACTTTTAGGTTTCCGGTAACCTCAGTTTCATGGCGCAAAACTGGAAGTTACCGTAGTGTTGTAGGAATGTCTACTGTCTAAGTGCTCAGATAGCTGATAGTTTCATATAGATTTGCAGCGGTCCGCGCATGTGATCGGCCGGTTATTTATCTCCCCTAGGGGGAATATGAGATCTTATCCACCCTAATGCAGATATGAACTGCTTATACGTTCTGCCAATAGTGCGAAATGTGCCTATTATCGTGTGGTTGTAGGAAAAATCTTTTTTTGCCGAAAAATTTGGTTCTAGAGAATTTTTAGCTGCATAATCTCTGTAAAAATATGCACAATGTAAAAATACTTCATAAAAATACAAATGTTATAACAGTAGAAGAGCAAACACTTCCTAAAAACCTTTATTTTTCCCTCCTAGTAAAATGTCACTTTTGGGGGGCTTAGAACGTTTTTTCCTTGGACTCCTTAATAAGTTTTATAACAGGTCAGATTAAATTAAAAAATAAATAGTACAAAAAGTATTTTAAATCAAATCCCTTCATTAACAATTTCACAGCATTATAAAGTATGGATACAAACACATTTTAGATTGTGGAAGGAGATGACTAATAGAGGGGAAGTACCATCCGTCTGGCAAACTTCTGTCTCCAAGCGGTGGTTGGCCATGTGGGTCCAGATACAACACGCCGTGCCTCCAGCCAATCAAGAGGACGCAGTGGCTCGAGTACTTGCCTCCCCATCCTCCTCCACTGGCTTTGCATACATTGGTACTTCCTATTTCCTTTCATTTTTAATCATGATTTTTTCACTGTCTCTAAGTGATTAGATTTTTCTGAACTATGCGATTATTGGTGTATTTACCTTCGCCATTGACCCAAAAGAAAGTATTTTTATAAAACTATATAAAGTCAATTTTATGATTATTAACTTATAAGTATTAAGTATTAAACTAAACATATTTTGGATTCTAAAAATATTTTAAAAGCCTTCAAAGTTTGCAATATATTTTTAACATGATCTCATTTCAGGAGATGGGACAAATATGAAATATCAAGTACTCACTCACTGTGATGTTCATATTGTAAGTAGTTAACGTTTTCTGCACCATTTGTGTTTTAATCATTTTTTTAAATAATTAATTTCTAATCTATTTATTATCTCATTATTCATGTTTTTTCACGTGCTATATTTATATAAAACATTTTAATTAGTTTAAAAACACAAACATAAAGAGAATTAATGTTCCATAATTTCAAATTAAACATACATTTTAGCAAGTTATGTGAACATTAATCAAATACAGTTCAAAAATATAAAACAACTAAACCAGAGAAATTGTTTTGATTTGATTTATTTATTTTGATTACATTCTCTAATACCTTTAAGACATGTAAATCTATCATCTTGAACAAATACTTAGTATCACAAAATAATTTTAGAGAACAGAAAAATGTAGCCTATATAAAAGTATTTTGGGTGGATAAAATTTATTATTCCTGAAAACTACTTTTGGTGTTCAGAAAGAGATATTTTTAATAAATATAAGTCCTAACTGTGGGATGTTGTTCAAGGTAGGAGAAGAGTACAGTAAGCTACCTTTAGCAATTGCCATTCAGAAAAACTCACCTCTTACAGAAACATTCAATAAGGTGTAAGTATATCAAAATAAATGCATCCCTTTCCTACTAATTTTACTATAATAATTTAATTATAGAGCAATCAATATCTAGAAATATCTAGCTTTGTAGAGCAGTATTTTTTGCTGATTTTTACTGGATTTATGAAATTGTAAATTTTGAAACCATACTAACAACTGAGAATATACCCCATATCTTCCAGAAGAAAATACGGAAAACTATAACTGTCATGCACACTTATACATTTTTTGATACATGAATCATTAAAATCTGTTTAACGACAAAGGAGGAGTTTAGTTCAAATGGAGACTATTCCCTTATGTACAGACAACCATAGTACAGACATATTTATTAGGAGCATAACTGACTGGAAGGTGGTTGAAGACTGCACTAGATTGGATCATCAGTATATCAGTGGCGACTCGCCAGTAAGGACTCTCGGACGCCGCCCCCCCAAAAAATTTGAAAAAGGAAAAAATAATTAAATACTTATTTAGTTACATGGGAACTTGGATAATTCGAACTTCTGTAATTTGAAAACTTCTTTATTTCGAAATTTTGTCTTGGTCCATAGAATTTTTTATAAAAACAATGTTAAAATAATTATCTTGGTTAATTCAAATAATTTTTTGGATAATTCGAAGTTTTTACAGCGGAAATATATAGTGTGTGTATAAGTGAACAAGTCATTGTGTGCGATTTTCCAGGAAGCGACGTTCGGGCTTCCTGTCCTCAGACTATTTTTAGCTAGATCAACGCGCCACCACTGCTCATAAATCACAACATTGACATCTGTATGTATCATCGATGGTGGTTTGTTTCGATATTCGTCGTCTTTGTTTCGTGTTGGCATTTGTGACTTCGTCTGCGTTCATGGTAACACGTCGTGTGTATGAACTGGTTCGCTTCGTCAAAGCGAACCTACAAATCTCTGACATTGCAAGAATAAATAGCGGCGATCAAGGAGGTAGAGAAGGGATTTGAAAAAGTTTGTAATAGCTAGTTTCGGGATCCCTCCAAACACATTATTGACATTTAACAAAAATTAGCATTTTTAATCTATAATATCTTCGTTAACCTAACTTTTTTAATATACAATGTTAAAACATGATGTTTGATTGTTTATTTCAACCACTTGCATAACTTTTCTAATTCAAATTTTTTTCTGGTCCTTTGAGGTTAGAATTATCCAAGTTCTATTGTTTAACTATAGATCCAACTAACCAAAATGTTTTAACAGTCGCTACATCAAAATTATAGGGGGAAACATACAAAAAAAGCGCGAAAAGTTCGTATTTGTAGCCGTGGGGCGCTCACCAGAACATCCCAATCCATTACAATACGTTTATATGGGAAGAGGTAATGGTGAGGGTCGCTGGTGCTATGGTGTCTAAGTGTATCTCTTATGGAAGTCTTGGGACGGCGTCCGCGCATGCGCAGAGTAACATTTGCAGTGAGTTGACAGTTCATTGCCGCAGGTGTTTGTTTTGGTATGTAAAAGAGTTTATGTTTTTTTGATTATCTGACAAAGTAGTGTAGTCTTGGTACACACACAGTTAACAGTAAGTTACCAGTAGTGAAACTTGCGTATTATGTGATTTGTGATTATCTGACAAAGTAGTGTAGTCTTGGTACACACACAGTTAACAGTAAGTTACCAGTAGTGAAACTTGCTTATTATGTGATTTGTATAGTGAATAGAATGAAATCAAGAACAAAAGGCCTCTAAAAGCTGTGCCGGAGTGGCGCTCCGGACCGCTCCGGCTCCACTACACCACTGGTATTAAGTAAATTGATAGATGCCATTAAGTTTTGCGGGGCATTTGAGTTGGCTTTAAGGGGGCATGATGAAAGTGAAACTTCTGACAATCCTGACATTTTCCGTGGCTTAGTTAATCTTATGGCTGAATTGGATTCAACATTGAAACAGCACATTGAGAGAACGAATAACAGAGTATTTTTGGGAATTTCCAAAACCATTCAAAACGAGCTTCTTGATTCCATATATGCCGTATGCCTAGAAATTATTTGTGATGAGCTTACCCAAACACAGTTCATCGCGATTGAAGCAGACAAAACAACAGATTGTTCAACATTATCCCAGCTTGTTTTTGTAGTTCGCTATGAACTAAATGGATCAATAAATGAGAGATTTATTAGTTTTGTAATGCCAAAAGAACATGATGCAGCGGCGGTGAGTGAGGCTATTTTTGATGAACTTAAAAAAGCTGAAAGTAGATGAAAAGTCAGAAAAAGTGATTGCTCAAAGTTACAATGGTACTTCCGTGATGAGTGGTCAGCACACAGGAGTACAGGCAAGAGTAAAATCCGTATACCAAAATGCACTATTTGTGCACTGTTATGCCCACCAATTAAATTTGATTATTGAACGAAGTGCAACTCAAAACAAGCAAGTAAAAGTTTTTTTCAGTAACATTGAAGGATTTTCTTCATTCTTTTCTCAGTCTACTAAAAGAACAACAGTGCTTGATGAAGTAGTTAAGAAACGATTACCTAACAGCTCAAGCACTCGTTGGAACTTCAAATCAAGAATAGTGAGCACAATATTCAAATACAAAGCTAAAATTGAAGAGTGCTTAAACAAAATAATCAATGATGATGGTAATGATTACTCTACTGTAAATAAAGCAGTTGGGTTGAAACACTTTATAAAAGATGACGATTTCAATTTTTGGTTGGCATTTTTTGATCAAATAATGCCTCATTGTGACATCTTGAACAATGAACTAAAACACAGGACAATTGATTGTATAAAGGCCTTGAAATATGTAGACAAATTTAAGTCTGCTATACAAACTATCAGAAATTCTTCAGAACTTGACTCCCAAAATACCCATGATGTGACCTCAGATGCCGAGCCTAGTAAGAAATGTGGTCGATTTGAAGATAGGTGAAATGTAGTGGCTAAGGAAGTTTGCGACGTAATTATGATGGGAATTGAATCGCTTTAATAATTTGGACTATTTGTCTGTAGCAAAATTATTCCAGCCTTCTTTCTTTCTAGAATTTACCAAGAATTCTCCAGAACACGAACTTGAAACCGCAGCCAAACTATTTAAACTTAATAAAGTGGATCTGAAACAAGAACTTCTAGTTATATACAGTAGAAAAGATTTTTCAAAGGCAACCGGTTCATTGTGGCTTCTTAATTTTATTTATGACAATAACCTTAAAGAAGTTCTCCCGCAATCAGTTACACTACTCCGGGTTATCTGCACCATACCAATGATAACTGCCGAAAGTGAAAGATGTTATTCAACATTAAAGCGAATCAAGACATTTACTAGAAGTACGATGAAAGAAGATAGACTCAGTGCCCTTGCCATGTGTTCAATCGAAAAAAAAATGCAACGAACGTGTAATTAATCACTTTGCTGGACAGAAGGAAAGAAGGATGGACTTCTGTTACAAACAATATAACTAAAGGTATGTTTGTAGAATATTTCAGATTTAATTAAAAATGTGTAGTAACTGTTTAATTTTTGTTTTAAATTTGTCAAAAAACAACGCCAACACAGAAAACTAATCTTGCATATACATTAACAAAGCTTGCGAATTCTAGTAGTGTTTGTTGTCTCGAGTAGGTAATCATTGCAAATATATTTTTGATAAAGAACATCTTATGTTTGCAAAACGAACAGCAGTAGTGTATTGCAGGTACATCCGCGTGAAAAATGAAGGCGCTATAAAGTTAAGTTAGGTATTTACGTTTTTATTTACAAAATATCGCAACAAGGTTTTTTCCAATATAATTTATCCATACAATTGAGAGTCCAAACTAAGTCGATCCTTAAGACCAAGAGTATAGTATTTATTATTCAAGATTGCTTTAAAAAGACACTAAAATACACGATATTTTCAAAAATTTGCCGCGGGGAAAACACCCGGACTCACCTCTCCTGAGGGGTATTCTATAACCCCAGACCCCCCCCTAGCATTTCACTCACGAGCCGCCACTGCAGTATATATAATTTTTAGTATTGCCTCAAACATACTTCATTTAAATTCTCGCACAGACTGGACACTGGGATGAAATGTTAAGCGGTTTAATGAAGAGACATTGTACTCAAAAATACCGGATACCGGGTGTTATGCAACGTCTCCGGGATTTGAAATCTAGCAACCCAAATTTAAACTCCCTCCAGCTGGAAAATAGAGAAGATGCCCTGTTTCCAACTTAGGCTCAGACCTCATGAGAATATAGTTTTGGTGTCTGAACACATCCCTTTGTTTGTTGAATACAAGGTGAAGAATGCCATTTCTCATACGTGTTGAATGACATGTTTGGGGCCTTTAGGACAGATTTTCAAACACCACACCATATCTCCTGAGGATGGTGCAGAGCTTCCTTCAGGACTGTTAGTTGGTTTTCAACATGCCAGATGGGCCAAGACGTAAGGACGTTACAGCATGTTCAGCCCAAGTCATAAACATAGTAATAGTAAACTTCTTTATTCATATTTCATGTACATGTGTGATACAGTGAAGAGGTTCTATCCTTGGTCCCAAGGCGGACAATGTGGCCATAGTCCTGATGAGGTACAGCACCTGCTGGGTTAGGCCATGAACTAAGTGCTGCTCTAAATGGATGAAACAGGTTTTTCTCTAGTAACAGAGAAGACTGAGATAGTTCTTCTTACCTCACAAATTATCCCATCCCCGAATGTGCAGTTTACTACATTTAGTCAGAGAAGAGATTGAATGTTGTAATTTTAACTCAGATAAATATTTACATTTTATAATATATTATATATACTAGCTGACCCGGCGAACTTCGTAACGCCTAACAGTAAATACATGTTAACTTTACGATTGGCCATGTCCTGAAGTCAATTAGCATTGCGGCTTCATTGTGATAGCTTTAATTATACAACAGCTGATTATTATAACAAACTCAATATGTATAAATATTGTAATTATTTTTTATTTGGCAAACACATAAACATGTGACTTTTAATAATACAGAAAATAAAGTAATATAAATACAGTACATAATTCCCAAAAACCATAAACTATTAACGTGGCGAATAATGCTGTTTATTTTGTACAGCATATATTTACTTCATAGTTTTATATTAATGAATGATTCAGATGGCATTGAATAGTAAAGCATATTGCTAATGGACAGTAAACAAACAGCTGGTTTAAGAAATCAAATGTTTTATTGTAGAACATTTGTAAACAAAGTCCCCAATTAGTCCCCATAAGGTTAATATTAGAAATTTAAAACGCTATAAAATGGAAACTAATTGAATTTATGGAAACATGCCTAAAGCATGACCGGAGCAGAGACGAATCCAAAAAATCAAAGATCATTAAAATCGGTCCAGCCGTTCTAGAGTTATAATGTGTGTAACTAACACGACTTTGTTTTATATATATATATATATGTTGTACAGTAGAACCTCGCTAATCCGTCACCTGCGGGACCGGGGGTATGGTCGGAACAACAAAAAGGTCGGATTATCAGAGGAACTCGTATATTAACATAAAAACAAACTTAAACTGTGTTTCGAACAAAAAATATTGCATCAAGATTTTATAAAAAGCTACTGTACTGATGAACGCTACAGAAAGCCTAAAAACATTAAATAAATACACACATATACACACTCACGATGTCACCTGTCGATGCGTCATCGACAGGTTTCGACTTGAACGGAGTTACGAAGTAAACAAATGCTGTAAATTTCCGCTAGCGTGGTCGGACTAAGCGAGGAGAATGCCGCCGAGGACGAATTAGCGGAAGTCTGTTGTGCCAACGGGCACGGTCGGACCAACCGAGGAGTCGGACCATCGGAGGTCGGACTATCGAGGTTCTACTGTATATATAAATAATTTGTATAATATAAATATTCAATAATTTCATTATTTATATAATATTCCACTATATAATATATATGTATATAAATAAATATGTATATATATTTACATATTTATTATTTATACATATATATGACTTTGAAAAATATATATCTAAATTAAATCCTGCTTTCATTGGACGAGTTTATCCCAAAATAATGTTAAATTACCAATAATTTAGAAATCCCAAAAATGTAAACAAACTACTCCAAGGAAAAGCAGCATTTAACGTTTTTAAATCTTCCCCAGTAACTCAAAATTTATTTACCAGACCACTTCGTATTGTTTTTAAAAGGCCACTAAATTTAAAAAACATGTTGGTGAGACCCAATTCCCGGCCTAAAGAATTAGGTAATTGTCATGGCTGTGAACCATGCCACAAGCCCCGATGTGGCATTTCCAAAATTATGTGTAATTCCACTGAATTTAAAAGCAGTATGACTGACAAGGTTTACTCAATAGTTGGGAAATCAACGTGTGAAACCCACAATGTGATCACCAAGTATCATGTAAACATTGTCCAAATGACTATATTGGTCAAACATCCAATTCAATTCGAGTTCGTATGACTGGCCATCGTTTTGATGTGCTACATGAAGATCAAAGGAAACCTATTTATAATCTTGCTTCTCACAACAACCAAAATTTTGAAGCCTGCTATGAGCTTAAAGCCCTTCACAAAATTAAACCACATCAAAATGCAAAAAGCAACCAACTAATTTCCAGGAATTCTGAATTGGCACACCAGTAGGTTCTAAAATCAAAATTTCCATCCAGTTTAAATTTATTTTATTTATTTTTATTTATTTATTTTAAATTTCCAGCAGGCCTATAAATTGATACAAAACGATTCAACTTAATTTAAAATACATTTAAAAATTACATGTATAAACCTTTATATTTATTAAAAAATGTAACAAATCATATGTTCAATATTTAAAATTTTCTATCAAGACAATCACATGTCAAAATATTTAGTCACTGTTTATTATTGTTTATTGTTCTCTCATTTCTATTCTATGAATTGCTTGAAAACGTTTATTTGTTAATTAAACGAAAATTTGCAAAACTTTTCATTTTCATTTCTCATTTGTCCTATCAAACAAGTTAAATAATTGTATTACCGGTAAGTCATTTGACACATTTCTACAAAGATCAAGATATATAAATATATAAATATTTAAATAAATAATTCCATTATTTATATAATATAATTAATATGGAGTGTCCGTGCCGATCAAGTGTCACCTATAAACGCTATCCTCATAACCTGACGCCGAACAGCGTCATCCGTAGCGAATATGTTAATAAATAAATGTACCTTAAGTGAGGTTTTATCTCACATATAAATTTTCATAAATAGGAACAGAAAACGGTAGGAAGTAAACATTAGAATTATAGGTAAACAAATAATATATGTTTAAAAATACACAATATGACATTTGTGCTTAAGTAAGAAGGCAAACTATTGAAGGATGGCAGTCCCGAAGGGATAAAGATGAGAGAGGACGTTGGACGACGGGACTGATTGGTGATATTCCCCATTGTGTGGATTGGGAGTTTGGTGAGGTGATTTTATCTTACCCAATTCCTCACGGATCACGGTTGCTTTAGTGCCTTCCTCTACAGAATGAAGATAGCCAATAGCTCAGAATGCCAGTATGGCGATTCAAACAATGATGATTCACTGCATACATTCTTCTTTTGTGGACGGTGGTAGGCAGAGCGGAGTGAGCTGGAAAGTAGCAGTTGGCCAAGAATCGCTGAACACTATCATTGCTGTGATGTTGTCCAGCCCAAAATCGTGGAATGCTATGTCTGCTTTTTGGAGGAGAGTGCTGAGGCAAAAGAGGACAGAACAGCTGTAAAGCACCATATGTGTAAGCTGATATAGTTGAAATTACATGGTCGTAATGCCCTCTGGGTGAAATAAGCACCCTCTTGAAGTATTTCCGAAATGTGTTTCCGAAAGAGAAATCCAATACCTGAAGGTTTTTAGTGGGTGAGCGTCCCCGCACAACAGGGAAAACACGCATCAACAATCAACAACAATCCCTGACAGTGCATAACACATTTCCCTATCAAACAAACACCTTGGTAAAGACAACCTTAGTAGAGGCAAAACAATAATTACCATATTTGAAACAAGGAATTTAAAGTTAGTTAAAAATTAAATTATTTAATGTAAATATGAACCAATTTGAGTTCATAATAAAATACTCTGATGAATTTTTACGTAATTCATTGAAAAAATAAACGGTACCAGTGGACTGACACACACTTTCTCCCTTAAGTAAATTTAAAAAGAAAATCTGTAATAAAACTCTCATGTTCTACAAAGTTATTCTAAATATCATTTAATAATTAATTGTTCAAATTGTATGGGGGAACCCCCCCCCCGGTAATACCAAGCTTTTTTGAGCTGGTTTTGTTCGGGGATTTGACCTTACATCATACCAAGTTTCATGGAAAACGATTGGAAAGTAAGGAAGAAATAGATTTTTTTATATTCTCCATAAGAATAACATTGGGCGCTTTCAGACAACGTACTGCGTTTATCATGGACAGTAAATTTAACTTTTCTCTGGAACTGTTAGTCGTAGACAAATCATTCAAAATACTAATTTGTTTGTTGTAGTTTGTAGTTGTAGTTTTTTAAGCTGGTTTCAATGGTATCAGTCAAGTTATACTTTACTTTTATTGTTTTCGCTGAAAATATAAAATTTGATTTTTTTGACATTTAAAAGCCCATAACTTTTGAACCGTCATTTTTACAGACATGTGGGTGGTGTCAAATTATTTAATAATCTGTGCACTATAAACTATCAAATTTTAATCAAAATCGTTAGAGCCGTTTTTGAGATATTTGGATTTTTCACATTTTTTAAGGGTTTTAAGGGTGAACTACCCTTAAAAATCAAAAATTCAAAAAAATTTAAAAAACGCTTGGAGATACGGTGACTATATATATACATGCCAAATTTCATCTAAATAGGACCAACGGGGTAGGCTGTGGCACTGTACACTTCCAGACACACACACAGACACACGGACAGACAGACATCACGTCAAAACCCACTTTTTTGGATTCAGGGGGCTCCAAAACGGATATATCCACCCTCAACTCAAATTCGAAAATTTTGACGAAAACAATACTTTCTCCATATACTATGTATAAGGGGAGAAAGTAATAAGTTATTACAAAAAACTGAAATGATGTACTATTAACATTTTGGCAAGGTCCTAAAAGTAAAAAATGAATTACATATATTTATTACTTTGGATATTTTTTTTAGGCTAAATAAGCTACACAATCAACGGCGCTTGGAAAAATTGAAAGGAAAATGGTGGGATGAAAATCCTGCTGGCAAAGTTTGCAAAACTCAAGACACGTTTACTGACGAGAGGACTTACCTCACTAATATTGGTAAGTTTTTTTATTTCACTATTGATCCAAATCATATTATAAAAATGTGTTTTTGTGCTTGATTTTTGTTGAAATTGTTGTGTATAGTTTAAATAAATACAAAACTTTTAGTCATGCTGTCTACCTCGCTCTCCAGCATTTCCGACATATACTCGAGGCTAAACACTGCACTATTTTCACCGACCATAAACCACTAACATTCGCACTTCAGCAAGCCCATTAAAAGCTGCTCTCCATTCAGTAGAATGGGCTGTCCCTCATCGCTCAGTTCTTCATGGACATTTGTCACATTAATGGATCCGAAAACATCGTCGCAGACACACTGAGTTGTGTTGACACCGTGACTGCAGCAAACTCCATCGATTTCGTTGCCCTTGCGAACGCTCAAAAGGATTACGCTGAACTCCAAGATCTGTTCCAACGTGGTTCAGCTCTACACCTTGAGGCAATCAGAGTTCCTGTCTCTGAAGTATCACTGTATTTTGATACTGGAACGGGTCAACCATGTCCTTACGTACCTGCCACTATGCGTCGCAAAGTGTTCAATGCCTTACACAGCCTCAGTCACCCTGGAACACGTACTAGTGCCAAGCTCGTGTCTCAACATTACATTTGGCCACGAGTACAACAAGACTGCCGTGCTTGGACACGAACCTGTTTGGACTGCCAGTGGAACAAGATTTCACGGCACCCTACCGGGTGCACCGGCATGTGCACCTTCGTCACACCTTCTTTACGTTTTGAACACTATCACATTGACTTAATCGGTCCATTTAGCTAAGCTAAGGGTTACCAATATTGTCTCACAGCCATCAACAGGTTTACCAGATGGCCTGAAGTTTGGCCATTGCACACACAAGACGCCAAAGAAGTCGCCGACACTCTCATATGGTGCTGGATTTCTCACTTTGGTGCTCCTGTTTGCATTACTTCCGACCAAGGCAGACAGTTTGAGTCTCAACTCTTTCGGGCCCTAGGACACTCCTTTGGAATTACAAGATGTTGCACCTGCAGCTATCACAACTGCGCCAATGGAATGGTAAAAAACTCTCACCATTAGCTGAAGAGCGTGTTCCGTTGTCATACCCATAGAACATGGTTAGACGCATTACCACTCGTCTTACTCGGTTTGCGCAGTGCCATAAAAGAAGACCTAAAAGCCTTCCCAGCCAAACTGGTCTTCGGAGACCCTCACGCCTGCCATCGGAATTCCTCATCCTAGCCGCCGGCCCGAAACATCATGACGATACCAACAATTTCGTCGTCCGCCTCCGTCATCAGATGTCACAACTCTAGTCCACTACCAGCTACGAGTCATAACTCTCAGGTTCCCTTCATGTTCCAATAACTTTCATCTTGCAGGCACTTATTCCTTAGGGACGACAATGTCAGAGTTACCTAGAGCCACCTTTCACCGGCCCGCACCCTGTCATTACACGGGAAAACAAGAAATCACGACAAGAAATGTCTGAAATCACCCAATTTTATTCTTATGGAGAATATTAAAAAATCAATTTCTTCCTTATTTTCCAACTGTTTTCCATGAAACTTGGTATGAAGCTTAAGGTCAAATCACCCAAAAAAACCAACTCAAAAAGCTTGGTATTGCCGTGGGGGGTATGAGATTCCCCCCATAAAATTCTAACAATTAATTCAACTTTGTTCTTGTTATTTTCAGAAGTTGGATGATTATTTTTGGAACAATAAATTTATTTTTG